>OU015758.1:2847398-2888360 GCA_907169655.1 Acomys percivali | reverse complement strand
GAGAGAGAGAGAGAGAGAGAGAGAGAGAGAGAGAGAGAGAGAGAGAGTGAGTTTGTAGAGCTATTGTGGTGGTATATGGGATTACCAACAGGTAATCCCATCAACTGAACAGACAGACAAAGTAAGATCATAAATTCTGGGTATCCTTAGCTACACAGCAAGTTCTAGGCTGGCTTGAGCTACTTAAGATGTTGTCTCAAACACACACACACACACACACACACACACACACACACACACACACACACACACAATCCACACACACAGAAAAAACTTTAAAAACACCCAACAACGAAGAATACTTGTAGTCAGATGTAGTACACATCTCTACTGCCCCAAATCTGTCTAACACTCAAAACAGTGTCTGAAATTATTACCATCAGTTAATACTGAAGGTAGTACTTATTAGATTTAAACAATGTTTTGAAAGATCCTGTTGAGTAACTTCAAGTATTCCAGAATTTTACTCACATTTAAGAACAAACTATTAAGGTTACAACTATGCATTTACTCTTTAAAAATCAGTGTTAGCAAACTAAGACACTGACAGAATTGAATTAAACCATCTCAGAACAACTTTATGATTTAACTGTGTCTTGTACGGGGCAAAAATGAACGTTCTGTAACAGGGTTCTTCTGAAGACCTTTTTAAAATAGCATTTTACTCATGTAGACTGAGCCATAGAAGAGTACGAGACCACATTCTTGCCTGTGTCATTTCTCTGATGGAAGTTATGCTGTCCAGAGCTTTCATTACTCGATCATAGTTCTTTTTCTATATGACAAACAAAACAGAACAAAACAAAAACAAAAAACACAAAAGCATTACTCACCTACAGGCCTCTGTAAGTTACATGTCACTAAAGGAAGGCATTGCTTCTGCACATGCACCTTCCATCAAAGCCAATGGGAAAGCAGTGATGGGACATCAAAGACTAGAAGAAGACGGGTCAAGGGCAGAGGGTTGATATCTATAGTCACAGGGAAGGAAAGCCGAGGCGTTGTTTCTTATGTAAGGGCATAAAGTCATGTTCACCTAACTGGGATAAAATATTGAAATACAAAAAGATTTTGGGCTCCTGATTCTGGCTTTCACCATGCCACAGCAATAGGGAATAAGGTAAGCTTAGCATCCTTCCAGAATCAGACAGACTTCAAATCACCCAGCTGCCTTAATTTTAGACTGGAACATGGTTATCCGAAGGGTAAGATGACAGTATGTGCCCAAATGATCCCTCATTTCTATGCAGAAAGTAAAGAGAAAAGGAAAGGTCTTGAGGGTGCATCATACAGTCATTTCTGTAAAATGATTTTCAAGATGAACAATAATAAAAACTAAAACAATTTTGGCTCTCAATCAATTTGAAATTCGGTTGTTTCAGAAATATCCTGCCATAAATGTTTATGAATGGTTCTCTTAAGAAATGTGAGTCTTTTAACAATATGAATTTATCTGTCATTACCTTTTGGGGAGAAGACAGGAACAACAGGGGAAGGAAGTTGAGGTGATAAAGAAGAAAAGGGAACACTGTCCCTTGACTCATGTTCCTTTTACTCCCATGAGATTACAGAATCCCAAAGCACATGGTATGAACTTAAAGTTACCATGGATACACTTGACAAGACAGGCATTCAAACAGAGGACACCCATGAGATTAATTCTACATCACAGTTCTGAGGAGCTTTGTGCATCGTGCCCATGAGTGACCACTTACCCTGGGGTTGAAGGCTAACATCTGAGGGTCATTAGGATCCACCACAGACGGATATGGCTCGAAAATAACGACTTTTCTAGGAGATTCCAACGCAGATCTACACATGGACACGAGTAGATCTACCACCTTGGAAAGCACATGAGACGAGTCACTAGCAGGTTCTGTCAGGTGTTTCCACTGCTGTGTGTCCTGCTCGAGTCTGCCACCCACCTGTCAAATCTGTAGTTTATGACTTTACACCAAAACTGACCCAACTGGACTGCTGATTAAAAATAACAAACATGCATAGCCTCTAATTGCTCATGAGTATATCTCTGTCATGCGCACACAGTGTGTGATGATGACATTGCTCTAGATAAAATGAGCAAGACAGGTCTATGCTAGGGTTCTGTGTGCAGTCTAATGAACAAGATATATATATAAAGATTACCAATTAAAGGAATATACGCTTCACTGGACTCTCCGGTAGTATTAAATGGGATGATAATGAAGTAGGCATTAGATAATGATGCATAAGAAGTTCTGGAGCTATCTTAGAGACCGGAATATGAGGTTGGGGAGGGAGGGAGGCCTTGCACTATAGGGGAGGAGATGGGCCCAAGTCAGGAAAGCCACACAGCCATGACAACAAGTTTGCCATATTCTACAAAGAGCAAATTTTGCTAGAAACCACCTTTCCTCTTGTTTCTGTCCTCTGTCAAAGCTATTAATGATCATTGTTAAATACAACATCTTTGTTGCTGTGTTACGCAATGACCCCTCTGCTGGTGTGCAAGGGGACAGTATGGTCTACGTGAAGCTGCCTCCCGGAGTCAGTTCTCAGAAGAGCATGCTGATTCCGAAAACTGAATGAATAACAATGCTATTGTCTGGAACAGAAGAAATGCATCTAAACACAAATGTGGAAAACTACATCCACAAAGTGTTTAAACAAACATTTTTTAAATGCATAGTAGGTGGAACATGACACTACATGGCTGTAATCCTAGTACTGCAGACACCGAGGCTTCCATATTCAACTCTAGGCCAGTCTGGGTCACATACTAGGATCCTGTCTCAATGAAATGGCCCGATGTAACCCTGTACTAAACAACAACAACAACACAAGGCTGATCCTGGTGTTTCACAACTTCAATCCCAGCACTTGCGAGGCAGAGACGGATGAATCTCTGTGAGTTTGGAGGCTAGCCTTGTGTATATAGCAAATTACAGGACATCCAGGGCAGATGGAGAGTCAGATAGATGATAGGTAGATAGACAGATAGACAGGCAGACAGACAGACAGACATTTAGATAGAAAGAATAGGCTGCCACTTGACGGAAGTAAAACTGCACCAGAACAAAAAAGAAAACAACAAAATAAAGCACAGGCAAGGCTTTCTGCACCATTTACCATGGAAGACAATTATTTTTAAAGGAAAGTTGTTTAATTTCCCCCTCTAGGCCACTGTAAAATGATAAAGCACAGATTTAAAAGAAAAAAAAAAAAAAACTCAAGCGCCAGTTTGTTTCTAATGAGAAGCTACCCGAAGCCGTCGTCCCTGCAGAAACCGTCCCAAGAAGACAGCAGTGGCCTGGAACACATTTTTCAAGTCCAAAGGAGGCCACTTTGCGCGCGTACCTGAGCTCCCGTAGCTATCTCGTCAGCAGCTTCGTTCATCACCCCCAGGGTTTGGAAAGCAAATACACACAGCTCTCGCTCACACACTGTGGGCTACAAAGGAACATGAGTCAATTACAGTGTATGTTTCCATCTTTCAATTTGTAAATGTCAAATTGTTCTACACCATAAATGCAGAGTCCAGCGGCTTAGAGTGTTTTAGGAAAGGAAATCGTGTTTCCTTTATTATAAGCATGTTACTTAATAATAGACAAATTCTTACACTGAAGTATCAATAGTCTCTTGGTAGAGTCAAAAGTCCCAAAGAAAATGATCCACTTCAGTAAGCTGCAGGCATTTCCATCCAGAACAAGTTAGCAGTGATGGACAGGATATAAGGCAGTGAAATGCATCTCTCCAATACACAATGCACACTATACGCATTCATTTTGTATACTCAAAAACTATACATAAAAAAAAGATGTAATGGGCGAATCTCATTTTTCCCTAGGAAATTTATTTGGGAGAAATACACATGACTCTACTTATTTGCTACCTAGCTCGTGAAAGATTGGCTCTGCTGCACAGACTTCTGACTTCAGGAACCTCCTGAGGTCAACGACGCTGAAATATACAGTCTGCAATTGCTTTGGAGGAGTTCTCATCTTTCAAATCTAATACAGTGTCATCCCCTTGATTTATCTTATCTCCCCAGTTACATTGCATTAGGCAGCTGATGAAGCCTAACAGGATGCAATCCTCTGTGCCTCTGCACAGCGGACAAAAGGCTCCTGAGCTCGCTGCTTCTAGTGGACGATTTGGTCTGTTGCTTAGCCAGTGGGAAACTATGGCTCCATTCTGAACATCCTACACATTTAGGAGAGGCTCATAGGAGGGTTAGCTTCACAGATAGAAAGCCTGACTTATCCCAGTTCCTGGCAGAATCTCTGAAGTCATCTAAGAAGAAAAAGGATTTGCTGTATTTCTTCTGTTGGTCCTAACAGTGCAAGTCTGATTCTGTTTCAGGAATGTTGAAAATGTGAGAAGAGATTCAATGCAGACTCAATCTATACTCTATGTGTCTGGATAAGTACAGAGCAGATTGTTCAATTTCAACTTTTTTACTTTAGCTTGAATGTTTGACTTATTCTAAAACGTTCTTCGATCTTTTGTGAATATGTATGTGTGTATGTATGTATGTATGTATGTATGTATGTATGTATGTATGTATGTATGTATGCCTTAATTTTCTCCCAAAGATACAAAGGTTTTTCCCCCTTGCTCCCTTTCTGGGGAGTATGCTGTGTCCTGCAGTGACAGGAGCAACCATCACTGAGCATTCACAACATCCAATGTTGCATCCATGTCTGAACATAAGGAGGTTGTAGTTGCACATGAATGAAAATTCAGAAAGAAAAAGCTTGGAAATCTGGTGAACTGTGACGAACCGTGGGGACTTTTACCCATGAACTACTAATCCCACTGAATATCAACACAGGGTGCATTCTTCTGGTCAAGGAGCCCACCACCTCTTTAACTACTAAAGTATACTAATCTCCAAACTGAATAGCAATGTTTGGCTTATTTAATGATTTGGGTAATTATCAGTTTTATCTGAATCTTTAATAACAAAATATACTTATTTAAATGTGGGTATAAATGTGAAGAGTACACACACACACCAACACACACACACACACACACACACACACACAATGATCAGAATATAATATATGAAAAAATACAACATCTGAAAATTTATTTTCAATTTGAAAAATGGAAAATGGCCTCTGCTAGGCTGACCATACTCTAGCGAATCGCTCTACAAACATGCACATCATGATGATAGCACCAAACGATCCTAGTGAGCTGTGGAAGGAGGACAAGAAGCTGGGAGTATGGTGAGGGCTGTCCCTGGGAGGAGCGGGGTGGGGAGTACCCTGAGGGCTGTCCCTGGGAGGAGCGGGATGGGGAGTACGGTGAGGGCTGTCCATGGGAGAAGCGGGATGGGGAGCACGATGAGGGCTATCCCTGGGAGGAGCGGGATGGGGAGCACGGTGAGGGCTGTCCCTGGGAGGAGCGGGATGGGGAGGATGGGGAGGGCTGTCCATGGGAGGAGTGGGATGGGGAGTACGGTGAGGGTTGTCACTGGGAGGAGGGGGATGGGGAGGATGGCGAGGGCTATCACTGGGTGGAGCGGGATGGGGAGAATGGGATTGATAAAATCAAAGTACGTGTGTACATGCCTGAAAACTCTGAAAGAGTGAATGAAAAAGCTTCTCTGCTTACAGAAAGGGAGTCATACTCAAGGAAGACAAACAGAGTCATTCCTCTCTGGCACCATGTAAGGAGTTACACTGCAGATTTACCTTTTCCCACTTGGAAATGACTCCTGTGTACACCTCAGGAAGAACTGCCATGATTGACAGCTACACAACAAATCCTCCTTTCAATTCTAAACTGTATGTAGCCACTTAAGATCTAGTAGCAGATAGGTGTGATAATGAGTTTACATCGTGTGCTTTAATACAAACTATGTAAGCATAAATATAACTAAGTCTGGTGTGATTAATTTTTAATAATTGTGTGTTGTCTTGGAGCAATCAACTCCCTAGAATTTAGACTGTAAAAATATAGCAAGTTCCCCCATTACCAACACATGCATATTTACTATGCAATATTCATTATTTACCAACTTAAAAGCACAAGGAACTTTTATATGTGTCCTTAAATATGTATTATTGTAGACCTTTTCAGCTAAGATGAATGCATTTAAATTTTTTTGAATCAAAAGTAATTTAAATGTGAGCAATAAAAACATATTTCAAAGACTGTTTCTAAGCCTCAAAGAATATTTTAGAACCTAACTGTATTTTAAGAATTTTGTGTTTTCAATGAATTTAAATTACCCTTTACTGAGAATAGAAATTTACAACTCTAGAGGATTTTGCTATGCATTTATGTAGAGAGTGAAGCATGGTGTTGGGAATGGTTTTCAAACACTCCTGCTATGATCTTTTTGTTCAGACTAAATATTTCATGTAATCCCAATGTATAAGGCACACCGAGTCTTGTTGACTACAGAGCAAATGGGCAGCTGTTTCCAAATCTGTAAAAAGGGAATAAAAGTGATGCCAATTCAGTGAGTTGATAAGAAAGGCAGACAAGAGTTATGGACATCTCCTTTAGGAATGGAGGGCTATTTAAGTGGTAAGCAAAATCAATTAAATTACCTCAGCTGTCCCCATAGTAGTTTTATCTTAATGCAGATAAAAATAAAAGTGCTGAATAAAAAAAATACTTAAGTATTTAATGAAGGCTGTTTCTTTGTTATATGTCATATAGCATTTTATACATCTAGTTGATCAAAAATGTTAAATTTTTGCTCTAATATTTCCAAGTAAAAAGAGAGAGAAAAATCAGTTGAAGTGTAAATTCTTGACTTAAAAATAGTGTTGAAAAAATGAGAATAAATGTTATCATATTAGGAATCCAGGTCTAAGCTTTCAGTTCTCTGTATTTCCAATTTCATGGGCAGCACTTTGAGTGTTGTTTTGTAGCGGAGACAGGTGTTCAAGTTGGGGGAAGGTCTGCTCTCGATTAAGAGAAGCAGATGAGGCAGGAGGATAAAGGTGGCGCTGTTCTTGCAGGGCAAGCTTGGCTGCATGAATGCGTGGTCATTATGCAGAGTTCAGAAGTGGAAGGTGATTTGAAAGGCTTTTAAGAGATGATCTGATGTAGGAAGTGCCAATCAAATCAATGGTTTAATCTATTGAGTAGTTAATAATTGATCAAATGCTTGAGAAGTGCTGAAGAGTGGAAGTACTGCAATACTGGGCAAAGGAGGTCTCTGGGACTCTGCCTTTGGAAAGGATATCCCGTGTCTGTGTCTGTCTCTGTGTGTCGTCTGTGTGTCTGTGTGTCTGTGTGTCTGTCTGTGTGTCTGTGTGTCTGTCTGTGTGTCTGTGTGTCTGTGTGTCTGTGTGTCTGTGTGTCTGTGTCTGTGTCTGTGTCTGTGTCTGTGTCTGCCTGCCTGCCTGCCTGCCTGCCTGCCTGCCTCCCTCCCTCCCACCCTCCCTCCCTCCCTCCCTCCCTACAGCCATCTTCTGTCACATGCTGCTACCACTAAGTTGTTTCTCTCATCACAGGCCCAGTTCTGTGAAGGTGGCTGGCTGTGACCACAACTCTTTAACTTACTAACACGTATGCTCATGTGAGAAATAAGAAATGTGTCTCTTAACCAGAGACACAGAGCGACAGACACTCTCAGTGAGTACAGTGATACTAACGCACACAGAAGTGCGGTTTTCTCCGTCATAGCTTTGCAGCTCACAAGGACGGGTCAGGAAAGACACAATGGCAGGGTAGAAAGGTAAAGGCACTAACGATTTAGGTGCCATAGCAAGCATCTTACTTTTCTGCTTATAGTAACACTCGAAGACATCCCTAAAACACACACAGTGTGGACACTCTAGGGCAATCAAAGGGGACAGATTCATTTAACAGATTTTGGGTTGGTTTTCTGGTAACAACCCACTGTACTGCCGAGTTAAGAGCCTGAACACTATGAACACTCCCACGTTAATGTGGCTGCATCGCAGATCCAAGCGTTTCGTCAGGTCTTACCTGGAACTGTCACTTAGAAACCTTGTAAACAGTGAGAAAACCAGCACAGTTCTAATTAGCACGTTCAGAAAGTATGCAACACACCAACCAAGAGCCCTCTGGGTAGAATAACAGAACAGTGTGTGCAGAGATGAACATTTTAGGATTTCAAGAGCAGAATGGTAAAGGACATTTCGGGGATTTTATGAAAACCAAGTGTTGAGACTCCTAAATCACTCGCTGTGTTATAATGCAGCCTCCTTAGGATTTATTACAGCTGGAAATATGTCACAGGGCTGAGCCTGAATCAGTGAATCACTGAGTCAGTGAATCACTGCTTAAAATCCAATGAGAAATTATACATGATTCCTAAATTTACAGAAAAACATACTACAGTGTAAATACAAGAGAGATACAAAGAAAAATTAACAAATATGCCAAAATTAAGAGAAGCCTCTGTTAAGAGAACTAGGAACAGTCCCTTCTGTTTAATCCTCCTTCAAACAGGAGACATTATTTGATTTTCATTTCCTGGTCTAATTTTGTGTCATTTATATCATTACTTAAAAGGCCAAAGGCACTTGTCTGATTTCCTTAGGCTAGTAGCTCTCAACCTGTGGGAGATGGAATGGTCCCTTCACAGGGACTGTGTATCACATGTCCTGCGTATCAGAGATTTACATGACTATTCATAACAGGAGCAAATTTACAATTATGAAGTAGCAATGGGATAATTTTATGGCTCACAGCATTAGGAAGATTGAGATGCACTGCCTTAGGCTATGTCATGGCAACATTAAATCTAATAATTAGCTATATAAAATACTTGTTTAGAAGATTTTTCTCTCTCTCTAACCTTCACTGATGCAGAAACAAAAGCCAACAAAATTGGAGGGAGGCAGAAAGAATACTAAGAGAAACTGTGGTATCCTCGGAGTGCAGATTAAACCACAAAGAGCAGCTGCCGACTGCGTGTGCAGTGAATTTCAAGAACATGGGCATGGTCCTTCAAGTCTGCAAGCAGAGGGCCTACCCAGTTAGACCTGGGGTAACACACGGTAGCATATTCCCTTCCTGACATATGAAGTGGAGCTAATAATACCTCACAGGGTTACCATGAGGATCCAATGCTGAGAATCCATACAAAGTGCTCTGCACACATAAAAACTACTTCAAGGGTGTCTGGTATTGATGAGTTCCTGTCGTCTTCTGCAGTGGAGACAGCACTGACACAGATAACCTCAAGGTCAAAGCCTGAGCCTTGGCAGAACATGACTGCAGCTCCTGAGAGGGGTGTATAGGGACTACCAGGAGGCTGACCATTCCATGCGTCAAGCGAGCATTTTTCTTTTAAATCACATAATAATTTAGCAATAACATGCTGTTTTATTTATTTTTTATTCTGAGGATAAAATAAAAGTAGACTTTATAGAAACAGATATGAACTATAAGAATAATTTTCACCTATTTCCCTTGAATAAAATATAAGAAATAAATCATAAAATCTGAAAATTATGCTGAGAAAATGGTTATCCATATGAATCTTAAGATACTAAAAACCTCTGATAAATTCATTGATATACATGCTGTATGATTTATCTTTTCAAACATATTCTGAAGAGCAAGACGATCTTTGTCCCTTAAAGGGGGAACAGGATCTGCCACGGCACCTTCACCTTATTAACGCTTAATGTTTAAGATGGAGAGCGCAGGGGCCGGACAGAACCATGTTGAATGCTCTGCATCCAGACACGCTATCTGAATGGTGCTGAACAAACTATTTAATCTCTGTAGTCCTAGGGAAAAAAAAAAAAAAGAGAAGAAAAACTTATCTGAAGTACAGGGTCAAATCATTAGAGCTTTGTGAACATCAAGAACAAGCAAAGCATACATGGTTCTGGCCCATGGTGCAAAATGACTCCTCCTCAATAAATAATGAGGACACAAATTAGGTGGGTCATTATCTTCATATTTACCCTCACTTTACTGCTTCTCACACTAAAACCCAGATTTTACTACATTGCTGTAGTAGAAAACATTTTTTAAACGTACAAATAAGGGTTGTTATCAACAAAAATTGCTCAGTGATAACCCACCCTTCCACCTCCCTATAAAATCTTTAAAAATGGTACCAAAAATGGTCTTAATGAACTCAAATCGTTTTGGAAGTTGGCTTAGACTCTATAGTGAGGCAAGAAGCGCAAAAACAGTTACACCTTGGTAAGGTTGTAAACGGTTCACAACAGCTCACATCTCCTGAAACTGAAAAGAGTCATTCACAAAGGACTATTATGGGCCCCATTTGATGGCTCTCTGAAGTCAGGCTCAGACACCTGTCTGTCTGTGCCTGATCCAGAACTCACCCAGTACTAAATCTCATCCCTAGGAGTAGGACTGAACATTGCAGAGGTGGTCAGTAACAGCTGAGGCAGACACCAAACTAAGAAAACTTCTTTGGAGGAAAGACTGAGAAGAAGATGCCTGAGGACTGTGAGCTGCTTCCACACGTGCCTGGGAAGACAGAAGGCACACACTTGGCCAGGACTTCGTGTGCTCAAGGAAAAACTTGCAAGCCGTCATGGTGATTTGTGGCAAAAATCCTAGCATTTGAGAGGTTCAGACAGGAGGATTGCCCTAAGTCTGAAGCCACTTTACACTAGATAGAAAATTCTTGGCCAGTTAAAGCTAAGCAGCTAGAATATATATTTAATTTAAAAGAGGAGGAGGAAAAATAAATGAAAATAATAAACCCTCCAAAAACTAAGGAAAAAAAATCAGGAGATGACATTAAATATCACTTCTAGCTTGTTTTTATTATTACAAGGAGAAATTCATGCTGGGGTAGAATTTTAAGCCTCCAGGTTAAGTATTAAAGGAATTATCAACAAATAGATATCCTTGCCACAAAATGGGAAGGGACTTTTGATAATAATTTGGCAGGAAATCAATCCTCAGAAGGGCAGCAATCTGATTGGCAGGCGGCTGCATAAGCATATTCAGCATGCCTATCCTCCAATTAAAAAGAACAAGGTCTTCAAAGAAATAATGAAGGCCCTCGAGTAGGAGAAAGGCTATTTATTGATGGACAGGGTTCAGGAAAATACACAGATACTGGATTCAGCAGCATTTTCAAAATGATTAAAGAGCCAAGATTAACTCTGTCTAAGTAAAGATTGTATTTCACAGGAGCCAATAGAATTTATAAAAAGGAAATACGCCCTGGGGTTGACCACTGTCTGAACTGATATAAAATTCACTGAGGGATGCTCTGGATGTATTTGAGGAGCTCACAGGCATTCATATCTCACCAACTGATACGTGTAACTTCAGTAGCAGAAAAAGCAGTGAAGGGAGAGAGAGCCAGGACTAAAGATGTCTACTGAGAACCGGCTCATGCAAGTGTGTTAATGGTGCTGTGCTGGGAGAGAAGGCGAAGGAGTGGCAGGAACAGTGGATGCAATAACATCTCCCCAAATAGCAAACCTGTGAAAAAAAATTGACCTGTACCTCAAGAAGGCCCAGTGAGCTCCACTAGGATAGATATAAAGAGATACACACCTACCTTAATCAAAACACCGAGAGCCCTGGTGACACACAGCTGTAATCCCAGCACTCACAAGGCTGATGCAAAATCAGTGCCTGAACCTCCAGGATAGCCTGGATTCTACAGTCAGTTTCAGGCCAATCTGGGCTACAGTGAGAGACTTTGTCTCAAATAAACCAAAATACAGCTACAGAAAACCACTGATATGAGCAGCAGTGGGAGCAGTGCATGCATATGAGGAATCTTGTGTGTGCACACACACGCACGCACACGCACGCACATGTGCGCGCGCACACACACACTTGTCCTCAGAAAACAAGCAGTAAAAGCATGCGGTAACACAAAGCTACAAGTAAAAGAGAAATTTAAATCAAAACAAGGAAAAAGGTCAACAAATAATTCTATGTGTAACATTCAAACTTGAAAAATAAATGAAAATATTCTCAAAAATATTCTGAGCGTTCATCATTAGTGCAAAACTTGTTCAGGAAACAATGAAGGAAAACTTCAAGTTAAAACTCCAGGAGCCCTAGCCAGGACATACAAAGACATCATGAGCACAGGTAAGAACCTGAAATGACAAAAACTAAAAATTAAACCATCCAACCAACTAAATAAACAATCAAATGACCTGTACATACATGCAGTTGTTTTTATTTTAAATTTTTGATCTGTTTCCATCTGGTTTAAAAACAAACTATATAAAGCAGCAATTTTAAGTCTATGTTGATATAGCAGGGGGTAGTTAGTGTGTCTTCATTTCATGAATAACGCATCAGGGAGGAAGATCAGGCATGTGGACTGTGAGCGAACAGCTCGGCCAGTGAAGACATCCCTGCAAGCCTGAATCCTGGAACCCGCTGAAGAGGAAAGGAAGGGAGCTGGCTCCACAAAAGCTGTCCTCTGATCTCCACACATGTGCTCTGGCGTGAGTGTCATCCCCACACCACAAAAACACACACAATAATAAATAGTTAAACATTAATCAAAACTAGGCTTTTTTAGATTTTGAAGGCTAATTTCAGGACCCTAAAGAGCCATTGTGAAAACGGACCAAAATGTTGTAAGAGTAATTACAACAAGATCCTAGAAAATGGCTGTTTAATGCCCACACAGAAAGCTAGTATCAAAGAAAAAGATGAACAAGAATAGACGTGACACATACAGAAAAAGGACAGGAAAGCAACATTCCGCAAAGAGAGCAGCAGGGGGTGGGAGAGGACAGAAGAGCTTGCAGGCGTTACAGTAACATGAGCTGAAACAGATCTGAAGATGAAAACTGCGAATACAGACAACGGATACACGACATCGTGAACACGTAACGTAATTGTATAAACATGCGGAAGAACACAATCCTCCAAAGCACAGGAAGGAAACAGCGGCAAGACTAGGTAGAAATGGACAACTCAACACGGGGAAATTAGTGCTTCTACCTTCAATAACTTATGAAAAAAATAAATGAAATAAAAACTAGAAGGTGCAAAAACGTCAATGAAAAGAAGATATATACACATATATACGTATACACACATTTATATATGTATATATGGATGTATATGTACGTGCACACTCATTCCATTCCATTTAACCAAGAATCTCCGTCTTGAAAGAGAATAGAGTAGCTGAGATTTGAGTGTTGCCCAAAGACACACACATTGAAACTCTGGCCCTCAGAGAGGTCCCTTAGGGCCTTGTGTGAACTAGGTCACTGGTGTGTGTGCTTTACAAAAATTGTGGGGTCCCAGCCACTCTGTTCTCTCTGGCTCCGGGGGCAGAGGGTGTGCAGGTGTGCTGTCTCGTGTGCCTGCTGTCACATGCTGCCCTGCCATATATCAAAGTAATGTAACCAAGTGATCATGGAGCAGCACCTTCCAGTCTATGGAGCAAAGATAAGAGACACTGCAAACATGCAAGAAGCCTAATAGACTGGCCCAGAAAATAAAATCCTTCCGCCACATAATAATCAAGACACTAACGCACAGAACAAGAAAAGAATATTAAAAGCTACAAGGGAAAAAAGGCCAAGTAACATATAGAGGCAGTCCTATCAGGATTACACCTGACTTCTCAACAGAGACTATGAAAGCCAGAAGGGCCTGGACAGACTTCTTACAGACCCTAAGAAACCACGGATGTCAACCCAGACTCCCAGACTCAGCAAAACTTTCAATCACCATAGATGGAGAAAACAAGATATTCCACGACAAAATCAAACTTAAACAATATCTACGCACAAGTCCAGCCCTACAGAAGGAACTAGAAGGAAAACTCCGACCCAAGAAGGTTAGCTGCACCCAGGAAAACACAGGAAAATAAATAATCACATCAAAAAGGCAAGAAATTAAAAATATTAGGCTCCATCAAAGTATACAACTTGACTGGATCAAGGACATTATTAAGGAAATGGAAAGAAAGCCCACAAAATAGAGTCTTTGTCAGTTATATATGATAAGGACCTAGGAATAAAGATATAATATTCAGAATAAAGAATACTTAAAATTCAATAATGAAAATTAAAATAACTCAATATAAAAACAAAAAAAGGTTTTGAACAGACACTTCCCTAAAGATATGCAATGGGATAGTAAGCACATGAAAGCATTCTCAAAATGATCATTCATTACGGCCATTTTACGAAAACCGGAGGGCTAGATTCACATACACTGGAATGGGTGCACATACACGTACACTCTGCCCCCCTCTCTCACATGAGAAAACCTATGTGGTATATCCATCCATAAAATGGAGTATTGAATGATGAAAAGGAACAGAGTATTGGTCCGTGTTGTAAGATGAAACTTGAGAGCTACCCATCCACAGAAAAGGAGAACACATCAGTGGCCACCAGATACCAGGCTGTAAGTAGTAATGAGGTTCTTCATTAACAGTGAAAATGTTCTGGAATTAGCAACAATGATTATAATCGTGATTACATTAAAAATCACTTAACTGTGCACTTTGATGACTTAAATGTTGTATTAGTTACTTTTCTGTTGCTGTGATGACATACTATGCCAAAAAGCTACTTATAGAATAAAGCCAGTATTTTCGCTTCTGGCTCCAGAGGACTAGAAGGGCAGGGAAGGTATGGCATCATGGGTAAAAGCTGAGGATGAGAGATCACATCTCATCTCTCACCCAAGACGTGAAGAAAGAAATCAGTAGATGGGGGCGAAGTTATAAATCCACAGAGCCCTCCCTTAGCGAAGTTCCCTCAGCAAGGTGCCGCCTACTACAGTCTCCACAACCTTCCCAAACCTCCACACCTACTGGGGACCAAGCATTCAAATACAGGAGTCTATGCGGAACAGTTCTTATTCAAGCCACCCCAAGAATTATATAAACTTCACTTTAAAAACTGAGGGCTTCCTGCAAGGTTCATTAAAGTTTATTTTTGTAGCTTTTATTTTGAAACTTTTATTAAATTTATAAAGTTATTATTGCAAAATAAAGCCAGTTTTTAAATTGAACAATTCATTCTCCAAAGTATGCACATGCTCACTGTTTTCCATTTCCACATGTCGTTGGTGATGTGACACCTATGCCACTAAGTTGGCAGCTTTGACTTTCTTCTGCCCTCCCAACACTACGATGTACTTTCATGGAACTTCTCTATACTAACTATCTTAAATTGTAGGGTTCTGAGCAAACACACTAAAGCATCCTAGCCTAATGTTAAAAAAAAAAAAAAAAAAGCTGTTTCCAGAAGCCATGTGTTATTAAATAAACACCTAAATATACAGTTTACAATACTTATTGCCAATATAGCAGTAGATGTAAATGGATATAAAGATGACAAAAATAAGGAACACCATCGTAGCAGGAAATTACTTACTTTCTCACAGATGCCTCCAGAGTTAACTCTAACCCCTTTCCATGCAAATGATACCACTTAGTATATATTAAATATTTGCCCTGGGAAGTATTTATCCTGAACTTCACTTATTAACTTATTTGTCTTTTAAATTAGAATGCATTCACTTATATTAACACGGTAGTTCGATCAATAAGAACTTACCCTAAGCATGGGACCATTTTGAAATACGTGTGGCTCATCGCAAACCACACAGTATTCATTCAGTACTGGGATCCGCTGTTCAGCAAACTCAATCGTCTGAATGAAACAATACAAGGAAGTAAGCCAGTGAGGGCCTCAGATGACGTGAAAGCCCAGCAGGGGGCACATGCTTCCCCAGTAGGTGGGCTGAACTCTTACCTGCACCAGAAAGCCGCGGTCTCGGATTGGAATGCATTTTGCACCATTTGTCTATAAAAAGCAAAGTTTTAAAAAGTAACTTTTCATTGGGGGAAATGTAGAAACTGTATCTCTTACCTTTCTCAGAAATAAATGCAGGAGGCCGGACACATGAATATTGTCAGCTACTATAACATCAAAATATTGAATTTCTTGACTAATTCTATGATATTTGCATAATCTGCAATATTTTCCTAAACAAAATGATATTAATTTTTCATCTATTACTGGAAATGCCTGCCATCATTACAGGAAAAGAAAGATAGCTTATTCTATTACTGATCAAAAAATGTCCACACCCTCATCAGAACATTCAAATCTTATCAGCTGCAGTAACAGCTGCAGTAACTCCTCCAAGAAAACTTAGAGGGCTGCTGGCAAAGGGCCCGGTATTAAATCTTTAATCGGGCTAAGAACACAAAAAAAATATAAATGTGTTCTTCACAAACTATCTGAAATTATCTTTCTGGGGTGAAACTATTATGGGAAATATTCCTTGATGTACTTGACTGACACAATTTCCTCCATGCCGTTACAGCATACCTTTAAATGAACTTTTAAGATATTCATACAAAAATTCCAAAGATTGCCATGGTTTCCTAAAACAAGCACAGTGTTACAGGGGTATTTGTAATTCAATTGTAGGGAAAACGTTATGTAAGAATAACTTCCTTACACAGTCCTGACGAGACCGGAAGGGGCGAGGTGGTTTGCAGGGGATCTCTCGTTTTCTGAGAGGCAAGGGAGAGGTGGGGGCTCAGGGAGGGGCAGAGGGGTGGGACCAGGAGGAGGGGGGGGGGCTACCATCGGTATGTAAAGTGAATAACTAAATTTTTTAAATGTAATTTTTAAAAAATAGCTTTGCAAAAACTATTCCTTATTTTTGTTAACTTACATATGGCTGGGTGCATACATGTGAATTGTTAAATTGGCACCCACAACATACACACATTTAAAACAACAAAAACTTTTACACACTATTCTTAAATATGTAACTACATGCATAATTTAAGTCGGTCGGAAGCTGGCTGTAGCACCAGTCACTGGAGAGGTGTTCTGGGTACAGCAGATACAAAACCAACACCAACCATACAGTCATCAACAGGACCCAGATTCTCCCAAAAACTGTGTTAGCAGAAGATGGACACTGAGACCACCTGCATGATCACCAATCTCAATGCCACAGACAGAATTCTCTAATATGTAACTAGAATATGATTCTTAGTTATATGGTCTGCTACTCATGTGTTGAAAAGACTAAATAACCTACTTAGTAAAGATTAAAAGCTCTGTAAACCTAACTGAATTCCTCCTTGTTTTTTAGTAGCATCAACGGTAGGACTACAAACTGGATTGCAAATCAGTAATCGCACTTTTCCCCTGCAGCCAACACTAACTGTTCTCTGCCAGCAGTACATACCCAGTACACAAAAATACTATTCCCAAAGCAGAGGAAAACACCAAATTTAAAAAACAAAACAAATAACATATATCTTGCTTCTTTCCTCTCCAGGTCTCATTTAAAAAGTGCAAACAAATCTCTTTCCCCTTAGCTACATTTAAGAAGGCGAGATCAAAGTGTTTACGCACAGGAGGCTGAGAAGAAGACGATGATGGTGTTAAAATACCAATAAGCCCTGAGGTAAGCGAGAGCCTCCTGCCCTCTGCGTTGGGTTCCTTGAAGTGCTCGGTTTTCGATGACTTGGGGGCACTGGAGTAAGACTTGCTGAGCAATTTGTGGTTTTTCAGCCCATACAATTCTTCCATTCTGAGATTACTGGAGTAAGACCTGCTTAGCAGTTTGTGGGGCTTCAAGTTGGTGTTGTGCTCGCATCGCGGGTCTCCAGAACAAGATCGAGTCAATAGCTTATGCGACTTCAGCGTGAGGCAGTCCTCCTGCTTGCCCGCTGCCGGGCAGGGCCGGCCCAAGAGTTTGTGCGATTTGATGGTGGACATCGCCTGCTCGGCCCTGGGGTCGCTGGATAACGAGCGCCCAAAGGTCCTGTGTGATTTGGTGCACACGTCGTCGGCTTTGACGGTGCTGGAGCAAGTCCTCCGCAGCAGCTTGTGCGTTTTGGAGATGCCGTCTTGTTCGGGTTTCAGTTTAGACTTGCTTTTGCCGCAACCAGGGGGAGGATAGCTGGGCGACCTTGGAGATGAGCAACAATTAACAGCGGGGCTTACACTGGCCCTGACCTCAGAGCCCCAGCTCAACCGAAGGGGCACCTGCTGCCACCTCACCAACACTCCCCCTCTTCTGACCGCAGAATGGGTCACGGGAATTAACCCACGTCTTTCTCCATAAGCGCACGACCACTTCAGCATGGTTTCTCCCTCCAACCTATCCCAGAACCCCATCATGAACTAATTTTTGGGAGAAATCTCCGTTTGCAAACAAAATCTAACTTCAGTGAAATTTTTCCAGTACTGGCTAATACGGACAACAAAAATGAGCCCATGTAGGTTTTAGATGGAACACCTGCAACTTAATTCTTTTCTTGGAAGTCATAAAGAAAGGAAGATGACATCTAGCCAAAGGAAAGAATAAAACTTTAAACTGGGTGTCGACGTACGCTATGGGCTCGGCACAGAGACAAGGGTGAAGACGCCGGTTACCAACCTGCGCAGGGTAGAAAACAAATGCAGAGGAGACTTCACTTTCTTCTCTGACAGCTTCTTACCGTGCAGGCAATTGGACTTTTCTTTGCTCTGTTTCCACTGCTGAGTAACAAACGTCTGCATGATTCTGTCAATCAAAAGGCAGTTCGGTTAGCACAGTCCCCATAGCCATCTCCATGGATACTTCTGTTTTAGTTGGCTGGCTGGCTGGTTGGTTTGGGGGTTCTGTTGCTTTGCTTTGAAGCAGAGGGGGTCTCACTGTGTAGCCCTGGCCTGAAACTTACTTCAGAGGTTTGGCCTCAGGTTCCCAGGGATCAGACAGCCTCTGCCTTCTGAGTGCTGGGACTAACCACATTCGTCAATATGGCGGCCACCATTACTTAGGTACTTGCTGCGGTGAGAACACACTGCCAAAGGACTAAAACACACCCACAGGTAAAAGGATAAGTTAGGGTTGTGCAGGGATTTCGTATGAAGGAAGCCAGAATGTAAGAAATTACCGTGATGGTTTTATGGTGACTTACATCATAGCAACGATCAAGCCAACTACTTACTAGTAAATGAAAATAAAATACTGCCATGAGTTAATCACCCAAATTATTGGAGAGTTTATGAAACAAAAGATTTAAAGAGAATCTTGAGAGGAGCCTCTAGGATTGATAACTTATATATGAATTATTTTAGGTGAAACTAATATTTCACTTCATTGTTGCATCTATGTTGTTTCTTCATGAAAGACCAAATTATCAACTCTATATAGAGACAAATAATGTAAAAATATATAGTCCTCAAATATAGCACATTCCCTTCTTCTACATATGCTATTATTTTTAAATGTATATTCCTAAAATGTCTTAGTTATTACCATAAATTTTGAACTTAGTATCTCCTAGGCTCAGAATTTTCCACACTATCTGCTTCCTTGGTGCTTCATGGAAAAGAAATTATGGAGTGCCAACAGTGGCCTGTGAGAGCAGGTTATCCCCAAAGGCCCTGAGAACGAGGCTCTGCATCCCACCTTCCAACTCACAGGACAAGACGATCCCCTAACGATGCTCTATCGGTACACATGAAATTTTTATAATTATATATTATATGTATAATATATTCAACAGTTTTATTTTCTTTTGAAAATCCCTTCAAGTTTTCTTGGTTGTCATTTTTTTGTTGTTGTTGTTACTTCTACAAACTGCTTCTAGGAGAGGAAGTTGATACCAGTATTAGTTTATCAACTAGACTAGGTCAGGGACTATGACAGCACTTCATAAATGAAAATGTTCCTCTTAGTTTCCCAAAACTGTTATTAGTACATACATCCAAATAAGGCGTCTGTTCAGTGGAGATGCTGTGACTCTCGGCAAGAAGACAATCACCGAAATTCCTCAACATCTGTCAGGTCTCAACTAACTGGGCTCACTAAGTCTTACTCCGAAGGCCTTGCCTCCTTCCGCTATCTGTGATGTGCTTGGGAGGTGACGTATGACATATATGGCATGCTTAGGGTAGCAGAAGTGGTGAGAAAAAGGGGGATAAACTCTGTGTTGGTTAACACCGTGATTCCAATCTCATAGGAAATTTGCCTTGGATCTTAAGAACAGGTGATCTCTTTGATTTACTTTTACTTGACGTCTGTAGATCTTTTTTACTCAGTACTTCAAGAAGTACTGAGTGTGCTGCTCATTATTTCTTTCTTCTCGTTACTAATCGTCATAACCTCACCAACACCACTTTTTTGTACCAATTAGATTTAGATTCTTTTCCTCCCATGATGAAGAAGGTTCTTATTCCTACAACCTGTCACCTTAAAAGGCTACCAAGTGCATTCTGGGTAAGCTAGTTAGAACCAACTAACTTAATAGCTTAAATGGCTAAAATATGTCTCACTTTCAGGTTACATTGTTATTGCGAAGTGCAGCTTCAACGCCTAACGTCAGTAGCTCTCAAATGTGCTGTAAGTCCTAATTGTCCTGGACGTAAATGAGTCAACTGCTAGTAAGACAGCTAATGTCAGAGCTGGTCCAAAGTGTGTGTGAAAATGTGTGTGTGTGTGTGTGTGTGTGTGTGTGTGTACATATATAAATATAGGATCTCATGTGCTATGGTGACCATCTTCTCATAACACAGAACCACTAGATATTTAAGTATTTATTAAGTGAAGAAAAAATGGACAAATGGTGTCTCAGCCACCTTCTATAGTTGTTCAGGGGTTCACGGTCATCTTGACAGAGAAAGTGAGTGCATCAGAGTAACACTGTGATTTGCCTTCAGTTTCACTGCCCAGCAAGCATGATGCTAACATACTGTGCATCACTGTGTTACTGTGAACACTAAGAGACGGAATGTGTGTCGGTGTTTGGAAAGGCATGTGGTCTAGCGCCCGTTAGCCTTTCCACACTAACTTGTGTGGCCTTGTCAGGCCTACAACTATAGACACCGCTTCTTTGTCAAAACTCATGTGGTATGTTCATGAGCCACTACAGGCACAAAGGTGTTTTCTGGGGAACTTCTGGGTTGTTGTTGTTGTTGTTGTTGTCTTGTTTTGATCAACCTCATTCTCCAACCTCCAACACAAAACAAACAAACAAACAAAACACCCACGCGGCGTGTCAATATAATGTAGAGATACGCCTTTTCTCCTCTCCAAGATGGGGATGATGTAAGAAACAGAGCCCATCTGAAAAAATAAGACCAACTGCACTGGAGAAGCCCCCCTAATCTAAAACAGAAATGTACAGATATCCCATAGGAGCCTTTGAGAGAGAACATTTCATACTGTAATGTGCTACATACCTTATAAATTAGTTTTAGCTTTAGAGACACAGGATCTTAAATGCTAAGGATTAGTTATCTGATTCTGCATTTGTGCGCACATCTAGACTCAACACTGAGCAGCTAAAAGTGAATCCCTCTCTCAAATGCAACCATGCGTAATGCACACCTGCACAGGCATATGTAGGTGCAGGGTCACAAAAACTGAGACAATACCAGAGGTCTAAGATATGGACAAGCCCATCTATCACACAGGAGTCGCGGCTCCAGTGAAAAGGAAGCCGACACACAGAGTTTTAAAGCTTTTTTTTTTTTTTAGAACATTACTCAATAAAGGCTGACATATGATGAAAATGAAAATTCATTAAACTCAAAGGGAGAGACATGGGCTGCATCCTGATCAGGAATCTAAACCACTGCGTTAGTGTGGAAAGGCTAACGGGCCCTGAGTCAATCACGTTTATAGCCCTGGAAGAATACATAGGCCTTCAAGAACTCTTATAAATCCTGAAAGCTGCATTTTTGACAAATACAGAACTTACTCTTTATATCCTGGCTATGGCTAACTCGGGTACATGTCAGTATTTTCTGTCATGTTTTTGGCTCTTATCTAAAGACAGAGGACAACACGCAAGGGTGAGGATGCGCACAGAAGGAAACCCGTGGTGTTGGTTAAGTTAAGACAGCCATTGTGGGGACCGGTGAGGTGGTCCAGCAGGTAAACTGCTTCCTGTGAAGTTTGACAACCCCAGGATAGATGGATAGGTGATAGGCTGGCAGACAGAGAGACAATACAGAGATAGGGCAGGGAAATAGAATACAGTTGCCTCAAGCTATTAAAATAGAACTAACACATGGTCTAGCAATCGCACCAGTAAGTATTTGTCCAAACAAATGGAGTCTTTAGAGAAGAAACCTTTGCACACTCATGTCTGCTGCAGCACTATTCAAAAAAAGACATGAGGTGGAAACAGCATACGGGCCCATCAGAGATGACTACGTTCCCTGGGAGTGATGATGCAGACCTGGATGCCAGCATTCAGGAGGCCGACAGTGGAGGGGGCAGCCTGGGCTATTCAGGAGGCCAATAGTGGAGGGAGCAGCCTGGGCTATTCAGGAGGCCGACAGTGGAGGACAGTCTCAGAGAAACCCAAACAATGAAGCACAGACGCGGGCAAATGAAACTCTACTCCATGAAACAAAAGACCCCTGTTGTTCACAAACACCATGGGTGGACTGAGGATCTTATTAAGTAACAGACGCCAAGCAAAGGAGAAAAGCACCAGGTGCTCTCAGCTCCAGGCAGGGTCTAAAATGCCGTTCTCCTTCCTGTGCACACACTAAGCACACTAAACAGAGCGGCACGATGGGCAGAGAGAGGCTGGGGACAGTACGGAGTTGGGTGTCAGCGAGTTAGAGAAATGCGTCCTAAGTTAAAAGAAAGACTAATTTACAGGTTCTGTGTGTTGCTGCCGCTCAGCACCGTGATCACGGGTGAGACTTTTGTCTGTTTCAAAAAGCTGGACGACTCTGAGTATTTTGATCACCAAGATGTAACGCTGAAGAAACAAGCATGCTGAGCTTGTGCAGGCCCACCACGCGCTGTCCATCCCAGTGTTGGGTTTGACTTCTCTGCATTGCTACAGGCTGTCTAGGGCAGCCTGGATCCCTTTTCTGGGAGGCTGAGGCTCATCTCAATCCTTTCTAAACAGAGAGCTGTGTTCCCTGGGCGTGGGAGGTCATCAAAGGCGACCAAGTGGACAGCACAGTTACTGCCTTCAGTCAAACCACAAGTACTCAGGATCCACACAGGCTGGCTGTCCCCTACCATGTAACAGCATGCACCACCTGATTGCAGAAAACCTGAGAAGTCGCCCCCTGTGCCTGGAGTTCACCACTGCTCTTTTTCTACTGAGAGACATAATGCTCCTGTAGTCAGCTCTATCAACAGTGGGTTTTTTTTTTTTTTTTACTTTTTTTTTTTTTTTTTTAAAGAACAAGACAGGGGTTTAAGTATAACGGACTTAAAAATCAGAAAACAACTTTGAATTAGAACTAAAAGCAACTGTTAAGTCCCTGTGTGTTTTTATGAGGACATAAATAAAAACTTGGCTCATCTTTTCTCGACACTCCCAACCTATCAATGTTTATTTCTACTTCACATCTATTAATGATACTAAAGTATTCCAGAGTCAAAGTGACTACAAAATTGATAATGTCTGCATAAACAATATGTCATAAATGATAATGGAGACCCATGTGTTTGAATGCTTGGCCCATGAGGAGTGGAACTATTAGGAGGTGTGTGTGGCCTTGGTGGAGGAAGTGTGTCACTGTGGAGATGGGCTTTTGAGGTCTCCTATGCTCAAGCCCAGTGTGACACACAGTCTCCTTCCGCTGCCTGTAGATCAAGAGGCAGAACTCTTAGCTCCTTCTCCAGCACATGTCGGCCATCATGCCGCTGTGCTTCCTGCCATATGATAACGGACTGAACCTCTGAAGCTACAATCCAGCCCCAGTTAGGTGTTTTCCTTCACAAGAGATGCTGTGGTCGTGATGTCTCATCCCAGCAACAGAAACAACAACCAAGACATATTTTATTAATAAAGGACCAAGGAGGGAGGCAGGAGGGGGGGCGCGGGCAGGCGAGGGGGAGACCTCACAGAGGAATGCTTCCAAAGCATGTGTGGGAAACAGGAAGGGCTCGGAGTCAGTGGGTGCTAACTTGCCACCTTCTCCAGGCCAACGGAATAAGCAGCAGAAACCACCAGCTGAATGTTGGGAAGGGGCAGCTGTGACAGGCTGTACAGTTCAGCAAGACAGAAAAACG
Organism: Acomys percivali; assembly: GCA_907169655.1. Classification (NCBI taxonomy): domain Eukaryota; kingdom Metazoa; phylum Chordata; class Mammalia; order Rodentia; family Muridae; genus Acomys; species Acomys percivali. The sequence continues at coordinate 2,864,423 of OU015758.1, read as the reverse complement.
AACTCAAACAACAAACTGCCTCAAGGTGACTCCCAAAGGAGAAAGCTCTCCTCCTCCTCCTCATCCTCGCCCTCCTCCTCTTCATCCTCATCCTCGCCCCTCCTCTTCCTCCTCTTCCTCCTCCTCCTCCTCTTCCTTCTCCTCCTCCTCCTCTTCCTCCTCCTCCTCTTCCTCCTCCTCCTCCTCCTAATCTTCCTCCTCCTCCTCCTCTTCCTCCTCCTCCTCCTCCTCTTCCTCCTCCCTGTCTTCCTGCCTTTGCTCCTTCTGCAGGACACATCAGAGACCCTGTGTCCACATGGGTAAGAAGGGGAGAGTGTGGGGTGCGGAAGGATGAGAGGATGCAGATGGGAAGACCGAAGGGTGCGGGACGCTGGAAAGGAAGCTCTGGGAACTGAGTCGTGTCATGGATACAGCTCTCTGCACCAAGGTGACATCCTGTCCCCAGGAACTAACTTGAAGGAGAGGTAAGAGAATAAAACCAGAGTGAAATGAGAAGTCGGTTCTCCTGAAAAGCAACTGGGTTTTTGTTGTTGTTGTTGGTTTGGTTTGGTTTTTGTTTTTGTTTTTTTTTTTAATTCTTCAGCAAACTTACTTTTTCAGCTGATGCCCCAGTCCAAATCGCTCTTTTGTAGAAATCTGAAAGACATCAACCGTGGGCACTGAAAAGAGGGGGGAGGGGGAAACACAGTTAAATATTAACTTGAAACTCGCGCACAAAATGACTGAATTATTAGAGCGCATGTGCAGAGGCAACCACACACTTACAAAGTATGCACACTGTTCTTTGCAACATTGCTTTATGATATCCAAGTATGAAATGTAAGACCAATACAAACGACACATTAATGTAAATATCTGTGTATGTCAATGTATAGCATATAAGAATATGAAGAGTAATCTCAAAGTAAGCAATAATCTCAGCAACCACACGTAGGACAGTTCGGGAAATGTTTTTAAACTGTAAGTGACATGTTAATATAAAACACCATTTCTTGAACAGCAGGTGATGAGGATAAAGCAGAGACTTGTTTTTTACTGTTCGCCCTCTTGATGTGGTTCATATTTTACTATATACCTGCACATGCTTACATAACTATTAAAATTAGTGACGTGATGAACACACATTCACAACCTGCTTTCAGGGAAGGGAGACAGCAAACTGACCAATTAAGATGCTGAGTTAAAGTTTACGGCCTGTATTGTCCTTGACTGGTGCCATAGTTTGAGCGGGACCCCTGGGCCCAAATCTGCCTATCATAATGTTCTACTTGTAGGTTTCTAGGACCCTCTGGATCCTTCTATTTCCAATTCTCCCATGCTTCTCTCATCTAGAGTCCCAATAGGATGTCCTCCCCTCTGTCCCAGTCACAGTCATAGGGGAGGAGAGTAAGGGGAAAATGGGAGGGAGGGAGGAATGGGAGGATACAAGGAAGGGGATAACCATTGAGATGTAATATGAATAAATTAATAAAATTTAAAAAAATAAACAATAGAATAGGAATCAAAAAAAAAAAAAAAAGATGCTGAGTTAAGATGAGTACCAAAACTGGTCGCATGACATTTAGCAATAAGGAAGTCACTGAAAATATTGATTTGTGTGTGAAGTCATGGTCCCATATCCTTGTCCCTGTGGATTTTAAGACAGGAAAGAAAAGAAATGAAGGGAGCAGAGGAAACCCTAATAACAAATCTGGCAGTCAGGAAAACACAGCACTACAGGAGTGGCTGGAAGGGAATTTGAGGTCAAAGGTTTTATTTAATTTTCCAGATTGGAAAAAAATAGTTTCTTGGTGAAAATCTTCTGGGAGGAAAAAATGGACTAGTACAGGAAGGAAGGAAAGGGACAGTTGCTGGAGTGATGCAATTGCATGAGCAGGGAGGGAATCTTGCGCACATATCACGGTGTGACACCACATGGGCACCAAATGTGCCAGGGTGGGGATGAGAGGAGCAAGCCCGCTGTCCTAACAGGCCTGCTCAGGACACGCACGTCCCAGCTCTTAGTCCACACTGTCGCACTCGGGGACGGAAGCTCTCTGTTTCCCAGACAAACATCAGGTCCATCTCAAAAACGGTAACCCTTTCTGTAAAAGTGACGGACTGTGTGGGCATCAGTCTGATCTCATGTTCCCCAAACAAGAAGTCACTGCATTAAAAGAAAAATCCTGAAAGCTTAGAGCAATGTTTTGTTTTGTTTTTTTAAGGAAACGATAAGAAAGTGAGTAGCTACAGAGATGGCTCAACAGGTCAATGTGCTCGCTGCTCTAGCCGAGGACAGAGGTTCAGTTCCCAGCATGCGTACAGTGATGATAAATGTCTGTAATTCCAGCTGCAAGAGATATGATGCGTGCTTTGGCCTCTGAGTGCACCAGGCACACACTCACAGTGTGCAAACATACACGAAAGGCAAAACATTCATAAGATAAAAATAAATCTTTAAAGGAGAAGAAAAGGAAAAACTTTTCACTCTTCCTAAGATTTCAAAGATAAGGCTCTTCATATGTGCAGAAATAAAAAGTGACTAAGAAGAGAAAAAGGAGACGAGTAAAAGGCCTCGGCCTCCTTTTAAAGTACAGCAAGGTCCAAAGGCACTAGAAGAATTAAATCCTTCCACCCTTTTGAAGAGTAAAGACTTCATAGGAAAGGAGGAGAAAAAAATAAAAAAGAAGCGTCTATTCTCCCCGATTCCACACAAGATTCATTCAAGTTGGAAAAGAATTTGACAGAAAAAAAGTAGATATGCCTTGATATTAAAATAATATGAAAGTTAATAAAATTTTCTTATTTCACATAATTTTCTTTGGGACTTGAAGGCTGCATAAAACAAGTGAAAATTATTCTAACCCTGATCAGATGAGCATAGGTGTGGAGATACCAACAAGAAGCTGATTTAAACAGAAGAGCTTATTAACGGCAGTTGTTCAACATTTAAAACAAAAGAGGGCTTGTGCCTTTAATCAGGAACTGGACTTATAGATCAACAATTTTAAGAAATACACGTAACTGTAACTGGCTTAACCACGTTTAAAGCATATACCGTAAAATTATCCTTATTTTCAAATTCAAATGTAAAGCACTGCCCCCCCCTTTCTTCTATTCATTTTATGAGTCAGATTTAGCCCCAACTAAACGCTGTACTTCAAATTATTGTTGTTCACACATTTCTGGAAAACAGAAGCAAATGCTTTTCAACGCGAGCTGTTAAGTACGTCAGTCTAAATCTTGGATCAGTCACAAAATTTTTTTTGCAAGTTCCTTTTACGGTCAGTGTTGATACCTTCAAAGACGAACTACAAAACACTCCTAAAGAGAGGCCGCTCGCTTCTATCACACTCCCACCTCCGAGGCTCGGGGATCATCTGAAAAGAGTGGGCAAAGACAGCAACAGCCAGGGGTACGAGGTAAACACAGCACAGTGGTGTTTTCTGGACAAGACAGAAGGTCTGTTGTACAAGAACTCACGGCGGCTGTGACTAAATGCGTGAAACCAAGCCAGCCCACATGCCGGAACGGACGGAGGGACTCACTCCCCCTCCTTGCTCAGGAGCCCCCGGCAACTGATGGCTTTTATGGGAGATAGAGTGAGTTTTCTTCGGGGATCTGAGAGACAAGACAAGCTTCAGCAGATGGCCACACCAGCAACTAGCAGCGGCACTAAGTGGCTTCAGAAGGTTTATAAGGAAGAGGGACACGGGGTGTGGGGGTGAGGCAGAAAGAAAGAGGTGAGGAGGAGAAACTCACTCCTCAGGGGAGGGCAGGACGGAACTGGAAGGGCATGGACTTAATCGAAAGACATTATATGCATGAAATTATGAGAAGTGTAATTATTGCCAACAGCGTAAAATTGTGTCCACAATAAAATTTAATAAAAAAAAAAAAAAAAGAGAGGGGAGGGGTTGTCTTTGTCTTTGTTTTCATCATTTTACCAATTTGCGGTAATCACAATTTTATGTTAGGATAAAACCTATTCACCCTGGAAAATCGGTTGTCTCCTTTCAGCCACAGTGTCTCTACTCCTGATACATTATGCAACATGGCCCATTTTAAATCAAATTCTCCCCCCAAATATTCAACAAGAACGTAGTGATTGGAGTAATCTCCTATTAAGATAGATTATGGAAGTTAAAATTGAACAAGCTCCACTTTAACTTGCGTATTAGAGAATTATGAGAAAACCAGCCAAACCATGGGCTTCTTTTATGTTGGATAAGAAAGTCGAAGCAGATTTTACTATTTTACTATTAAAAATAACATGTCTGAACCAACCTCCGAGGCCCTACTGGCTGGTCCCACATGCTCACGCTGTGACAGGAACGGTGTGAAAAGCCATCAGTCATGAACGCATCTCACACAAGGGGCAAACGAGCCACAGACAGAGAGGAAGTTCCAGGAGACTGGCCATGAGGATTCAGGTCAGCCTGGCAGGGTTTTCACCCTCAAGAGGCTGTTGGTCGCTCTCCTGAACTGCTCATGTTAGGTTGATGTCAGAACATGGTCCATAAAAAAATAAATAAATAAAAAATAATAAAATAAAGAACATGGCCCATGAATAAAGCTATGCGTGGAGATTTATGGGACCTTGTGAGAAAACTGCCAGTAAACATGACAAGTGTCTTGTTAACCTCTGTTCCTCCATAACATGGGTTGTTCTTGGCATGTGCTTTCCTGCCCATCCCAGGGTGTGCACTTTAGACAACCCATCATCTTACCCAATGTTATCATTCAGAAGTATGTTTCCAAGCACGCGTTGTCCTGTGGCCACATACAGCATGAACTGATGTGCCCTTGCCCTCCTGACTGCATACAACATGAACTCAAGTGAACGTTGCTCACATGACCTTGCCTAACCCTCAGGATGCCCAGACGGTCCAGAGAGTACAATGTGGGGTCAGTTAGGAGCTCAGACAAAATGAATATATCATTTAGACGTTCAGTCCAACACTGAATTATAAACTAAGCCAGTGGGCACAGTAGATGACAGACTGGCAGAAACCCAAGTGCTTGGACGTGAGGAAGAGAAGAGTGAGAGAAGCAATACATAACGTTAAAGAGAGCAGAGTGTTGTACGGTCAAGACATGTGTTATGAGTACATGGACACAGACGTCGTTTTCCTCTCATAAAGGTGCTGTTTTGGTGAAATTAAATAATGTAGTCTTATTCCCAATTTAAATACAAAAAAAAAGGTCAGACCTGACAGCCCATTTGCTGCTAGCCACTGTCAGGATAAAATTAAGCAGGCATATCCTGGGTCAAGAAACCTGCTTTCTGGGACTTGCCCATCATGATAATAGAAGCCAGGAGACCTGGACATGCCAGGTGTGAGGCAGACCCTGGCCACCACCAGTACAGGACAGCTGATCCCTGAATCAACTCTGAACACATACGATGTAACACGCAGCACTAACAGCACGATGTGTTTCCAACTTAGCAAGGCGTTTAAACCCTCCGGCTTTATACCCCACAGGACTGGAAAGCACTGGAGTGAACCACGGCATCAACCAAAGAAAGCCCACGAAGAACAAAGTCTTGGGGTTGGGGTGGCTTACTGTACTGCCATCCGCAACTAGCTTAACAGGAGCACGTGAAATTGGGTTCTGTTGAACAGAGCATGGCTATCCCATAGGAATTCAAAAAGCAAACGTGCTTTCCCACTTGCTATGGTTTTCTAAGTAAATTCTCTGGGATCCATGAGTGGGATAAACAGGAAAATGAAACGAGGTCAATTCAACATCTGCATCCTACACCACAACTGCACTCGGAGCCAGGTTCCATTTTGTTTGTCTTACAGAAACTGCTCAAGCCGATGCAGTTCAACACTGTCTATATGATTTCCTTAATTATATAGGTGATTAAGTCATCTTGCTTAGCACAGCACCTACACCATTATCAAGATCCTTAACACACTCGGAACAATCACATGAACACCCATTTTCTTAAGGCATAGTACATCGTCAATCTTCAAATCAAGAGAGCAGTAAGACCAACCTGGGCCATTTAAATACTGTGTAAGAGAACAGTGCAGTCGGACAATAATAGGCTCTGTGCGAATCACTTCCCAGGCCACTGCAATCTCCTCCTGCACAAATGGAAAAGATAAGTTTGGCGTTTTAGACCTCAAAATTAAAAAACAAAACAAAACAAAACAAAAACAAAGAACAAAAAGCACCAGCTGTGGTCATATGGTGGGGGAGGAGGTCCCCTTCTGTCAGAGGTCTAGGGTCGGGGAATAGGGTGAAAGAGGGAGGGATGGAAGGAATGGGATGATACAAGTGAAGGGATAACAATCAGGATGTAATCTGAATAAGTCACTTTCAAAAAGAAAAGAAAAAAACCCAAACAATTTAAAAGTAGGTTAATATAATGTATGCATTGTAGAAGCTTGCACATTATTTCAAAAAAGAAGGCCAAAGTAACTTTTATTTTTGTCTTTATGTATGACAAATAAAAATGTGAACTTTTACAATGAAATGCCACAATTAAAACAGACATTTAGGATATATGTAAAAATACTGAGAAAGATGTGTTATCTCAGCCTTCATAATCACTGTAACAAAAGCAGTACGCCATTGTGCTATAAAATAACCCAAAATTGAGTTTCAATGAATAAACATGAATGTATTTTAAGTGTGCCAGTCACATTTTAGAATTGATACTTACATCCAGAAAGCTGACATCAATGTGCAGATCAATGTCTACATCATCGATAGCTCCATATTCCCTGAAAGCAAAGATTAACATTAATGTTTTCATTTTCCTGAACAGTTAGTATGTGACTGGTTGTTTTAATTAAAGATGTCACTAATTCTGACTGCTGATTTCTAAAAAGGAGGTTACCTTGGGAATGAATAAACTGATCCAGTTTACTTGGACTGACAACTCTTTTTAACCTATTTATACTACAGAACACACACATGCGCGAGCGCGTGCGCACGCGCGCACGCACACACACACACACACACACACACACACACACACATTCAAGAGTTCTTTGGTTCACAGTACCAAACAGTCTCAGTTCTCTGGGTCACGACTGTCTTTGCATGTGATTGCTCCAGTATTTCTACCCACACAGAGGACAAAGAACCAATTTTAAGAAAGCAGTTTCTGCTATAAGGAGGTAAGGGGCCACACAATGAATTGCTAATGTATTCTTCTTCTACCTTGGATATGGGTGGATTGAAACTCGTCCAAGTGCTGCTACTTACACAGCACTTTGTATCATCAGTAAATGTCCAGTTTGGGATTGCTCTGCTCCCTTGTCTCTCTACTTATGTACGTGCTAGCCCAGCACCCGCCAGAGAGCGCTATCCCTGGGTCATATAAAGACATTAGGAAGACCAAGTTGTGTACAGCACAGTTTTTTAATTTAATGAAAAGTCAGAGAAAATTGGTCATAATATTCTTCACATGCATGTCTATATGTTTATATGGTCATGTAATTTTTCGGACGCTATGAATTAGTATAGAGAATCAAGGATAAAGTATGGAAATAACCAAAATTATAGAAGACAATAGACAATATTTAAATTTGAGCTCATAACTGGCAGAAAAACTTCTCAGGACTTTACATACATGTGATGATTTAATGACCACAAAACAAGGCCAGAGGTATAAATCAACTGGGAGTGTGTCTACTGCTTAGTAGCATGTATGAACCCCTGAGATTGATTATGAGGTACTTCACAAAACCAGAAATGGTGGTGCCTGCCCGTAGTGCCAACACTCTGCGGGTAAAATCGAGAGGATCAGAAGTTCAACGTTATCAGCCGTATAGTGAGTTCAAGGTAAGGTCAGTCTGGGTTATATGAGAAATAATGGACAGAAGGAGGGACAGCGAATGGAGAATTGGGATAGGGGCAAAAAGGAGAGCCCAGAAATATTTCAGACACTATTGCTCACAAATTTCACTGTATTTGCATGTGTCTTATAAAGTAATAAAGTAAGTTAACGCATTAAAGCTCTGTAGCAATCCTGGTACTTGAATACAGTATTTGTCAGTCATTTATACAAGCATTAGACTGTTCAGTGTTCAACAGCCACCACTTTGCAGTGAGTAGCAGCTTAAAGAACAATGACAGACAATATTAGGTCCTCATGATAACCTTGTGAGGGAAACAATTTACCATTAACATCAGTGAAGAATTTGACGAACAGGAAAGTAAAATGGTTGTCATGTGGGAAACAGACCCCCACCCATGCTCGGGCAAGCAACCCTCCGTAACTATACGAGGCTGTCAAACATCTTAACAAGTCAGTGGGGAATCTATCGACATATACCCAAATCCAAACTCAGTAAAATTGTTGTGTGTTGTACACACTGATAATACACACAGTACACAACTGTGGCATGTTTACAGGGTTCTGAGGATAAAATTTTATGATCGAATGATCCTATGATTTAATTTACATAATTTGCATAGCTTAATTAAAAAAAAATCTAGCTGGAGCCTTTTGATAATTTTTGTTTCTGTGACCAAAGAGGTATGAAGGTAAATATAATAACGTCTTCATTTTTTTCTGTAAAAATACGTCAAACCATGGAGCACATTTTTCTTGCATTTTAGAAAATATGTTTTAAGTTTTTCATGCTAACATTTTAGCAACTAATTACTGACAGAAAAATAGACTTTTTACAATGACACCATCATCATAACATCTATGTTCTTCAGACAAAGTTGCACATTTTGTATGAAATTACATCAACAAACATGAAAAGAACAAGGATCAAAGAAATAAATTTTCTTTATGCCTGTAAGTTTCAGGTACATAAAGCTTTTCCTGTGATGATGAAGAAAGTAAGCATTTTAGGAATTTTCAGGCATAGCCATTCTCTGCTACCCACTGCTCGGCTGCTCGGTTTCTACTGCGTCTCTTCTGCAACTCCCTTGAAAAGCAAAATCTGTTTGTCCTTTATTGGATATTAGAGACAAGCTCAGTGGTCATAATTTACTATCTGTGAGCATAGGCAAATGGCTCATGAACATCACAGATCATCCAAGTTATACATGGAAAAAGCCAGTCAGCACATGTGTTGGCTTGAAGGGGATATCCACCGTAGTCTAGGGCAGTGGGTCTCAACCTGGGGGAATCAAATGACCCTTCACGGGGTTGGAAAACACAGATATTTACATTATGATTCATCGCAGTAGCAAAATTGCAGTTATGAAGTAGCAACAAAAACAATTTTATGATTGGGGGGGGTCATCACAACATGAGGCACTGCATGAAAGGGTTGCAACATTAGCGATGTTGGGAACCAGTGCTCTAGGGAATTTGACTATGTGGTCCCCAGTTTGTGGTGCTGTTTGGGAAGGCTCAGGGGGTGTGGCCTTGTAGGAAGAGGGATAGCACTGGAGGTGGAGTCTGCGTGTTAAAGTGATTTCAAATTCACTCTCTCTGTCTCTTGCTTGAGATTTGAGAAGCGAGCTGTGAGGTGCTGCAGACTGCTACCTCCATTCAACTTCGTTAACACTAACCCTCTTGAGCACTAAGACCAAACATGTCTTCTAAAAGTCGCGCTGGTCATAGTGTTCTGTCACAGCAAGAGAAAAGTAATACAACATAGTCAAATATGTTCAATAGAAATTCCCAGGAAAGAAGGGGCCTTGGCAACAACCATCCCAATGTTAATCCCAACAAAATAACAAGGCATGGATGTAAACCTCACTTGGATTAATACATAAAGAGGAAACACTGGAAATACCTCAACACGATAGTATGTTAATATTAAAAAAAAAAAAACCTTGGGCCAGCAAGCTAGCTCAGTGGGGAAAGACCCTTGCTAAAAGCCTGGCCTGAGTTTGATCCCTAGGACTCATGAGGTGGAAGGAAAGAGTCAATATCACTAAAGTGACTCTTAGACTTCCACAGGCCAATGATCACAAGCATGTGCCTCTACACACACACACACACACACACACACACACACACACACACACACACGCACACACAACAATGCACACACAGGTATGAACACACACACATACATGCACAGACACACACATGCATGCACACACATACACATGATGGAAGTGCATTAAACAACGCAAAACAAAACATCCTTTCTACTTTTTTGATTGCCTCATTTTTATTTTTCTTAAACCATCTTAGTTTTCATGGCTTTTGGCAAAGTTCAATAAATATTTTTTCTAGAAGATCTTCTCTATCTCACCCTTACAGGCTTAAAAGAATGTTTGTATAATAAGCGCAGTCTCCATTTTAAGCTCATTTTATTTAAAAAGTTACACTGTATAAAAATACAGAGGTAGCCACTGATCAGACAGGTGATACTATTATGTTAGAAGTAGAAAAAAAAATGTACTAAAGTAACTCTTACAGTCATCAGAGATTGTTCTACTTGAGAGACAGGGTCTCACTACATGACCCAAGTGGCTCTCCTGATTCGGATTCCTAAGGGTGTGTTTGCAGGTATGAGACATCACACCTGGCCAGAGGTGCTGGCTGTCTTATGTTAACTTGACAAACAAACTAGAGTTATCAGAAAATTGAGAAAGCGACGCCCTAGGACCCAGCTACAGGGCATTTTCTTAGTGATTGATGGGATCAGGCCCCGCCCATCGTGGGTGGTGACGTCCCTGGGGTGGTGTTCCTGGTTGTATAAGGAAGCAGGCTGAGCAAGCCAGGGCAAGCAAGCCAGTGAGCAGCGCCCTCACGCCCTCTGCAGCAGCTCCTGCCTCCCGGATCTGCCCTGTTTGACTTTCTGTCCTGACTTCCTCAGTGATGAGCAGTGCTGTGACAGGGGAAGCCAGATAGACCCTTTTTTCCCCCAGCTCGCTTTCTGGTCCTGGAGTTTTTTCACAGCAATAGGGACCCTAAGACACCGGACACCCTGATCTTTGCTTCACTCCCACTGGAATCGTCACATAAAGGACTCTTCTTGTCATTTCTCTTCTTCAGCATTAGTGCTTTCTGAGTGGCTCTTCAAAATCCTACCTTTAAATGGTTGTAATTGGAGTATAGCAACTGTGAAATAAATCAAAATACTTGGATGTATTTGATTGTATCCTAAATACAGACAAAACGTTTCCTTGGGCAGAAATGTCTGCCTGTCTGTCTGCGCATGTGACGGCAAGTGCATGGAGTGACTTATTTCAGGTTCCGGGCGCTCGCTTAGGTGCAACGCACAGGGTTAGAGGGACTTGCGATCACGACAGACAATTGATCAATCACTACTTCCCATTTCTTCTTCATGGCCACCCCCCTTTTCCCCTCCTCTTTACAATTCCATTAGCAGAATAACTGAGTTTGTCAGAGCTTGAAGACTGTGCTTGAGAGTCAGAGAGGAAAGATTCAAACGAACACAAAGCCCTTGTCCACAACAGGTTTTCTACAAGAAGCCCACAGAAAGAAGTGATCAGCCTGCGGCGTGTCTCATTTTAAAACCATTCATAGTGAACATTAAATATATTAATATTCCACGTGTGATTTCTTAAAGACATTTTTGTTCAAAACTTAGCCTGTCCCCTATTTCTGCCACTTATTTTTTTTTAAGAAAGGGAGATGCCTAGTTACAGGCATTCCACCTCACCACGGCAGAGCACGGGGGCACACGACCTGAAGAGGGCAGCTCGCGGTGTGTACGGGCAGAGATCTGGAAATGATGGCACTGGCTTCTGTTTTTGTGCTGTAATTCAGAGTTCACAAATGGCGCTGCGCATATGCAAACTCATCTCAGTGGCGATGCCCCGTTTACATAATGCCAGTGATTTCGTGCTTCCCACTGAGAGACAGAAAGCAAGATTATAGTTTGTCCAGATGGAGTGACCTGGTTATCAAGACCTCTTCTGTACCCGAATAACTCTCCAGAGGTCTCAGCAACAGGAATGCGGTATCAGGTGACTGCTGATGTATGAAACCAATTCCAACTGTGACTGTGTTCTGGACGTGGATTTAAGCTCATGACAAAACAATTTCCTGTACAGTTTCTATTTATTTGCGGTGAAAAGACTACACCAAAATTGAATTTTTTTCCTTCGTTTTAAGATGAGGGAAATAACAGAGAAACGGTCTAATGTGGGTGTTTTACTCTGGCATGGCAGGTCTGGAAGACGTGCTACATAACGTTCCTAGCCGACCAACAGTCTGACTTTAGGTCCCTTAAAGAGCTTCTCTTTAAGTCAACATATTCTGAAAATCATGTGATCCTTAGATACTTACAGGTGGTGATTATTCAAAAATATCTGTGCACATCAGAAGCAATGGTGTGTGTCCATAATGGAGGCATGTAGGAGGGGGAGGTAAGAGAATGAGAGTTCAAGGCCTGTGTGAGCCATGTGATGAGTCCCAGGACCACGGCAGCTCCCAGTGAAAAGGAAGAAGACGGAGCTTCCTGGTCCACTGCAGCATGCCCAAGACCCTGGACCTCATCATCAGTGTGATAAAAGAGGAAGACAAGCTTAATGTCAATAAGCATACCTTTGTGAAGACGCTGTGGGAATCCAGTCTACTCATCTTCCTGTATTTAATGATACTAATCAGGAAATGCTCCTTCGCCCACAATGGTGCACACACCTTTAATCTCAGTATTCGAGAGGCAGAGGCAGGCACAGCTCTGTGACTTCCAGGCCAGCCTGGTCTACAGAATGAGTTCTAGGACAGCCAGAACTACAGAGTGAGGCCTTGTTTGAAAGAAAGAAAGAAAGAAAGAAAGAAAGAAAGAAAGAAAGAAAGAAAGAAAGAAAGAAAGAAAGAAAGAAAGAAAGAAAGAAAGGGAAATGAGGGAGGAAGAAAGGTAGGAAGGAAGGAAGGAAGGAAGGAAGGAAGGAAGGAAGGAAGGAAGGAATGCAGGCAGGAAGTCAAGCAGACAGGCAGGCTAGCTGGCTCACCACAAGTCATAGGGAACAAGGCAGAGAGCAGCACTCCCCCATGGCTTCAGCATCAGTTCCTGCTTCTGTGTTCCTGCCTTTGTGTTTGTGCCTGTGTTTGTGCCTCTGTGTTCCTGCCTCTGTGTTCCTGTTCCGGCATCCTTCAATGATAGACTATAAAGTATAAGCAGAAATAAGCTCCCCCCAAGAAAGCAATGCTCCTAAGACATACAAACCTATTAATATATATAATATGTACACTATATTGAATATTAGATGATGTGGCTTTCTTTCCTTTATAAACCCCATTTGTTAATCCTGTTGCAGTAGATACAGTAACTTGATCAAAATTATTTGTGAATATGCTTATTATAAAAACGTTTAGATACCTAACTTTCCCATATTAACTATCAAAATAACTGCATATTTATATATACACAATTCTACCACAAGTTGTTGAGAAATAAATGCTTGCTATTATTAATTGATTCTGCTTTCAGCCGAAAGGCAGTGATGTTTTGAGAAGATGTGTAGGAAGAAGAAAGACACACCTTCCTGAAACATCAGAAGCTCCACAGCTTACATATCTATCTCTGCGTGTCTATCTCAGTGTGTGTTTCTGCCTAGCGTGGGAGAGATGTTTGTGAATGGGCCAAGAAATATGCAAACTCAACCACCAGGAAGAAAGCTTGGCAAGATTAAAGCTTTTCCAAGGCTGTTATCCAACACAGCTAAAAATTTCTCTAAAAGACAAGCTGAAAAGATTTTAGATGTAGACGAGAGAGAAATGTGATCTTTGTGAGACACAGTAGTGCATAAGATGAACAGAACAAAAAGTTGCTGTGACTTTGTGGTCAGCTTTAAAAAAACAAAAAACAAAAAACAAAAACAAAAACAAAAACAAAAAACCCTTGATTTTGCTTAAAGAGAGCGCAGTGCAGGCTTCGGGAGCCGAGGCTAGCAGGAAGGATCTGAGCCACGGAAGCTACGTCTCCGTTACATTCGTGTTTGGAGAACATTCCTCCTTTAATTTCTTTGCATGGTGCAAGTCTTCCTGCCACTGCCCTGGCTTTCACTCAGATATTTTTAATGCCCTCAGCTCAGTGTTGGGAGTCAGTATGGTAGATAGGATGCTACAAGCCTGCAGGTCTAGGTAGGGCTTCCTTTGCCGAATGACAGGTGTCTATGTGGGCTTGTGTGTGTGGTAAAGAAACATTGGCAAGACCTCAACAGAACCTCAACAGAACCTCAACACTGGTGATCAAGACCTCACCCCGCATGGCCCTGAGACAGTTCATCGTCATCACTGAGGTGCTAAGGGGGACAAAGTCCCCAAGACACAGAGACTTATTCTCCAGCTTATGTGGACATAGCTCCCTGAAAAGAACCGCTGTGTGTCTATGCCAAGTGTCAAAGGTGTCAGGCAAAGGCTGCTGAATCACATGACAGGAAGAGGAGAAGCAAGAAAAGGAATCAGTTCCTAGGAATGATGTAAAGGCAAAGACAGAGGACCAGACGGACAGAAGGGAACTTCCTGAGTGATGCCAAGGTTTTGTTTACCTTGGCTTTTATGTTTTTTCTCTGTTTTGCTTTTTCTCTTAGAAGGTGGCAGCTTGGTGGTTGTTAGTCTAGTGCTATCCATTGGTTCCTCCAACTGCCAAGTCCTCGGAACACTGCTGTTCCTCAAACATCAAATCAGAAGGCTCATCCCAGCAGCCCGTCAGTAAGTGGCGATTAAAACGTGCAGCTCTCAAGAGCCTGGAGCATCTGGGATGCATCAGGCTTTGGCCACGATAAGATGCTGAGTACTCACTCTGACAATGCCAGGTTTGTTTTTAAATGAAAGATGCCATCGTCATAAACAAAGTGTCAGTTATCTGGGATCCAAGTTAGATTAGACTTTTCACAAGGTGACTACCAAAATCATCTCTTCCCCAGGGTGATGGGAAATTTCCTTCCATTTCTAAAATTACTCCTCTCAAATGTTTTCAAATGATGTTTTTCTATGCTATTTTATGAACACATGACTGGAGAACTACATTTACAATGAGAAAACATGCACTAGTGCATACAACTACATGATCAGGATAAAACACAGATAGTCTGACTACCGGACATTTCTCCTGCAGGATCTCACTCGCCTGCCATCACAAGACTGCATCAAAGTCATCCCAATGCTGACACCCATGGCTCCACGAAGCCACTATTTTCCTTCTGATGTCAGGATGGTTTGAGCTTCCATTATCAATTTTAGTAATAAATCTCTTTATCAATTACTTTTTCTATATCTACATTTAGCCTGAATTTAAATGGGATTTGCTTCAACCTAGACAATCAGCTATTTCTGTCTCTCATACGGAACTCAGAATTGGTTAGCTGCCTTTCTCATTAAACGTCACATAAAAAAGAAAAAAAGATGACACCAAATAGCCTATTGTGCATATTAAGGTACTTTTGCTCTTCAAACTCCATTAACTTCTTATAAGCCTCAATTAAGTAAAAGAACAGCTAATTAGAACAGCCTGCTTTCAATAGACTTAGAAGATTCCAAGGCCTCTGCCTAACTGCCCATTTCCCTCTGAGTCTCAGGACTGAAGTGGAGGCTGTAAATTCATTTTTATTTACTTAAAGTAAATCAAACAAATTCTGTGGTGACTCACTTCATGTCATGGGACCTCGAGAGACATAGCTAGAAAAAAATCTAGACAAGGCAAGAATGTGGCTTGTATTGAGGTTTAAGTGGGATCAAAACTGTTGTAAGAAAAACAGACAAGGAGAAAAACATTCAAGTCATTTATGACTTTTAGGTGTTTCATTTGATTCAAACCCCAAGCACTTATGTAGTTGTAACACATCCTGATTGTCAACAGCACTTTTACTAATAGAAAATCCTAATAGGTATCACCAGACTTGCCAAATATGTTCTTACAAATACTTGGTAAGGACACAAAACTTTCATAGTCATATGACAGCTCAGAAAATATAGAAATGTGCTTTAGAAACATCTTAACTATTAAAGGCATGGGGGTGTCTTCCAAATATAATGCAAAGTAACTAGAAAATTCGTTAGTTACAGACTAAAACACACTATCATTCACACTACCATGCATTCAGTCTCCCACCTCCTCCTTCAGTGGCTCTGTGACTTATGTAAATCAGTAGACTTACAGAAACTCTAGCACAGTAAATAATTGCAATGTTTTTTCTTTTTTTTTTTTTTCTTTTTTTTTTGATAAAAGACCTTGCTAGCCTCAGATGACCTCAAACTGGCAATGCTCCTAGTTCATCTTTCCAAGTGCTAAAATCACAAGTGTATGGTGCCATGCTTAGCTAATTACACTTTTAAAAGACTGCTACTTTTTCATATTAGCTCTCAAAATGAATTATTTCTTCAATGCAACTAATTTAACTTTAAAGTAATATGTAAAAGAGCCATAAAGCTGTCATTTTGCCTCAGGGAAGACAAAATAGAATTCTTCAAAATTTTTCCAACATAATCACCGAAAATAACTTTATTTTACATTACTCTCATAGAAAATTCCAGTGGCTTATTAAATAATTGTAACGCACTGACTTCCTACCTGAGAGAAACTGCGTGTGGCCCGTAGAGCTCTCTCACTGCAGACAAATCAGCCTCCAGCTGAGGGTGCTTGTGGAGTTCCCCGTCATAGCTCACCTGCCAGGAAGGATGGTTCAGAATTAAGTGACGAGAATCAAAGGAACCAAACAACCTAGGCAAAAGCCTCCTGGCATGACAGGCAAGCCAGCAGCATCTACACAAAGTCCTTTGGTTCACACACGGTTAGGACAACTCATTGTTTTAAAGTTAGAATTACGCTTTTGGAATTCATTCTATCTGGCACTTTCTCAGAAAAATGGGAATAGGGCTTCCTCAAGACCCAGCTATTCCACTCCTTGGAATATACCCAGAAGATGCACTACCACACAACAGGGACATATGCTCAACCATGTTCATAGCTGCCTTATTCATAATAGCCAGAACATGGAAACAACCTACGTGTCCCTCAGTAGAAGAATGGATAAAGAAACTGTGGTATATTTACACTATGGAATACTACTCAGCTATTAAAAACAAGGAATTTCCGAAATTTGTGGACAAATGGATTGAACTAGAAATTATCATAATGAGTGAGTTCACCCAGAAGCAAAAAGAGTCAAATGGTATATACTCACTTATAT
>OU015758.1:2802453-2828942 GCA_907169655.1 Acomys percivali | reverse complement strand
GATCCTTTCATTTCCTGTGTCTCCATAAATTCTATCTTTCTAATCTGCCTCACAGACTAATGTTCCTATTTGTCCCATTGCTGAGATGTCTGTCTGTCTGTCTCCTCTCCCTCTCTCTCTTACACACACACACACACACAACACACACACACACACACACACACACACACACACACAGGACTATATGGATTTGAAGTTTGAATTGACACCGTCACAATGAACTACATGATCATCTCTTCTGATTCAATTTCCTTATCTGCAACTCTGGTCTTAGAGTGGCTATGAAGACACTTCATATTTTTAAAAGGCAATAAGGTCAGACACACTAGTTACTCAGTAAATGTTACTGTTACTCCTATGAAGCATTATTTACCTAGTGTACTTTCATGGCTCAATCCCAGGCCAAGTTCCTCTCAAACTTCCTCAACTCCAAGACAGAAGAGTAGGTTCCTTTTCATAGGTACCACTTGACCTTGACACTGAATCTCCTCCTGACTGCAGGGGAAGAACAGTCTCAAATTCTCAGGGCCAAGACATGGTGACATATCACTCAATACATAATTTTGAAGATGAAAGGACATATAGATACTATTTTTCAAGATTTCTGACCATAATGCCATAGCAATACCTTACCTAAGGAAATGTTTAAACTTTTATGAAAATGAGCAAATGTTGCCTGCAACAGCTCACTGTGCACATAACACACCATCACCACAAGCACAGTGAGTTTCAGACCTCTCTGTCGCTTGCTTTCATGAACCTCCTATGATGTAAAAAAGCAGAGTGGACTCTGGATGCCACAATCATTACATAGTCTCTGAAACTTGCATTTGTAAGTCTACAGAATGATAATAGCAGGTACATTACAGCACTCTCAAGGATATGAGCTAAAACTCAATGGCATACTAGACAGGAAGACTTATGATATAAAAGGAGCGGGGGGAGGGGGAGGGGGAGGGGGAGGGGGAGGGGAGGGGGAGGGGGAGGGAGAGAGCCGGGCAGTGGTAGCACACACCTTTTAATCTCAGCATTTGGGGGGCAGAGGCAGACAGATCTCTGAGTTCAAGGCCAGCGTTGTCTACAGAGTGAGTTCCAAAGCTACACAGAAAAAGTCCATCTCAAAACATACATGCACACTCCAAATCAAAGCATCGGCTATTTTCTATACAGTTTCTGTAACAGTCCAACATTAATTATCAACTTGCTTGTCAGGAGTGTATGACACAATATGGTTTCAAGTAAATTACTACTATTTTGAAAATGTAGTGGAAGGAATATCAGCTCTCCTAGACCGAAGAGGGCTGGTGGAGAACCACCAGTGTCAGAGGGCAAAGTTTGGACTGGGAATCATTTCAATTATCACATATTCCATGCAAGGACTAAGCACACTACGTTAAGCCTACTGTGGCAACTCTCAACAAATGCTAGCCTGGCCCCTAAGCAACTGCCTGGCCTTTCCTCAGCGTCAGGACCATGGACACACATTTTCACTGTAGAAAATGCATCCCCGAGCCAATTAGACAAATTATCAGGCCCTGCAAAAGCAAAGGACTGGAGACGCTGAACCAGCATTATGGTCATCAAATTTTCAGAACATTTTGATAATTTCCAGAACATTTTGATAATGTTTAAACCTACTATGCTTTAAAGAGATGAAATAACATAACCAACAGAAAGAAATGTTTTTCCTAAGCTTTCCTGCTTTTAAATCCAGAGCCCAGTCGGCAGCTTCTATTGCCCCAATTCTGGACCACAGCTCAACACTTAAGACTTCTAAGAGCATCTTCTGGGTGGGGCTGAGCTTGAAAGCATTTTCTTCCTTAGAACAGATGCTACTGGGATTAACTTCATTGCTTTTGGAAGGGCAGTCCGTTTCTCTCCTCTACTGAGGCTGCAGTCACATGCAAGAGTCACCAGGATACATGAATGAAGGTGAAAAGTAAGAAGCAATCAAGCATTTACCAAGAGATAAATGCTAACCAGGTATGGTGGCGCACGTCTTCAATCCCGGCCCTTCGGAGGCAGAGGCAGGGGTATATCTGTGAGTTCAAGGACACACTGGTATGCAGAGTGATAGCCTAGACAGTTAAGAGTTTGAGATCCCATCACTAAACAAAACATGAGAGAGAAAGAGAGTATGCCAGGGCTGGGGTGTAGCTCAGAAATCGCTTGCCTGCCCTGGATGCTGAAGGCTCTAGATTCAGTTCTCAGGCCAAAGAAAAGAAAAATGATTACTGTTCACACAAGATGCAAATGCTAGGTAGAACGTACCATCAACCCAATACTTATGCTTGTAATAAACTGGCTATATAATTATTCCCATATATTGCCCTCAAAACGTAATTTCTAGGCTTTTCTCTTCTGCACAGTGTGCAACTAAAACTAATTTAAAATTCATGTGATAAATATTCACTCATATTTATAGGCCTTTACCTTCACTGTTTTACATCCTAACCTCTAAGTGGTTATAAAAGTGCAAAACCCGCTGCATACACAGCACACCAAGGCTTCAACGGCTGAATATGAGACAATAATTCTGTATCTGAAGTCAAGCTTTTGTGTAACAGGGAAAGTTACTGGGGAAACACGATCAACACTCAAGGGAGATAAACTCCACTAGCCGCATTCTCCTTCTAAGAAAACCCCTCCAAGAATGAAGGCACCAAAAGTGAGTTCTTGCCAAGTTCACTTCTTATAGAACATCACCAAAACAATTCTCAACGGCAACCACAGGCCCTACGAAGGGGGAACTCACCCTTATCACACATCACTAATCTGTATTCTCTGTATAGCCTAGCCAAGAAAAAAAAAAAAAAAAAAAAAAAAGCAAAACAAAGTGGGCGGGGCTGCAAAGAGGGATTAGCAGTTAACAGAATTTACTGCTTTTGCAGTTGACCAGGGTTTGGATTCCAGTCCATAATCTGTGACTGCAGTTCCAGAGGAACCAATGCCCTCTTTGGCCTCAACGGGCAACAGACACACATGCCATAAACATACGTATGCACAGACAAAACATTTATATACGTAAAAATAAACAAACATTAAACAACCCCATACAAGTAGTTTAAAACTCTTATTTATTATTACGGGGTGTGTATAATAAGTGTGTCGGGCATCCTCAGGCATGCAAGTGAAAGCCAAGGGACCGCGTGTGAAGTCAGATCACTCCTTCCACCCTTATGTGGTTCCCATCATCAAATTCAGGTCAGGGTGCCAGTGAGGCTTTCCAGGCAAGAGCTTACCTACCTGCTGAGCCATCTCTCATGCTTGAGGTGTGGTTGGCCTGGGTGTGTGTGTGTTTGTTTGTTCTTTCCTAGGCAAGACCCGGTTCTTGAGCATGCCATGTCCATGTCCAGAATTCTCCCTGTGTTCTTCCTACTTTTGCCCCTCAGATCTCAGCTCAAACGTGCCACTCTACCGAATGCTCTCTGATGTCTTCCCCGGCTTATGGATCTCAGCCAGAGCAGACACAGTTTGAAATTACACACCCATTTTGCAAGGCTCACTCCCACCTCCTTCCCCCATAAGTCTATGAGAGCAGAATCCTGAAGCATGGTGTTGTTTTCTCTTTAAACAGCCAAGTCTTTGTTGTTATTGTTTTTACAGTGCCTTGGTCCCTCTGTGAAGTCAACGGTATGTTTAAGTGAAAGAGTGTCACGCACTTACCACAGAGAGGGCTAATTTGTGGGATTAATGTTTATAACATTACAAATCCTTTGACCCTTTGATGCTAAATAAATTCACTCAACGTGATTTTACAAATAATAACAATCATTTAAAACTTGAAGAGCACACGATGCACACAGACAAAGCACAGCCTTTAGCATACGGACAGCTTGAACTGTGCTCCTCATCAGATAGCTAGGCCTCCTGCTACTTATGTGGAATCAAGACACTATCTGGTCCTCTGTGCTGTCAAGGGAGCTATGTGGAAGATGCTGTGCAAATGGCGGCTGCCTGCCGGGTGAGGCACAATCAGTGATAATGATTCCTCCACCTCCCCATATTACAGACTGAGTAGAAACACACTTCAACAGCCACAGATATCACAAGGTCTCCTCACAATCACTCCACTCCCTTTGCTCCATGGCTTCTCTTTAAAGGTTGTGCAAGAAAAATCCCCTCCTGAGGAAGGAGAGGAAAGCTGACAGGAAAAGGTGATCAGAACAACTGCTCCCAAGGGATGATGCTGCAGCTCAGGCATGGAGGGCCGGGTTCGACCCCACCCCCACCCCCCGGGACGTGCTATGCTGGATGTGGTAGAACACTCCGGAGGTAGGGACCAAAGGATCACAAGTTCAAGGTCATGCTCTACCACGTGGTGGTTTGAAGCCAGACTGAGTTATATCTAATGTTCTATCTCAAAAAATAAAATAAAAAATGAAAACAGAACAGTAAGATGGGTCAGAAGATAAAACTGCTTGCTGTTCAAGCCTGACTACCTGAGTTCAACCTCCTGAACCCATGTAAAGATAGGAGAGACCAATTCCACAATGTTGTCCCCTGTAAACACACACACACACACACACACACACACACACAGAGAGAGAGAGAGAGAGAGAGAGAGAGAAGTTCAAAGACAGAGACAGATCCCTCATAAAATCTCACTCTAAACCTTTAACACACAAACCATGACTGTCCTTTTACCATGTTCAGCCAGCGTGAAATAGTTTTGTTTTGCTGAACTGACACCATCTGAATTTCACCGATTTATTAAACACAGACATCTTAATTTATATTGAGTACTAAGTGAAATCTATAGCTTTAATGTTACACCTCATGCTTAATGGATTTGGCATATAGAGTACAGTAGTGATTTAATTTAGAGTTTCAAGTGATACAAATCTGAAATTTAGAGAACTTACAACCTAAAAATAATTGCAAAAACAAAAAGGACACCGGTTACAGAAAAAAAAAAAAAAAAAAGGTGTAGGGCCACAAATCCCAGTCTTCCTCTCTTTCTGTCCTCCAGACTCTGTGTGTGCTGAGTTGGGTTTTAGAAGCCACAGCCTCCTCAGCATGACTCCTGCTTCTGTTTGGAGGGTAGCCTTTGGGGGGCGGCATCATCCCAACAGGGAGGGCCCCAGCTTTCAGACTCTAGCTCATTCACCACTCCCTTACTAAAACGAAATACCCTTCTACATCCGTTAAGCTTTCAAAAAATGTTTCATTCTCACAAGATTAAGACAAAACATACAATTACAAGACATAATTTTGATCATGAAGTTGATTGATGATCATTCAGTTAGTGGATGCAATTCATTCTTAAGCCAGGGAACATGAAACGCCTCAAAGCCATAAGCAACTGAGAAAGGTGGCTGCTTGGTCCTAGAAGAGAGAGGCACGTTTCTGGCAATACTCCGTCCCTGTGTGTGCGTGTGTGTGTGTGTGCGTGTGCATGTTTGTGCGTGTGTGTGCGTGTGCGTGTGTGTGCATGTGTGTGCATGTGCATGTGCGTGTGCATGTTTGTGCGTGTGCATGTGTGCGTGTGCATGTTTGTGCGTGTGCGTGTGTGTGTGCATGGTAAGTGCACACGTGTACAAGTCTCAGGACAAGGTGCCCCATGTGGGTCACAGGCACTGCACCAAGGTCTTCAGCTTGACAAGAAGTTTCTCTCCTGGCTGAAGCATCTCCCCGGCCCATTTCTATGTTTTAAAAAGTAAAAATAACTAAACTGATCACGGAGTTGATTAAATAGCAGCATGTCCTCTACAAAAACGCTACAACCAACACACGCTGTATGAAACTACTCTGAATCAGGTTATAACCACATTTCTGTTCAAAATAATAAAGAAACGTCCTCTTACACACAGACGGGGTTATACGGAGGCTATCAGTATGGCGGACACCACTGTGTTTGCACTTGTAGGGCAATGGATAAAGAAACGTCCTCTTACACACAGACGGGGTTATACGGAGGCTATCAGTATGGCGGACACCACTGTGTTTGCACTTGTAGGGCAATGGAGAATGGGATGGTTATTCATTGCTTGTTGCTACTAATGACAATGTTTGCTTTTTAATTGATTGTTTTAAAATAAACTTTATCAATAGTTATTAAATATATTCATGGGGGGAACCACTAAATTTAATACAGAGCTTACATTCCGTAGTTCAAATGAGAGCATATGCCCTAACAAAGTATGGGAACATTTATGTCTCCTGGCTTCATGTGACTCAACCTTCAGGTACAAATCTACATGCACTTTCTTAGGCATTCACAGCTTCCTACTCCACTGATCAATTTGACCCAGTCAGGACTTATCTGTCTCAATAAACCTTTCCAAAGCTTCATCTCAAACCTGTCTGAAATGCTCTGCTGATTGATTGACTTAACTGTTTTTAAGATTTTATTTTTATTTTGTGTGTGTGTGTGTGTGTGTGTGTGTGTCATGCACATGTAGGTGTATGTGCATGTGTGTGCGTGTGTGTGTACGCGCAGGTAACCAAGGTAGCCAAGAGTTACGGGCATTTGTGGGCCCCCTGATGTGATGCTTGGAAGTGAACTCGGACACTATGGAAAAGGGGTGTGTGTGTGTGTGTGTGTATGTGTGTGCGCATGTGTACACTCTTAACCACAGAACTGCTTTCCCAGTACTCGGAAACTATTGCTAACATTATTGCTTATTTCCCTGTTGAGATCTAGTTTCTCCGTGTATCTTGTTGTATTCCAGATTCTAGATATAGATGTACATCCTAAAAAGTGTTCAAAATATGAACACATACAGCTCCTTTGCCATGACACTGAGTGAGTCTTAAATCATGGTAGGAAAAATGTATTTTATGTCTTGCAGAAGATAAACAACCTAAATCCACTTATGTTTTGCTTGTTTACTCTGATTTTAAGATGCCTTTCACTCACAGAAACAGACGAAGGATATGATTTAGCTTATGGCATACATGAAATAAATCATGGTAACAGAATTTTATTACACTCTGTGATGTGAAATGAGGACAAAGCAATCATATCTTCTGTTTATAAATCTACCCATCTATAATGCAACATGCCCAAAATCATGAGGAACACTGCACTTGATATTTACAACATTATAAAATCAAACCCAAGATGGCCAACATTTGTAGGTCACAAAAACATGCTTAAAATAAATTATGGAGCATACGTTGTTCCAACAGGCACCAACAGGAGTGGAACAGATGCATACTGGAATCTGATTACAGCACAGTTTCTGCAGAGACGAGCCCAGGAAGCCACGGAGCGTATGAAAGCATTCTTACAGCTGGGCACGCTGATGCTCACATGGAACTCTGGCATTGGAAAGACGAGGGTGGAAGGAGCTTGTGACAGTCCTGGGTTCACAGTCAGAGGGGTGGGGAGGGGCTGGGAGGGTGTTCTCTCAATCACCACACCTGTCTGTCCAAGGTGAATGCCTGTGTCGATCCACCACAGCAGGTGGGTGGTGACAGTGACACCTGGGACCCTAGAATAACCCTACATTACTCTAGAACAGATTTATCTGACAGTTAATTTTTCACTTTTTACTCATCTTTGTTGTGATCTAAAATTTCAGATAAGCGAAAGTGCCCCCCTGTCTCAGCTTCTCTTTTGACTCACTAAACGTCATTAGAGTAAAGCCATGCGTTGGTTGGTAATCTTGATTTTGTCAGCACTAATTCACTGAAACAGAGAAACCCCAAAACCCACAAAAGTCACCCTTTATCTCCAAAAACAGATCTACCTAGAGCTCCAGAAAATCCAATGAAGAAACGTCTCAGAATATGAAATAAAATGAAAAGCCAAGAATGAAAATGTTAATGACCCTCTCGCCACAGGATGCCTAATATTTAACTTTTCAGTTATTCTGAGACAGAAAATACACCTTAGCATCCTGGAGAAAGGACCTGAGAACAAACCATGTAGTTCTAAGACCATGAAACAGGAAAGAATAGTCAATTTACGTAACAACAAGTACATTTCAAACAGTAAGTTTGAAATGATTTCGGGATTCTCAACAACCCACCAATGCCCACTATCATGAATGCGCAGACCGCATAACTTAAGCTGATGGAGATATATCCCAAAGGGGACCAGCTGCCCTCCCACATCTACAGCACACAGGCCTTTGCTTCTGTTCCCAGCAGGGCCACTGAGCTACAACTGCAGCGGAAGGGAAGATGGATTTTCCCCATGAGGCTTCTCAGCCTCGGCCCCTATCCCCCCCCCCCCAAAAAAAAGATCTATGGGGAAACATTTTGAATTTCACATGAACCAACATAAACATCCGAATGGGGTCAAAATAAAGCGTTCAATGAAAACAGAAGCCGAAGCTTGATTTTCAACACCTTTTGATCTCTTTTCACTATGCTTAGATTAACTATCATTTAAACCACAGGCTCCACTGAGTTGTCTAAATACCTGTAAAGATATTTCCATAACAAAACAAATCACAGTCACCTTCCTCCTTGGCAAAGGCTGCTGGTTACTACTGAGACTACAGGAAAGGGAGGGCATGTCTATGCGGACAAAGCCGCTCACAGGAAGCTTTCAAAAGGAAAGAGGGCAGGCAGTGTTTGAGAATTCTCTGGACGCTGGCAGAGAAGCAGATGGAAGGGAACCATGCAGGAGAAGGAGCGTGGGAGCCACAGCTGTATGGAATGCAGGGTCTCTGACCCAGTGAGAAAATAAGTACTCATACTGGATATTAAAAGAAGCCTCGTATGGTAAGAGATGGGCCAGAAGGACAAAGATATTACATTGCTAATGTGTGGTGACACCCACTAACAAATTGCTCTTATAGATTACACAGGCTGTGAGGCTGTGAGCCAGTAATCGATGGGAGATTTTGTGTATGATTCAAACGCCACCGGTTCTGTCCCTTACAGTAGTTAGAAATGTAGCGATAAATACTGGTATCTACATGCAGGCATAATTTTTCAAGAATTGACTTCTTGTGACAAAAACAAGTCATCCGATCACAGAATAATTTAAGAGCTTTTAAAGTGTGAAAAGGGTTCAAGCCGGGCGTGGTGGCACACGCCTTTAATCCCAGCACTCGGGAGGCAGAGGCAGGTGGATCGCTGTGAGTTCGAGGCCAGCCTGGACTACAAAGTGAGTCCAGGACAGTCAAGGCTACACAGAGAAACCCTGTCTTAAAAAACCAAAAAAAATAAAAAAATTAAAAAAAAAAGGGTTCTTGGTCTTGTTTGTTTGTTTGTACTAAAAGAGTATTTTTGACAAACTGCTCACAGGGAGCCAGGTGTGGTGGAGACACCTGAAATCTCAACACGTGGGAGGCTGAAGTAAGACTGAATTTGAGGCTCGGCTACACAGCTCGGGCTACACAGCAAGTCGGAAGCCAGCCTGGAGCACCCAGTGAGATCCTGTCTCCAAAGGAAATTCGACAAAATGAAACTGAAGTGTTGGTATTAACAGTTTGGAGTCTCCGTTGCCCACTAGACAGCTGGACCCGCGGCACGTCAGAAGGCAGTTTCTCTTCCATTTCGAGTTAGTCACCTATGACCACAGACCGGAGGTACAAAGTCACTGTTTTGCAAGAACTATTTGGTTTCAGTTCCTGTAGTTCCAACAACAAGAAAAGGTGGCTACAGTCTGCTTAGTCAGTGCTGCTGTGTGTGATTTGCATTTGTCATTCAAATGACAAATTCCACTGCTAGGTGTCGAAAACCAAGCCACACAACCATGCACCAAAGGACCAAGGACAGGAGCAGCGGCACTTTAATTAGTTCTGCATGCAGACAGCAGGCCGTTATCTGCTATTTCTGTTCAGAATTTAAAAGAAAAAAAAAAACCCACTCTTAGTGAATGTTTATAGAACAGTATGTTCGTTTATAACTTCAGCAGAAACATGGTTATTAAAATTACAAGTAATGTGCACTGACTCCTGTAAATGAGAACTGCGGCTTTGGGTTCTTCGGTTAGCCATCCCAGGGAAGGCAGGCATCTTCCTAGACTCTAATTTCAACCTTTCTTAGGAGCAATTGCTAACTCGCTATTTATTTATTTCTTGAGCAATACTTCATTTCCACCGCCAGCAATGAGTAAGCCTCAATCTTACTGCGGAAAGGGATGTTGATAAAGATCAGCCTTATGAGTTTCAAGGATCTCTCTGCTGTGCAATCTTAGTAGCACTTGGGGGAAAAAAAAATCAAAATTTTCTTATCTTAAGACAATTCACTTCTAGATGCTCTGTATGTTAGAAAGGATTGTCACATCAAAGTCCCAGGGAGGCACTGTGATTAAAACAAACACGAACTGCTGTAACACTGAAGGGTGAGGTAGACGGTATCAGTTCACGGCCAGCCTCACATACATGGTGTTTGCGTACAGCCTGGTCTGCGTGAGACGCTGTCTCCACAAACCAAAGAAGGTGACTCAGGTTTGGTGACACATACTTGCAGTCGTGACGCCTGAGTGTGCCTCCAGTCTGCTCTACGGAGTGAGCTCCAGGCCAGCGATAGCTACGTAGTCAAACGCTATCTCTAAAGAAAACATTGTCCAAAAGGAGATGTGTGCCAGCCCTGAGTTCTCACTTCCTCGCTTAAGGCAAACTTTAGTAACCTCGGGTTCCTTCACAGCAATTTAACCAAATGTTAAATATATTGTGGCAAAATTTACAAATAACTTTGTTTTAATTTTCAGAGGTTTTTTCCTAGTCAGAGATTCAAGAAGACACCTTGTATCCGTTCTACACTGGTGAGGCCTACTTGTGTAACTAAGGAGAAATGTCCAAGTGGCTACAGTACAAAAGCTAACAACAAATACAAACTCCAGAACTCCGTGTTTTATCTCAGGCCTTCCAGTACCCTCCATCCTCAGACCTGGGCAACAGCTATGTGCAAAGCCACACTTCTCCTCACTAGATGACGGCGCCTTCACAGTGGCAGTCACAGAGAGCTGCCTCCTGACCCTTATACTCAGCTACAACAAAGCGCCTTGTCATCTTTCACACACAAATAGTTCCACCAGACTTTCCCAGGTGCCCCCAAGCCAGGCCTGTACGGCCAAGGAGCACTGCTGTACACTGGTGCTTTACAACTTCCTCAGACTCCAGCCCAGCTGACACAATACTACTTATTGTTTTGGACATAAGTGTAAAAACCAAATCACTGTAAAACAAGAAATAGAACCTGGAGTGACTTTGTGTTTCTGATTTTACTCTCTTACTGCCCAATCAAACGTTTTAGAAATGGGAGACAGAAAGTCCATGTCACAACCTTGATTTCAGAGGGCTAGGGTGGGAGATAAGTCAGAAACCAGCTATGCACTCTTCGTTTTATGAAATAAATGTGTATTTTATTGTTTGGTTTTGAGACAGGCCCAAAGGATGCTGGGATTTCAGGAGTGTGCCAACATGCCAGCCGTGAGCACGAACAGAAACATCCATTTTCATAAGGAAGTGGAGCCAGGTCTCCTGACATGTTCCTAAATCACGTGGCTTTTCCTTATGGACAAGATACTGCTTTCCCACTACAGGAGAGTCTAACAGTTCTTACTCAAAAAAAGGCACTGTCCCAGATGAGCCAAGGCCCACGGGGAAAGCCTCCCTCAAGGCTACTATGCTAAAAACCATTCTAAACAGATGCGCTAATTCTTCATTTATTATACATCACCCTTTGGTTAATAAGCAAAATATCCTTGCTCAAATTCTAAAAGCATAGTGTCATTCTTAATTCCAGTACTGAAGAAGGTGGGGAGTTCAAGGCCATCCCTGGCAACATAGTGAGTTCAAGACTAGCCCTGGACCACAGGAGATCCTGTATCAAAAAGAAAACAAAATCACACAAAAATAGATTTTGTTCAGAAATAAAAGACAGAAAACATTTAAAGGCCACACTCTCTTGTTATCAAGTACGCTCTTCGCTCTTTTTTAAACCATTGAGTATTTTTATGCTTTTAAGTTTGCAAGCTGACAAGAAAGCCAGCATCTATGTCAAGAGGTGCTCTAAATATTTCAGTGAAAAACTAAAGGAAACCATTTGAGACAGCTGGTCTGGGAGAGATGGGTGAAAGAGGCATGGAGTACAGCGATGGGGTGCTGCTTCTACATCACCCCATAATACTCTATTCCCAAAAGGACCATTCAGGTTTCATCTCATCTAGGCAAGAAAATTAAAACCCAGACAGGTCAGTCGGTCGCCCTACACCACACTGTAGTCCGCGGAGCTTACATCTCTGTCCAGCTGTCCTTCTGTCCAGCTGTCCTTCAGTAGTTTACCATCCCCACAGCTGATTAAATCTGCAAAGCACAGGTTGAGCAGCAGGCAGTGCCATCTAAGGTAAACCAATTATAAATGTATTTAAAAGCCAATATGAAGAAAAGGCTTTCCCCACTATGTTTTTCATCCTACGTAATTTTCAGAAAAGGGGACATCTGACTTTATTTGGTGCTAGTTTTTCACAGCAACTATTACCAAAGCAGAGATGCGCTAAGAACGAGACTATCTTCACAGCTGCCAAAGCAGCATACAGCAAACATACGATGAAAGGCACTGTGCTAACTAAAAGAGACTGGGAGTTTCCTTTCGGAATATTTGTCAACAATTAACAGAGCATTAATCCGTAACACTGACTGAACACAAAAATGTCTGATATCTAAACATATGTATATGTGAGTATATTCATATTGGTATGTGCAGAGCTGCACAGTGGTGATGTGTGCAGATAAAAGCCAGAGGACCAACTTAAGTGTCCTTTAGGAGGCTGAGAGGCAGAGTCTCTCATGGACCTGAAGCTCACCAACCAGGTAAGGTAGCCTGGCCAGGGAGCCCCAGGGAAGAGCCTGTCTCCACTTCCCCAACACTGGGATTGTAAGTTTGTCACTATGTCCGGCGTGTGTGTGTGTGTATGTGTGTGTGTGTGTGTGTGTGTGTATGTATATGTGTGTATCCATATATGTTATTATACAAACACATGCATACACATATACACATATATAAACAAACACATATATATGTGCATGTTCTCAGGATCCAATTCAGGTTCACTGCACTTACCAACTTACCTGTCTCCCTGGTCCTCATATTTAAATGCATTTATGAGAAAAATTGTTTAGTTTAGGGCAGCTCAAAGTAAACCAAGCTATTGAGTTGCCCTGTTCCATGTCAATAAACATTTTGGACACTTCTCATCCAGTTAGTAAGTCTTTCAAAGTTAACACAAATATCTGCAATAAAAGGTGAAACTGAAAGAACTAAAATATTGAGCATAAAATGTAAGAGTGTTGTCAAAATCATGCATTATAAATGATGCCTCCTGCCGGGCAGTGGTGGTGCATGCCTTTAACCCCAGCACTCAGGAGGCAGAGGCAGGTGGGTCTCTGAGTTCGAGGCCAGCCTGGTCTACAAAACGAGTCCAGGACAGCCGGGGCTGTTACACAGAGAAACCCTGTCTCGAAAAACAAACAAACAAAAATTATGCCTCTTTTTAAATTTTGATGAAAAAACTATTCATTCAAAATTGTTGATATTAATGTACTACAAATAGTAAGATATTAATTTTGCTTCTGGTGTTGGATTTTCGTTCTTACTTTTTGAGATAGTGTGACGCTTAATGTTGTCACCGTGGCAGGAGTTAGCATGACCTGGAAGACAAGCTCTAGACATTCCGGTGAGGGGTTAGGTTAACGGAAAGGGAACAACGCACCTAAACTGGGTGACCATCCCAGGGGCTGAGATCCTGAAGCGAACAAGCAGGAGGAAAGAAGCCGTTAGCCTCTCTCTCGCACGGATGCCGTGTGCCTCGCTACCTCAGACTCCTGCCAAGAGGTCCTCACCTTCACGGACTGTACTTTGGAAGTGTGAGCTGAGACACGCCCTCTCTTAGCCTGCTTCTGTCAGGTATGTGCTGTCGTAGCAGCAGAGCACATGCCTGACCCAGGCAAGGTCTCCTGGTGCTCAAGCTCACTTTGTACTTGACGCTGGACAGTGAGGACTCAGACTCCAAGGACTCCTTACTCTACAGCCAAGGGCTGGCAGTGCAGTGTGACAGGACGCGCGGTCCTGAGGACGACGACGGAGATAGCTGGGCACAGCCACAGCTACTAGTTTTGCTTTCGCTTCAGGTAGTCTTGGAAAGGAAAGGCAACTACTTCCAGAACGTAAGTAACTGAAAGACAAACTGGGATGCCAAAAACAAAAACAAAAAACAAAACAAAAACAAAACAAAACAAAACAACAAAGGTAGAACTGATAGAGAACATCACAGATGAAAAATGTATGACCCAGATGCCATGTCAAACAGTCTGTGTAACCCAGATTTAGGAATGGAAAGATGCTGAGGAGTCAAGAGTAACAACTCTTCTTCCAGAGGACTTGGATTGAAATCCCCAGCACCCATATGGCAGCGCCCCACCACTGCTCAGTCCCGGGGCATCCAATGCCCTCTTTAGCTTCTGGGAGGTATTTCACATGCATAGTACATAGACATGCATGCAAGCAAAACACTCATACAAACTTTTTTTTTTAATAAAAAGGGAAAAACTCCCTCTGCCTCAGCCTTCTGAGCACTGGAATTATGGAGTTGTGTCACCACAGACAGCTCATGATGCCACCTTATAAAGATGATATGAAAAGACCAAAGTTGAATTATAAACTCTCTGAGAAGTCAAAGTGAGCCAGACGATGTGGTAAGGCCCTGTAATCCTGACACTGGAGAGGGTGAGGCAGGGTGACCCTGAGGTAGAGGCCAGCGTGAGCTGCAAGGAAAAATTCTACCTTAAGAAAAAAGAAGTGTCCAGAATTCAGCCTAAAAAAGGACAAGCTTGGATGCAGGCAGAGTTGACAGCCCAACTCTGCCAAGACAGGGTAAGCAAGTCCTCAATAGTACCTGCCTCACAAATATGTCTGTCAGATAGATTGGGCCAGAAGGCTAAAGATGATGCTCCAACGTAGAAGAGAGTTTTGGGTGACTATTCAGGTGGAGAACTATCTCTGTCATCTTTTCATTTGGAAAGCTACTAACCTGCACTCCTGGAATACTCAGGTAATCTAGTTTATTCCTTCTCAAGTCTCTGATGCGGTTGAAGACCAGGTAGTTTAGTTTCACAATGAAGCTTAGTTCTTTAGGGGTTAAGATGTTTTTAGGTCTAGATAGATGTTTTAAGTTGATAATGACAAGATGTGATGGAGATTGATCTACATTCAGAGTTTTAGATGAACCAAAATAGGAAAGATTTTTTCTTCCAGGCTGTCAAATACAAATAGCCAAAACACTAAAAATGTAACATCTATATAATTCCTTATTGTGTCATGGTTCTCCTGGCTACAGGTCATCTATTGTATATATGTGCAGCAATATAAATGTGTATGTAAAAGGTAAAAATGTTTGATTAATAAAAAAAAAGAAGTGTCCAGACTGATATAATCGCTCTTTATGAATGGACCCACAAATGTAAAATTCCAGTCATTCTTTTTCAGTCAGCCCAGGTGAAGATCCTCTAGTCTTCGCTCAAATGCCTACAGCTGCAAATGCCACTGAAGCTTCTTCAACAACCGCTGTCACTTAACAGCAGAAACAGGACAGTGGCTTACAAGTGATCATTAGAACCCAGGGGGGAAATGCTCAAATCATTTTTCCCACCTAGAGAAATGACAGAGGGCTAATTGATGCAGGCCGTGCTCCTGTCTGCCAGCCTCCAGGTCCAGACTTTCCTCTTCGCATACGCACTCCCCAGCGCGTTCCGACAGCAAGGCTCTGTGGAAGGCTTCAGAGCACCTACACTACTGTGACTCGAAGCAATCCATCACGAGCACATTGGGAAGGCTGAGGGAGTGTGACAGATACGGAGCCCTTGAAAGAAATGACTCAGAATGAAAAGAAGCAGCAAAAGAGCGAACTAATTGGTTTTCACCAGCCATTAATGGTGGAAATTCACAAAATCATTCAAACAGCTGCTGGGGATATAATTACTGAAGAACAGCTCTGTGCTGGCAAAGATGGTAAATAAAAATAAAAATAGGCTCGGGAAATTTGTAGTACAAGTATGAAAATACAATTAAAATAGCACCCCCCAATAAATGCAAGGTATAGTTGTAATAAGTGCTCTGAGAGAAAACCAGCAGGAATCTATGCAAAATTAGGACATGAGACTTGTCAAAGATGAAGTATTTTCTAGAGGTAGTGAGAACAGGAAACACCATAGGTGCGTTTAAGAAGAGGATTGGAGGTGGGGTCTAACCTCAGAACTACATTCTTCAAACGTCCTCTCGTTAGCCAGATTTCCCAAATCAATGCGGAACCCACCTCACTGAAGATAGGCTGTGGCCGGGAGCCCTGTACCAGGAGGGGCATGGACCACGATGGCCTTAACGTATTTTATTGAGATGCACTAAAAACAAGCCTACGAGGTACCTTACCTGAACCACTGTATTTCAGAAAAACACAGTTCTCATCTACCCTGGCCAAAAGTCAGAACCAAAGCTTGCCCCAGCTCTGAATGAGGAACGGAAGGAGGGTGGCAGCTGGAAGACAGGAGCGCCGCCCTTCACTGGGCACGCTGAGGCAGAGAAAAGCGGGAGCCAGCTCTGGGAACTGAGCAGCCTCTAGCCACAGAAAGGAGTGTCTGGCACCCGGGCCGTATCTGACTCATGATGCCCAAATCGGCTCACAGTTTGTTGCACAAGGAAGGGTCTCAAATATTCATCTAGAAAGATGGGTGGAGGATCATAAAAATACTACACTCGTGGCAGGTGGTAGTCGGAGTACTCCCTGTACTACCTGTAGTCGGAGGAGCTGCCTGTTTCTTCGCAAGCTCCCGAGGCCCCAAGCAGCTCACGTGGTGCTGATCTGGGACTACAAATGCCACGTTTACCATACACCAATGAGAAAGTGACTCTTAATGACGCTGGTTATTTCCTCAGAAAGAAATGTCACAGGAAGATAGAGGGGGGCATTATTCTAAGGTTCAACCCCTCACCTCAGCCCCTCCCCACATTCCTGCTCCCAAGCAGAAGGGCCCTCCTTCTTCCTTCTGGAAACCGACTACAGCAGAGCCAGGAGGATGACCAGCCTCCAACAACCAACAGCGGCAGTGCGTTGGCACAGCATGCACGGAGCCTGATTAATCGCTGGTGGCTCTGCCTGTCTCGATAAACTTTCAGGAACCAACAGGCCTGTATGAGACAGCGGCGTGCAAAGCTTCTCCTCCTTCTGGACTCTCCTGTGGCCTGACGAGGGAGCTTTCTCAATCCGCTGTGCCACGCCAATGGTGTTAGTGGAGCTTTGTTCCAGGGGATTTTTAATTGAGACATCATTGGCAATCTACAATGTGCTTCCCAGTGGTTAGCGATGCTAATCGTTGCAGTTAGACAAGAAAAAGCAGCTTCCCTGCCTGATCAGATTAAATCTGAAGTTCTACCGGTAAAACCATGTTTGTGAAAAGGGCTTGAAGAAGAAAAAAAAAAAATGCGAAGTAGTCAAGGGGCCACTGATTACACCGAAGTCTTCCACGGGTTTATTAACACCTTTTATTTACACAGCACATAATTATATCACTTACTGAACCACCATATACTCTGTTACTGGATAGTCAAAGATATGGAGATTCCCAGGCTTAGAGAAAGCCCAAGTCACTGCGTTACTAAGTGCATTAAAGCCAGGCCCAAGCCACAGCCAACTCCCCTTGAGCTGGGGACACAACTTACAGCAGCCAGGCACAGCCCCAGACTAAACACTAGGAAAGCATTCCAGTTGCTGGCTTCCAAAACGGAGCCGCCAAAACCCACACACCAAGCAGCTCAGGTGAGGGCCTCTGCCTTCTCCTTGATTTGAAGGAGACCTTTCATGTAAACTACAATTACAGAAAGTAACTGTGGATAGTGTTTAAGCAGCCCAGCTTCCAACCGATTCTGCCAACACAAGCAGTGTCACTCTGAAGCACAGAAACTGATGCACAAAAGCTCACTGTTTGTAACTTGGAGAGACTAGTGGAGTCCTGCAGACCTGCTGCTAGCAAATTTAACTAAGCTGAAGACACATGCCCTAGCCTAGGATGGGGTGCAGCAGGAAATACCACTTTGGGGGACGGGAGCTCATTTTGTTTGTTTGTTTGTTTATTCACTTTATATCCTGATCATAACTCCTTCCCTCCCTCTTCCCCCCTCCCACCTCCCCTTCTCCTCAGGAAAGGGAGCCCCTCCCCTCCCCGCCACCAACCCACACCAGCACGTTTTTCAGTAAACTAATAATTTTTCAACGTATCTTTTAATCAACTAATTTTGCTTCAATGAAGGGCTACACTGGCAGTGAACGCTTAATGATTAAATTTCAAGCACAACCTAGCGTGTTAACATGTACTCATGCTAGGAAGGGAGAAATATTTAACTGATGCTTTCCCAGATTAACGGGTGGGGGAGGGGGCCTCAAATCCAAGATTTTTACTTCATTTTGGGCATCTCTTGTTAAATGCATAAGCATGTGGAAATCACTATGTTTATACACACCAATCAATAATAAACTATAGCTAGTACATATATTATATCTTACCTGGTAACAAACTACTACACCAACTACACCTATATCATCAAGGGAAACATTAAAGTATGTTTAAAGGTATCACAACATAGCTGGACTATATTGCTTCCAGAAATTTTTAAAGAATATTAAATTTTCTGCTAATAAAAATAAATGAAGTGGTGACTGATGGGGAGAGAACCACCTTCCACGTCACCATGTGTCACGAGCAGAATTCTTGACACACTGGGATTCTTACTCATCTGCACACCACGTTATAATGGTAACAAGTTTGCTTATGAAGCAACCAGCCTCAGTTTTCAGTGAAGGATAAATACACTGACTTGCCCTCCTTGGCTATGATGTCTACACTGGCCCTTCGAAGGAAGTAAAGCAACACCTTTGACTGCTTCTTAGTTTAGGTTTAACGGTCTCGTGAAAAGTTAGCAGTTTGCATTCATAATGAAGAAGGTGAGAGGAAAGATCCCGTTTTCACAGAGACAGTGACACTGCACTGAGTTGCACTTGTTCATTCGAAGCCAGGGGAGAAAGAGAGATGATAGCAGGAACAGTCACTATTCCCAGACTTCAGCTTCTGGCCCTCACAGTCACAAGTTTATCGCGGCACACAGATGGACACTGGCCACACGCACACAAAAATTACTCGTGGTATTTTGAACCATCGATTTAAGATTTAAAATAGGAACAAAAAAATCTTCAAAAGGAAATTTTTTAAAACACTAAATGTCTCAAGAATATAAGGCTAAGGTGAGCCACTTTGATGCACATCTGTAATCCCAGTCCTCAGAAGGCTGAGGCAAGGGACTCAGGGCGCTCCACGGCAGCCTAGGCCACACAGTAAAACATCAGACTGAGCTACGTAAGGAAAACTTTGTCTAAAAAAGTAAAAGAAAAAGAAAAAGAAAAAAGACAGATGAAATGAAATTATATGAAATGAAAGAGAAACAGAAAGGTCCCCTCTGGTCTTTGACACCTAAGCATTCAATAATATTGTATTATAGTTACATCAAAGTCTTCACTTTATATTGCTAGTCATTCATTTCTTTATCGTTTGTTTTGAGGCGGGGTCTCGTGGAGCCCAGGCTGGCCAAGAAGGACCTCCTGACCCTGCTGCCTCGGCTTCCCAAGGCTGGCGCTGCAGGTCTGTTGTGCAGGGCTGACCAACTTCCCGTAGTTTCCAGACTTTACTCAGGACCCCAGGAGGTATCCACTACATAACCTGGGCCAGCCTAGAGGTTAGGACGCTTCTGCCTCGGCCTCTGCCTCCACGGCTGGCGGATTACAGGTCTGCCCAACAATACTAGGTTGCAAAGTTTGGTACGGTCAAAGAACTAACTGATTTTTCATTAAACATTCAAGTTGATTCTCTAAGAAAAGAAATTTCAGTCATAATGAATTAATATTTTCGTATAAAGGAAAAGCAATCATATTTAAAAGGCAAGAATAACATTTGAACGTGACTCAAATGGAGAAGTTGGGCAAGAATCACTAGCTTCCTGCCTGTTCTTAGTAAACTATTTTAAATGGCGTCTGATGACTGTCCACCGTTGCGAAGCTGCAGACAGAGCCACTCCAGCAGTATGCGCGCTGGAAAACAACGCAATCACCAGAGTTCATCGTCTGCGGCACAAAGATCCATGAGTTAGGGTGACGTGAAGTGCTTTCCCGAGGCAGGCTGCCTCGGACATTCCGGGGAGTATACAGCTCACATCACACTGCAGTGTTAGGACAAAGCTGGAGTAGCATCAATTGTACGGAGTTTGTACGTAAATCTTTGTACCGAAAACAACTGACGGCACTTTTCCGCTGGAGACCACACTCTGCATTAACCAAGTCCCACTTCTACATCTACAGAGCACACAGCTGGAGCCCAGGGCGCCAGGAGGACTGGACAGAACAAACCCTAACGTGGTACCAACTGTACATGAAAGTAGTTAGATATTGTAACAGTCCAAATCTCAGCAGCTTGATATAATCAATGCCGACCTCTCATCCATACCACAACACTCAGGGAACTGGGCCGAGTGCTGTCCCGTGGTTATTGAGAGAGCCAGGCTACCTGACTTGTCATCAACTGCCTGCTAAAGCTTTGTCCTCCTCGGCATGCAATCACATGCCTAAGACCTGAACATAAATTACGTGAAGAAGGGAGCCAGGCGTGCACCATTCCCATCCTTAGTCTACCGCCTGGATCCCCGGTACATGACAGACCAGGTAGCTGGGAAATGTCATCAGGCTAAGTGTTCAGAAGGAACAAACCTGGTGACGTGGATGGCCCCACACCCATGAGTATATTGGCAGCACAAAGTGGACTCTGTGTTATTGAAGAAGAGGAGGAGGAGGAAGAGGAGGAAGAGGGAGAGGAAGAGGAGGAGGAGGAAGAGGAGGAGGAGGAAGAGGAGGAAGAGGAGGAGGAGGAAGAGGAGGAAGAGGAGGAGGAGGAAGAGGAAGAGGAGGAGGAAGAGGAGGAGGAAGAGGAAGAGGAGGAGGAAGAGGAAGAGGAGGAGGAAGAGGAAGAGGAGGAGGAGGAAGAGGAGGAAGAGGAGGAAGAGGAGGAGGAAGAGGAGGAGGAAGAGGAGGAAGAGGAAGAGGAGGAAGAGGAGGAAGAGGAAGAGGAGGAAGAGGAGGAAGAGAAAGAGGAGGAGGAGAGGTGGCGAAAAAGAGAAGGAAAAGGAGAGGGGGAAGAGCAAAGGGGAAGTTGACAACATCAAGTCTGGAGAAGATGTGAGGAATGAAGAATGAATTTGGAAGAGTCAGGGGGAAGAGAAGGAATAAATAGGGTCAAAACACATTGCAGGTATGAAATTCTCAATAAGACAATAAAATATATTAAAAACAGAAATTGATGAGTACACAAAAGCTTGTAGCAATAGTCATATTTGATTTTTTGTAAAATCTAATTACGATGAAACCTCTTCCCTAAACCCCAGAAATTCTGTGCCATTAATTAGAAGTTAATGAAAGAGAAAAACAAATATAGGTCATTTTCAAGCAGATGTCAGCAATCAGGAAAAAAAAATATTCTGAAAAACAACTGCTCAATCCAGCTATGCCTCGCCGTTCTAAAGTTACACTGCACAGCACCCTGGGAAAACTGATAGAGTATTTTAACTGGCTGCGAAGGAAAAAAGAAACAGCTAGACATGAAAAATAATGTGGGCCTCGTGTTCTGCTGCACTCTCCAATACCGCTCCAGAGGTGCGGAGCTTCAAAGCATGGAACGTGCGCAGAGACCAGAGCAGCAACAGAGCTCCCAGGGCTGGCTGGACAGAGGAAGTCAGACCCTGCTCCAGGGCAGGGAGATGCTCAAAGGCGGGCAGGAAGAACCGGCTCCTACGTGTCGTCCTCTGACATCCACACACCCATCACGACACGAGTACTGCCACCTTCCCGCAACTTCCAGCCTGGCACACACAAATGGTAAACAGATAAACATGGGGTTTGGTTTGGTTTTGCTTAATGCAGCTTTAGTAACTTTGTCACTGCATTTTGTGTACGGTGAATGATGATTTCTTAGGAAATCATAACTTTCCTTCAATGATGACTGCTTTTTACGGACTGCTTGATCCTTCTCTTTCTAAATGCCGCACCTGTGTTCAAAACTCGTCTACAGATTGAGGAGAGAGGAAGGCGGTCCCAGCCACACACTGTAATCCATCTCTGTCATACGGGAACATCTTGCTGCAGCCTTGCTCTACCCAGCTCAGCTGAGCTACTGAGCCACAGGCCAAGCAGAGCTCCACGTGTCTTCCCCCACCCCCACCCCACGTCCCCCCACGCCCACCGCAGCCCTCAGGACTGAGGGTGAGGAGTGGAAAGAGAAGATTAGCTTAAATATCCTGTCTCAACTGAGTCAGTTCTATATGCTGTGGTAAATTACAAAAAAAAAAAAAAAATTACAAAACACACAGGCTACACTAAATGTCATGATGTGCTCCCTACATCTTCCACACCTAGCCCGGTCTCAGGCTCTAATGAACCACCTAGCAAATGCTACGTTACAAACGGTCACTTTATCTCTTCAGGGAAAGCACTACTGAATCCTTCACTTGGTGGTAGGTGTTTGCTTTGGGGTTTTGTTTGGAAGAAGGAAACAGATGCATCCATGGCCAGCCCTAAGAAAGGGCATGTACAACACAAATCTCTACTTCTGGTACCCAGAGTACATGATGCACAGGCTAAGCAGGGTCTTCCTCCTCGGAGACCATCTTCCCCTCTTCCTCTTGGAAGTTGCTCTGGATCTCAGACTTCCTACGACCACCTCTGCATTTTCTCTTCAGATACGCATGAGATGTAGGTCTTACAGAGAACACCAAGTAAAAAGGACACATGTTAACAGGTTAGGGGGAAGCTTAGGGAGAGGAGGAGATGGAGTCTACAATCCCAAATACATCAATCATATTCCACTTCCCCACAGTAACCAACGCCGTAAGCTTGTTGCTCTGATTATTTTCCAGGATTTTCATGTTCACTTCTATGTGGCGAGCAAACCTGCTTTCTTTCATTCCCCATGGCCAACCTTCCATCACATCTGCATGGATGTGGGGAGAAGGGTTAGTTCTGGATGCACCCTGCTGAGTGGCAGCAAGGCTGGTGATTTCTGAACCGAAGTTCTTGACACAAAAGGCTATACACAGATGCACAGCAATCTGAAGGGCCCCAGAACCGTGTGTGCTCCTCTGGAGGAAGCTCACAATGGACTGTGCCTTCCCGCTGTTAGTATAGATTTCCCTTCAGCAAAAGGGTGCAGGGAGGGGAAGGTGGCCGAGACGTGCAGGGGGCAGGTGGGGGGGTGAGAAGCAAAGGGAGGTTTCAAATAGGGCTCTGATCCAATTCTCCACTTGCTTTTCTCCACTCTTCAGTGTGGAGGGCTGACGTGCCATCTGACGAGCCATCTATTGCTTGAATAGTGTACAGACTCCAGAAAGGTTACCTGAAATCCAGACGTGAAATGGAGCCGGGCGCTTCTTTCCTAAAATAGAAATGCCACTTCTGATTCTGGAGATGAATTACAAACTCTGTGGTAGAGTTGGGCTACTCTCATTCTGGCTGGATTTTCCTCCCGTGGGTTTAAGTCCAAGTATAGGGCCAAAAATTAACCCCTTTGCTCCCTACTGTTCCCACCAGTCAGGTCTCCTCAAGGGTGACTCAGGGACGTCAGAGACTGCAATTCATTTGGTCATTCCTCTCAACCAAGCGAACCGTTTCGTAGGCTGGGTCATGGCCTGGCTGAACATGTGGCTTCTCCCACTGACTCTCCATTTTGCAAAGCGCAGTGATGACAGCCCAGTCTCTGGTGTGTCCCACAAACCCTCTGACCAAGACGACAGTGGCTTGCAGGAGCCCCAGGGGTCGTACATAGCGAGGCCCTGTCCCTTCACCGCCTGGTCCCTGGCTGCTCTTAGAAAAAGGGGTCAAAATATTAGTTCTATCATTTTCAGTTTTAACTTCTAATCCTTGAGGCTCAAGAACGCGAAGCAGGAGCAGCAGCTTCCGAGGCTTAACTTTTGTCAAACAGAAAGGCTCAAAGGAACGTGCCAGTTTTTACATACACCCAAGTCAACCGTTCTTCATAGTGTGGGGATTATTACATCCGCCTCATAGACTTAAATCAAGCAGGTTCTCCTGTCTTAAATTGGCAAACCCAAATATCAACAGTAGATTGCATTCATCCAATAATAAAGAATTAAATGTCATAAAGAAGTTCCTATCTTCATTTTACACATGCACTTCCTAAAGTGAAGGTGTTTGTTACTGTGTTTGTTGCTATGATGGAAACACCAGGCAGGAAGCAATTTAGGGAAGAATGCATTGATTTATTCTTGCTCACAGTTCAAGGGAGTAGAGCCCTTCCCAGCAGGAGTGGAAGGCAGATGGCCCCATTGTATCCACAGTCAGGAAGTAGCACTGGAGCCCTACTAAAAAAAAAAAAAAAATCTCAAGGCCCACCCTCTTTTTCCAGAAGAACTCCGCCTCCTAAAAATTACACAGCCTCCTCCATCTGTGCCCCGAGCCAGGAGCCACGTGTTCAAACACAGGAGCTCCGGAGAACAACTTATATTCCAACCGTGACTGTGACCAATGTCCAAATATCAGAGTGGCGCTGCTCTGAGTGTACAGATTAGACGGAAGGTGATGTTTAGGTGACACAGTTAAGAACACACAAAAATGCCACCATTACAGTTTGGAAGACACCAGCTTTTAAAAAAAAAAAAAAGTGTCCCCTAAACAAATAGCTTTAGGCCCCTTACATGTTTAGGTAGTAATACTAAGGACCACAGGATGAGTGGCTACTTAAAACACAGCACGTATCATACACAAAGTAATATGAGGTTTATTGAGACAGATGCAGCGCGGATATGAATTAAAGAACTGACCCCAGAATGGTGAGGCTGTGTGTGTGTGTGGTTTTTTTTTTTCCCCTCTTTCTTCTGAATAGTATTGATTGTAAAAGGACGCCAACAATTTTATTGATCATCTTATATAACTAAGGTCTGGGCACAGCTGGGCATGGTTGCACAGGTCTTTACTCCCAGCTATTCATAGATCTCAGGCAGGAGAATTATAAATTCAAAGCCAGTGCTGCTGCGGAGTGAGTTCAAGTCCAGCCAGGACAACCAATCTCAACATGTTTAGAAAAATAAACACAAGAGGTTGCAGGGGTGAGGGGGGTGGGGGGCTACAGCTCACCGGAAGAGCGGTTACTTAGCCTGAGACTTCCGTTTCAATGCCCATTGCCCTGCAAAAGGAAGCGCAGCTACGATGCACACTGTGTACCTTGTGTGCTTCAAGCCAACATAATTTAATCTTTTAACACCAGCTCTAGGCATAGACACAAAGGATGTCAAATATATTTACATTAACCTTAAAGGAGTTTAACGCCGTCGTTGTTAGCAAAAACTAACTATACGTATCGCTGCAGTCTGAGATTTTGTTATGCAAGCATCTGCTCAAATATGCACTGACCTGACACAGGCACCCTGTCACACAAAACAAAGCTCATAGTCCAGTTTTGAACTAAACTCCTATTTGGATCCAAAAGGTTAGACCAAGGCAAAATGGACTCACTCGTGCTAGGTGCTACACAGTCAAACTGAATCCTGAAGAACAGAAGAGTTCTTTCCAAAAGGCAGAACACTAACGCAGGAAGAGGAGCTCCTCGTCCTGAATGGCGGGTTCCTCTGCTCGGCTCCCACACTGCCTTCCTACCACATAGATGGTAACCTGCCCAGCTCATGAATGCTAATAAATGCCAATTAGACCATTAAACGTAATTTGTTCAAATTGTGTTCTTTCACAATCAGTACTACCCTCCATCATATAATTACTGTTTCATCTGAAAAGCCCTGTGCCAGCTAACCACGCCATCTCCCTCTGCAAGCCTGTCTCCTCTGTACTGTGATCCGAGGAACAGCCAGCCTCGTGCTGTCTCTGCAGAAGGTGCCAGGATAACAGTCCTTAGTCGTCATATGGAAACACGGAGTCTACGGATGAACTTTTGAAAGGCAGGAAAATGTTATTAGGCACAGTAAATTCAGGATTCTTGGAGCAACAACATCATATCCACTCAGATGTGCTTTTGAGGGCTTCAGAGGTTTCTGTTATTTGTTTTGAGACAGGGCCTCGCTACATAGCCCTAGCTGACCTGACCCTCACATGTAGGATAGGCTAGCCATGACCTCACACAGATCCTCTTGCCTCTGTCTCCCAAGCAGGAGGACCAAAGTTGTGCACCACCATGCGTGGTATGGGGGTAATTTTAGCAAATGGCGGATAAAGGTATGAAAAGGTAGAGTTGGAGAGCCAGACATTGACTGGAGAGATCACTCAGTGGACAAGAACAGGTCCAGTTCTTTCGCAGAACTAGAATTCCATTTATAGCATCCACATCAGGTATCCAACGCCCTAATCTGGATTCATCAGCACCTGAACACACATGTGCATGTGCACATACTCATCAGCACCTGAACACACATGCACTTACAAACATACATGTGCACATACTCATCAGCACCTGAACACACATGCACTTACACACATG
>OU015758.1:2740459-2802443 GCA_907169655.1 Acomys percivali | reverse complement strand
ACACACATGTGCATGTGCACATACATCAGGCACCTGCACATGCACACACAAACATAAAAATAAAACCCTGTTGAGCTGAAAATCACAGGTGCTCGGGAGTTGGCTCAGTGGTCAAGAGCCGCTCTTGAAACACTCTAGAAGAGCTGCTCTTCTAGAGATTCTAGGATTTGATTCTTAGCACTCACATGGCAGCTCACAACTGCCTGAAACTCCAATCATAAGGATCCAAACCCCTTCTCTTGGCCTCCTCAGGTGCCAGGCACACACAGGGTGTGCAGTCACACATGAAAGTAAAGCACTCATACACATAAAAATAAATTAAAGAAAAACAAATCTTAAAATAGAAGGTGTAAAGGAGGACCCAGTGAGGTGCTTAACCTTCAACCCATAATGAATAAGTAAGTTACAATGTAAGATCAGACAGGAGAAGTTATTTTCTTTGCTTTGAGCTTTTGTTTTGTTTTGTTTTTTGAACGGGCTGCCCCAAAGCAGCCTCGATCACATGATCTTTCTCTCTCAGTCTTTGGGGTGTTGTGACTGCAAGTCTGCGCTACCACGCCCGCCCATGCTGGGCTCTTCCTGTACAGTGAGGGAGGGTAAGAAGCTCCAGGCACATGTGTCTGTAAAGACACAGTAGTCAAGATTTCCAGTCAAACAGAAACTTGCTCGCACAACTTAAAATACAAAACACACTGTGCACTGTAACCTTAACACTTGAGTACATCATCTCTGTGGGCTCTCTTGTATTACTGCCAACAACAGGAAAACCACAGCGTTGGGGCCAAGGCCACTGCTCAATCGTAGAGGGCTCACCTAGCATGTGAGAGGCTCTGGGTTCTACCTCCTCCAAGAGGCAGGAAAAACCCAGCTCACATCTCAAGTTTCCGATGACATGTCCCTTATTAAATGATCAATTTTCGAACCCTCTATATGCAGTAAAACCATGCTTCTACAAAGATCCTGGGATTTGTGTCAGGATATTC
Source organism: Acomys percivali (assembly GCA_907169655.1). Taxonomy (NCBI): domain Eukaryota; kingdom Metazoa; phylum Chordata; class Mammalia; order Rodentia; family Muridae; genus Acomys; species Acomys percivali. The sequence continues at coordinate 2,801,460 of OU015758.1, read as the reverse complement.
TGCATCGCATGCCCCCTCTCCAAAATTATCTTCCTTTCATCAAATGTAGGGAAGGGGCTTGTGGGTGAACAAATTCCTGGAAAGTTCACAGATGTGCACACAAGTTCACAGGAATTTTTCTAAACTATGAAAAGCATTCAGTAAGTCTGTCTTGGCAAACCAGTAGGGACATTTTGCCTCCTGCCTACTCCACTAGCATGAAGGTCGTAAGGGAAGAAGGGGGTAACTATAGAGGCTTTCATGACGACCTCTGGAGCGGTGCTCTCACTAGCAATCTTGGCTGAATGTGTGTTTCTGTTCGCAGTCTTTCAAGTGTGCAGACATGAGAGAAGGCACTGTCCTCAGTCAAAAATTAGTATGCTGCTTGGGTGGTGCGCGGCTGCAGGAGCGCTGGTTGTGTCTCCCAAGGAGCTCCTACTAAAATGACAGTGAAGGAGAAGGAAAACACACTACGTTCTCAAGATGAGGAAAGAGAAGAACCACCACAAGATTTCTACTTCTAGCCAAACAGTACTGGTGGGTTATCTGCCAAAGGCAATCCGAAGGGGAAGGGAGGCAGTGTGCGGGCTTCAGGTCCCGGAGACGGTCATCTCGTTGGCACCAATAATCACTGGTGGGAAAGCAACACCAATGGCTGTGAGGAGGAAGCACAGACCAGTGAGGCCTGGATTCCCTCCCTGTGGGGCTGTTCTATCACAAAGCCCCGCCGTGGCCTCGGCTTCCAGCAACCCGGGATGCCACACAGAGCTTTACCTTCTTCTCCGTAAAATGGGAACGCCCCCTATGAGTGTTCGCTTTTCACTGCTGCTATGAGAAGTCACCATGAACTCAGTGGCAGTATTCCAAATGGATCGGACTAGGACTAAACGCTACACTAGGAGTGCATTCCCCATAGACGCTCTAGTGGAAAATCTTTGTTTTGTTTTGTTTTTTTCATTTCTAGAGTCCACCCATAACTCTCACTTCCTGGCTCCTTCCATAACCATAGACAATAACACGACATCCCTAAACCTCCGTCTATTCCTCTCAATCAGCATTACTATGTCTTCCACCAACCTAGGCGGATCCTGTAATTCCCATCTGCTCACCTTGATTGAAAAAAAAAAAAAAAAAAGAAAAACAAATCTTGAATATGGCTCAGTGGCAGATTCCTTTCAATACCATAAAGTAATGTGTTTGTGGGGTTTGGATGTGGCCATCCATTGGCCCTACTCTCTGACCTTGGCTATTTACAAATTGAAAGGAGATTGATTACCCAAGCTTGTCTACTGAGCTCATGATTACCGAGCACTCAACACAGCACGTGTAAGCAGCTGAAGCCTTTAAAGAATCAACTCACTAACACCTTAGGGCAGAGCTGCAACTCACAGGTGTCATCACCATTTCACAGACAGAAAAACGCAGTGTGGTTAAGATGAATCTGAACTGAGCAGCAAGCACTGGATGGAAGAGGGTTGAGAGGCACAGCATCCTGAGTTCTACCCTTGTCTTAACAACCAGAGGAAAAAAGAGAATCAGGTTTAGGCTGTCATTGTTACATATCTGAATTAAGTTTATTAATCTCATGACATCAACATGAATAGTTGAGAAAACTAAACCTCATGATAGGCAAACCTAATATTAGGAACAAAACTTTAAAAAAAAGATGGCCACAAGTTCCTCCCACTTTCCTATTTTAAATATGCCCTACACCAAAATATCTTTCTTTTCCTTCCCACCAGATCTGAATTTGGTTCCCATCCGATATGCTCTCACACCTCCCTGCTCCCATCTTTACTGCCACGTTGGCACTTACAATATTAGAACACACAAGGTTTGGCTTGCGGTGGCATCCCTGGTCTGCTGTGTGAGTGTGGGTGGTCCTGAGCTCGGGTGGTCTGCAAAGCCCCGTCCTCAGTGCTTCCTCAAGAACTAAGGAAACAGTAAACCACAAAAGCATAAAGCCCTGACAAGTTGTTTTGCCAAGACAGTTTGAGAAATGTAACCAGTAAATGTATATTTCTTCAAATAAAACATTGCCTGATATTTAAATTATTAAAAAAAAAAATCAGTCTGAGCTTGGAAAGATTCTAAAATGTCTCATTTGTTTTGGACCTGAAGCCATCAGTACAGTAACCAAAGTGAAACAGGAGCGGCCCAATGTGCTGCTTCCTAAGTACTTTCTGAAGCACTGGAAAAATAGAAGACCACGTGCAAGGGATTTTTGTTTTTTAATAAAACATCAAAGGCCTTTTGCCAAATACATAACTCTGGAAGAAGTTATGACTGTCATTTGGAAATGACAGTCACTATGACAGTCAACAACCATAGTTAAGTATATGCTATCATTATGTTCGACATGAAAAGGTTTAGTTTCTGCCACAATCAATTCAAATCATACTTAATAAACTGAGGGGTCACAAACACACCACTCTGTAGAGAGGACAACTTTTGGGAGTCAGTTCTGCCCTTCCAATATGTGTGTTCCAGGCACCGAACTTAGATCTTCAGGCTCGGCAGAAAGCAACTGGACAGCAGCAGCAAAACCATCGTGTCACCCCAACAATCCTTTAAGGTCTTTGCTCTCAAATACTGTGTGTGTGTGCACGTATGCATACATGCTTGCCTGTGTGTGAGTGCATAAGGTGCCTCGGGGAACTGGAAGGAGACAGAGAAAGCCCCTGTAGATGGAGTTCCAGATAGTTGTGGACCACCTGACATGGGTGCTGGGAAGCAAAGTCCAGTCCTCCGGAAGAGCAGTATGCTCCCTTAACCACTGAATCAACTCCCTGGCCCCCAGCCAAGCAATGCTTAAATAGTAATCAAAAGAATTAAGTGTACAGTTGACCTTGGGGAGAAGCTTTCAGAGGTGAAAAAAGTGTGAGGAAAAGTTCTCAGTAATCCAGCCACTGTCTACCAGAGGAAAGGTTTGACGGACAGGCAACAGCAAAAGATGGTTCTCTTTCCAGAGGCTAAATGCATGCTCTACACTGAAGCTGAGAAAGCATCCAAGCACAGGCCCTGGAACACAGACACGGGAGTTGGTGTGTTTACACATAGATTACAGATAGGTTGGTAGACAGATAACAGGTGCTAGAAACGGGCCGGCGGGAGGGGGGGTTTGACATTACTGGCACTTTATAACGCAGCCAGGTGTGATGATTCAAACCAGTCATCTCGGCACTTGGGAGGCTGAGGCAGGACTGCCTGGAGTACAAGGCATGTCTGAGTAAGGTACAAACTGAAATCCCCTGACTTCCTAAGATAAAATTTAAAACATAACAATAAATAATAAACTTAAAAATAAAAATTCAACTAAAGAATTAAAAGATCTTTCTAATGAAATCTTGCAAGGAAATAATGAAGAGATTTGGAACATGAAAACAATTGCAGTGCAGAGCCCAGAAAAAAAAATGATTAAAGGGAGTAAGGAAATGTTATCAAATATTCAAGAAGATATTCTAAAAGCCAAGCATGATAAACATTTGAACGTCCACACCAAGCCACATTACTGTGAAAATTTAAGACTACAGATACAAAACAAATGCTCAGATACTTCCAAGACACAGAGACCAGCTCCATACGTAGAAATCTGAGTCAGAAAGAAAAATTAATAACACTAGACACTAGGATCTTGATCCACATCTTCAAAATTAGCAGTGACAATGGACTCAAACCCAGAATTCCCTACCTTCTCAATCCAGCAAGCCGAATGAAGATCACACTGAAAATGGCACATGCCTGTAATACTAGCACTTAGGAATCTGAGGCAGGAGGATGGCAAAGGCAGAATGGCAAGTTTCAGGCCAACACAGGCTACACAGCAAGACCTATCTTCAAAATGAAACAAAACAAAAGATGACTGAAGAAGAAATAAAAATATTTTAGACATGCCCATATTATGCAGGAAAAGATCTTTGACACAATTTCTTATTGGCAGCACGAGTGTATCCTATGAGAAAAATAAGCAGAACACAGCACCCGGAGTACACAGGCTGCAACTCAAGGCTAGACTCAAAGCTCAGACCTCCACAGATATGTCTCAGTGGGGAAAAGGGGGAGTTCTAGAAACATCTTCAGCGTGGGAGTGAAAGTGAAAGCTCTGCTAAGTTACCTCAGTATCTGGCCATATGGGAAAACTGATAAATGCTTTTAAATTATCGAGAAGAAACAAAAAACAGCAAGGAAAATAAAAAATAATGAGAAATTACAAGCAATTTCTGACTTTAGGAGAAAAAAAATCAAAATTTCTAGGAAGGAAACATGCAAAATTAGGAGGTGGTAGTGATTGCTGATGAAACTAAAAACACTATGTGAAAGATAGGATGTAAGAGGGATGAAGACCCATAAGACAGGCATTCAACAAAAGCTAAGACGGATGCCAATGAAGAGCAATGTGAGCATACGCATGGTAAATGCAGTTAAGGGTAAGCCTCTCACCACTGCCTGGTTTTCTAACACATATGTACACATTTGAATAAACAGCTCCCTATTGACAGCGAGAGACAACATCAAAGAGAAGCTTTGCTATCGCAGAGGAGTCTAGCATTTTTCGCATCTTCCTCGAATCTTTCAGACACATCCTCTAAAGAGCTAATTCTTCAAATAATTCATGTGATTATATTTTGATTTTAAAAGACAAGGTCTGATGATGTAACAAATTCGTTCGAAGTTTCACAATTTGTCATACTGTTTCCAAGAAATGAATTATACATTCTTAATAGCTGTCTAATCTATTGAATTGTTCCCCTGAAGTCAGCATTAGGAAATCTAAGTTTAAGGTGTGTACAGAACACAAATGCCTTCTAGAAGCACCAATAGGCATCTACAATTTCTACATATCAAAAGTCTCTTTCCTTCAGGAGATGGGCCTCAGAAGATAAACTACAGACCGACTACATATTTATGGTAATTGAATGATGACTTACGTAGTCTGTCTGGAGAGTTGCGTTTACATTATACACAAACAACAATCCACACTGATGCACGCCTGAAAAGCATCTGATTTATTGGATCAATAAACGTTCTTATAAATGTATGCGGAAAGATTTTCCATCAGTTTACAAAGAACATAATGACTGCATGAACTACATAGATAGATTCAAATATGACACCGAGACAAGTCTACCAAACAAAATGTAGCTAGAAGGATGTTTGTGTAAATTACAAATGAAGCCCCTGAGTAGTAATTTCATATGCAGAACATGACTACCAGTGTGTAAAAATTATGCAAATCACTCAATGTATTTAAGAATTATAATGCACTGTAAAAAAAATTGTGTTAGATAATGCTCAGATTAACCAAATATCACTGAAGGAGAAGGACTCCGGAAACGAGAGACTGCAGGTGTTGCTCCCTTATGACCTACGGTCTCCTCCTCTCATTATAAATGCATTCTGAGCACTGTAATTCCGAACGTGGGTGGGAGCAGGGATGGAGGGGGTGAGAACAGATCACTACTCCTAGTTAGGAAAAAGGAATGGTAAATAGCTAGTGAGAGCCTAGATTCAAACAGAAGCTTCTTAACTCTTAAAACCTTGACCTGAACCAATGGAATTATCAAGCAGGCTCACTTCTGGTATGAACCACCAGAAAAATGTTTAAACTCCAAAGGTTCGACCTGGCTGGCCAGGTATGGAGGCATGGGACTGTAATTCCAGCTGTCCTGATGCTCAGGCAAGAAGAGTGAGGCCTGCCTGGGCCACATAGTAAGAACCTGCGGAGAAAAGGGAAATTGGAGCGGGAAGAAGGGGAACAGAAAGAGTCAAATGGGACAAGAAGGGAGGTAAGACCAGACACCAGAGGTTTTTGCATCAAAAGCCAACCATCCAGAATATAGGCCCTAACATTTACTTCAAAAAGTGTTTGGAATACCACAAAAATGTAGGCAGAATATGCAACTTCCCAGAAGTAAACTTTCAAGAAAATAAAATAGTGCTGGTGGTATATAGTAACAAAAACTGTTAATCCCAGCACTCAGGGACTGAAGCAGAATGACCCTGAATTCAAAAAGCCCAAAATAAATACTGTTCAAAATCAAATGATCAGTAGAGACAAATTAGAATATCTATAACATATGGTTTAGTGTCACAATATTGATACAAATTTTCACACGTACCATCAACTGCTGGGGAACCCAGAGGGCAGTATCAACTTGAGGGGTAAGACATTTCTGCCTGGAGTATGAATTGGTAGAGCCAAGTCAGAAAGCAATTGTCAACTGCGATAGTCCACAAATACCATATGAGTAAGCCAGAGTCTCGAACAGCAGTTCTCAACCTGTGGGTCGAGACCCCTCCAGGAGGATTCAAGACCCTTTCACAGGGGTCGCATTATCGGATACCCTGCACATCATATACTTGCATTATGACTCATAACACTAGCAAATTACACTTATGAAACAGCAAAAGCAGCAACGGAAATTTTATGGTTCGGAGGGTGGCAGGTCACCATGACATGAGGAATTGGATTAAAGTGTCGCAGCATTTAGAAGGTTGAGAAGGCCTGATCTGGAACAAATGCGGAGCCCCTGCAAGGATTCTCACCAAAGGGCTATAAGGAATTGTACAGCGGGTAGGTGGACTCTGACTGTATCCTCCTAACTAAACTCAATGGACTTGCTATACAAGGAAGTCCTACACCAACAGGGCATGGTGGTGCATGTCTGTAATCCTAGCACTCAGGGGCTGAGGCTCAAAGGGTGACATGAGTTCTAGGACAGCCTGGGCTACACAGGCAAGGTCCAGGCCAACCTGGGTAACAAGACCTCCGGGAATCACATTCAGAGAAATGATACCTGGTGTTCTGGTGAGAGCGTAACAAGTCTGCATTTTGCACGCACTTTAATACTTCTGATGCAGACCAAACGGTGAACTGCACTGCGCAAAGCAAGACTCAGCCAAACTGAAGGTATTTATCAAGTAAACACACAAAACGCAATAAACGGGTGACCGCAGCGATAGCTCGGTGGTTTCGAGCACTTACGCTTTTGCAGAAAACATGAGTTCCGTTCCCAGCACCTATGGTGGCTCACAACCATCCACAACTCCAGCTCCAGGGAATGCAGTGCCCCCCTCTGGCCTCTGAGGATACCCTGTGCTCATGTGATATGTATGTAAATATGCAACAAAACCCTTGTACATATAAAATAAAATAAACATAAAATAATAATAAAGTAACAACTGGTCTTTGACGCTTTTGTATTATCATACTTACTCCCTTGGCCGGTTTCGCTCCCTTCGTATCTTGAGATCACATAGCTCATCCTCATGTCTTACTCAGCCATTCTCATTGGCGTCCTGACCTTTATATGAGCTAGCTATTACTGATGGTAGTTCCCAGAAATCTAACTAGGCATCACCATGCTCATCTTCTGCCTTAAAGTCACACACACTCGGCTGCATGGTGCCTAAGATAAACTGTCTTAATCAGTTGGTTTTTTGGTGGTGGTGGTGGTGGTGGTGGTTTTTAAGACAGGTTATCTCTGTGTAGCCTTGGCTGTCCTGGACTCACTTTGTAGACCAGGCTGGCCTTGAACTCACAGAGAACCACCTGCCTCTGCCTCTCAAGTACTGGGATTACAGGCATGCGCCATCACACCTGGCACAGTTTTGTATTTCTAACAGTAATGTAAGTGCATCCTACTTTAAAAGTCTCATTGAGTATTTTTCCCATACAATTATGCTTCACATTTTAAAATCTTTTATTGCAACCTTTGTCAGATTTTTTTTTCACCAAATCAGTGATGAGGGTCCTAGAAACCTACACAAATAACATTATGACGGGTGGATCCTTAGAAACCTACACGAATAATATTATAACGGGTGGATCTGGCCTAGGGGTCCTGCTCAAACTATGGCACCAGCCAAGGACAATAAGTGCAGTAAACTTCAAACTCATACCCAGATCTAGCCAATGGACAGGACATTCTCCACAGTTGAGTGGAGAGTGGGGTCTGACTTTCACACAAACTCTGGTGCCTCATATTTGACCATGTCCCCTGGAGGGGGAGACCTGGTGGCACTCAGAGGAAGGATAGCAGGCTACCAAGAAGAGACTGGATACCCTATGAGCATACACAGGGGGAGGAGGTCCCCTTCAGTCACAGTCATAGGGGAGGGGAATAAGAGGAAAATGGGAGGGAGGGAAGAATGGGAGGATACAAGGGATGGGATAACAATTGAGATGTAATATGAATAAATTAATAAAATATTTTTTTTTAAAAAGAAGAAGCAGGCTAATTGCTGCTGTGGTTGGTCTCCTTCAGTCAAGCATGGGGAATGTAAGTCACAGGCGGAAAACATCCTGATTATCTTTACATAGGTCTCAGGAAACTCAACATCCACGCAGAGCAAATCTCACTACAAGACCATTTGTATGGACAGCCAAAAATATAAGATAATGATTTCTTAATGTAAAACAAATCTGCATGAAAATGTATCTGTTCTTTCCATGGGTCTCGTCTCCACTGAGGAGACAGACAATCAGGATGTCATAGGACATGCACTTGGCTAGTTTAAACGTCTCCCGTCTGGAAATGCTACATCCCTCTCACATGAAATGTTAATACTTTCATTAACTCTACCAGGAAGCAAACTATTGATCAGAAGTAGGTCCAAATTTACACTTTACATGGCTCTAGAGTAACATCACAGTCCTCAAATAGATCAACGAATCTGGGATTCTAAAACCATTTTGAACATACGGAACATATTTCTATTTTAAAAGCAGTGATGCCCAAAAGAAGTATGTAGCAAGCCGCATTTATAATTTGAAACTGTCATATTAAAAAGGTAAAATAAAGTTGGGCACACTGAGTCATATCTATAATCCCAGCACTTGAGAGGCAGGGGCAGAAAGACTGGGAATTCAAGGTCATCCCCTGCTATACAGCAAATCCCATGCTCACCTGAATACATTTCAATAACATACTTTATTATTTGGGCATGGTAACACTTGGTTAATTGCTCACGGTAACACATGTCTGTAACTCAAGCACTCAGGAGGTAAAGGCGGGGAGGACCACGATGAGTTGCACACCAGCCAGGGCTACACTGTGAGTTCAAGACTAATGTAAGCATAGCAAGCTCCTCCATCGAAAAGTCAAAAGAGAAAGTATGAGAATTTAATTGAGCCCACTGTATACAAAAGTTATCATTCTAATGTGGTCAACATGAAAATTACTGGTGAAATATTACACCATTTTTCCTTTACTAAGTCTAGGAAGTCTAGTGTGGACATTTGTACTTACAGCACATCTCAAAAGCACCACATTTCACTCTCAGTAACCCCTTGGGCTAGGTAGTTGTCGCCGTGTGTCGAAGAGCAATTCAAAGGATTAACTTTACGATGGAACATGCTGGAATTACTACTTCAAGTTTTCAATGGTAGCTAGGTGTGGCGGTACACACCTGTAATGCCAACACTCAGGAGAATGAGGATGGGGGGTCTAAGTTAAAGGCGAGCCACGGGGCAGAGGAGATTGGTCAGTGGTCAAAGCATTACCAGCTCTTCCAGAGGACAGGGTTTAATCCCTAGTGCCCGCATGGTGGATCACAACTGTGAGCCCAGTGCCAGGACATCTGAGGATGCCAGATATGAGCGTGGTGCACAGCCAAGCATGAGAATCAAACCACCCACTCACACTAAATAGACAAAAGACAGATGATAGATAATGATAGAGATAACAGATGATAGATAGATTGATTGATACATAGACCGATGTTAGAAATTTACAAAAATGAAAAGGCCAAGCAGAAAAGTTGAGCCAGTGGTGCACGTCTGTAATCCTAACGCTCTGGAAGGCAGAGCCAGGCGGACCTCTGTGAGTTCGAGGCCAGCCTGGTCTACAAAGTGAGACCAGGACAGCCAAAGCTACACAAAGAAACCCTGTCTCAAAAAACAAAATTTAAATAAATAAATAAATAAAACCCAGCCAGCTAGCTTGAGATACTCAGCCCAAGACCCTGTCTTGAAAATCCAAGAACTAGGGTTAGAATAAAACCTTGCCCAGCATGTGCAAGGACCTGGGTTACATCCCCAAAACTGGAAGAGGAAGAAGAAGAGGAAGAAGAAGAAGAAGGAGGAGGAGGAGGAAGAAGGAGGAGGAGGAGGAAGAAGGAGGAAGAAGAAGAAGGAAGAAGGAGGAGGAAGAAGGAGGAGGAGGAGGAGGAGGAGGAGGAGGAGGAAGAAGAAGAAGAAGAAGAAGAAGAAGAAGAAGAAGAAGAAGAAGAAGAAGAAGAAGGAGAAGAAAAGAAGTCTTTAGAAGTAACCACATAGAGTAAACATTCAAATAAAGTAAGTGGTTATGGACTCAAGCAAGTAATTAGTTCTTCAAAGTCTACTTTCAAAGACAACAGAAGAATAAGCACGTCTTTACGTTCTACACATTTCATCAACAAGAGTCACTGGGAGCTGCGTAAGCAGGAGAAAGCCATAGGAGGCCAATAAAGACCACATCCCAAGTACAGTGATAAGGACTTTGATGTGCCTCCCATCTCAAAGGCTAAATAAAATAAAACAGCCTCTTCAGCCTACAGCAGATTTGGCAACCTCTGCACAGCGCCTGGCATCTTCTAACTGCAGAGAAGATTTACTGTGATTTAAGAAAACAAATTAAGCCAATGCTAAATAAAGTTCAAAGGAACAACAAAATCTATCCTTTTAACACACAGTAAATTAAACCTTCTGTCAGGCTTTATAGTTAGGCATGGTCACACACACTTGCAACTCTAGCACTAAAGAGGCTGAGGCAGAAGGATCCCAGATCTCATACCCATCACAAGACCCTGTCTCAAAAAAAAAAACAAAAACAAAAACAAAAAAGCCTTATACAATAGGCACTTTTCCCTAGGGTTCAGGTTAAAGACTGAAAAGCTAATGCTCAAAAAATAAATAATTTGACTATTGTACTGAAACTGAAAGAACACATTAACAAATGTTCTGACTTCACTGGGTTTTAGTTACTTACTCTTAGTAGACTTTGAAATTGACTGATTTGAGGGCCAGGGATGGCTGGGGAGTTAAAGCCCCATGGTCTAAGACTGATCCCTCCATCTCACAGTGGAAGGACAGAGCGACCCCCAGAAGTTTGCTCGCCGGCCTTCACACACATGTGCCCAAACAGTAACAGTAACGATGAGAACTGGAAGTCACTAATCCTGGAGCTCAGACAGCTAAGGTAAGTACAAGCCTCCCGTGAGCTTGTCTGCAGGTAGAACCTGTCATGTGGGCCCGGGTGACAATCACCTTTCAGGGGACAGCTGTCTCATGCGTGACCTTTTGATGTAAGAGAGCCAAAGCCTGTATCATCACTTCTCAACCACACCAGCATTTCCTGCCTGTGCAGCCTATGAAAAAACAGGATGGATGGCTGTGCATGCACAGACAATTATTGCACCTCCAATCATCTCTCCCCACTGCTTAAAATCATCAAAATACCCTCAAGTCCTGCCCTTACAGAGAGATACTTCAGGTTTATTCTCCAGTATCCGCACTTGACTTCCTTTTCAATAATCCTTTTTTTTTTTTTTTTCCTGTACAAGACTCAGTGTTCAGTGACAGGCATATCATTCAGCCAACAAGTAATACACAAGTTGCAAAACACTGAGGCGACCAGCCATGGGCATCCACCAATTCACTGTAGCTACTCCGAACAGTTGCACCTTTCTCGATAAGCTACATCCCAAGTATTGTTGAGAAGGAAGCAAAATTTTATAGAAAAAAGCTTGCATTTCTGAATGAGAACCCTCGCGCACATAATACCACTACCATGACAAGTGTCCCCTGTCATGTGGCCCCTGGTACCAGCCATTCAACTCAAAGGCTGAAGACCTAGAAAAGATAATAAACTGTCTACTGTTGGAGGGTGCTACTTCAAATGTGACCCTGAACACCTGAGGAGCAGTGGATAGTGAATATATCCTCTACACTTCGTAGCATCTCATTGGAATCTCAGAAACAGAATGTTAAATGACCTAAACTTAAATTTCAGAATTTTTGATAGGCTTGACTAACATGACAGAACAAAAAGGACTATAATGAAATGACTAAATCACCTTTAGGGCATCGTCAAGACAACACTGTGAACAAGTGTAGGGGAAAGAAGTCCCAACAAGGACATAAAATTCAATAGAAGGTTGATTCAAAGGATTTGGGGCTCATGTTAGCATCTTTTGACCCTAATCACCAATGGACACCATCCTGAACTCAAACCAGTTCAAATAAAACCTAAACAGAAAAGCCATCTACCTAAATAAACTAGTCTCCAAACTAGACTTTTTCTGGAACTCAACAAGCTATTTTGAAGACACTTCTGAATTTTCTCCTACGCTGTGTGGCTCACCTTCTGAGGACACTGGTGGGGGCGCTCCCACAGAATGGCTGTTTTGATACACCTGCCATGGTAGCTGCAGATTTTATAGAAACCTCAAAACAAAATGAAAGGAAAATGTAGTGCCTTCCAGCTTAACAGAAAGGGGTACCTAACCCTAGCATCATATTCGGGGGAGGAAGTCCCCCTCAGTCACAGTCATAGGGGAGGGAGGAATGGGAGGATACACAGGATGGGATAGCAATTGATATGTAATATGAATGGTTTTATTTTTCAATAAAAAAAAGAAATGCTACAACAAAAAAAATTAAAAATAAATAAATAGGAAGGGGTATCTAAACTACAGAGAGAGCTTCAGAGACTTTAAAGCTTGAAAACCTCCCATGCAAGCTTCCAAATACTGGCTCTTTACTGCCGGCTTTCTTGTGCCTTTCAGATGTAAATTTCTACACCAGGAGTGATCCCTGGGAGTGAAAATTTTTGGGGGCTGGAGAGATGGCTCAGAGGTTTAGAGCACTGACTGCTCTTCCAAAGGTCATGAGTTCAATTCCCAGCAACCACATGGTGGCTCACAACCATCTCTTCTGGCCTGCAGGCAGAATGCTGTATACATAATAAGTAAATAAATCTTTAAAAAAAATAAAAAAAGAAAAGAAAATTTAGGACTGCTGAGCTAACAACTGCTTAGGCAAATAGAGTAGGTAATTGAAAGGCCAATAGTCTAGAGAAGAGAAAAAAACACTTGGAAATTGTATTTGTGCTTTGCCTTGAGGACAATTATGTGTGCAATCTTTTTCAGCAGTCAGCCAACAGGCCATGGAGAGCAGCAAAGAAGGGGGCAGTGGTTGGGGGAAGAATGAACATTAGAGGGCAGCCTCTTCTCCTGAACTTCCTGAACTTCATCCCAGCAGCAGCCTACTGAACAGTAAGCAGTACCTTCCTCAGACACGGCAAGCAGGTCTCCCCCTCAGGTAAGCCTCTCTAGAAATGCCTCAGACTCGTACAAAAGGTACACTGCTTCACTAGGCTCCTGCATAGTTTTCGCCCTGTCACGATGAAAGTCAAGGCTGATCCTCACATTGAGAAAGAACTAACATACTTCCGGCTCCTCCCTCTCTTTTGTTTTGCTGCAGTCTCAGCGCAGCCTAGGCTGGACTGGAACTGACAATCCTCCTGCCTCAGCGCCTGAGGAACTGGGATGTACGGGTGTGTGCTACTGCACCTGGCGTCAAGAGAAGAATGTCTCAATGAAAGCTAAGGATCCTGCTTCTTCGTGAATGTCCATTTCTACTTGTGTTCTTTACATAATTTCATACCGCAAAAAAAAGTGGCAAAATATACACCAACTCTCTTTAACCAGCTTGTGCATGAGCACGTAAAACAACAAAAACTAAGTTTTTATTACACTCGCTCCTTTTCTCATCCCCCCCCCCCGTGTGCATGCACACGCACACACATCTAGAAGGTATAGCTGTGCAATGAATGCTAATCACTTTCAATGTTGTCAATGATGTCTTCCACCGTGCTTTTCCGATGTTGTGTTTTCTCCCTTCTGTGAACTATTTTTCAACACAAGTAGTCAATAAATTAGAATTTACATTCATTAAATCCGTTTACTAAATTTAAGTGTTGTCAACAATCCCTCGTTGCATTTTTTCTTAGAAGCAGAGTTCACATCCATAATTATTATATCACATTTTTCTACAGCAGTGCTGTAAACATTGTCATGTTATTTTTCTTTGTTTTTCCAGTCAGCATACTGAAGCTGAGAACACTTACCATATTCATCACGATACCCAGCATCCAGGAGAGTGACTGCCATAAAACAAACGCATCCATAAATCAGCTCATTATTCTTTTCTAGAAAACTCGGCCAAAACTTCCCCCGCTCCTTAAAGTGTAACTTAAGTAAGAACAAACCATCCTCCAAGTTCTAAAGTCTGTTTTGGCTTTGTTGAGCTGGACTCGCTGTGCAGTCTCCGCTGGCCATGAATCCATGTACAGCTCTGGCTGGCCAAGCCCTTGGTCCTGTTGCCTCAGCCTCCCGTCTGAATTCTTTTTCTGTTTCTGTTGATAAACACCATGATCAAAAAGCGGGAGCCTGAGGCAGGAGCTTGACACAAAGGTGGCAGAGGAATGCTGCTCACTGGCTCACACTGTGCATGCTCCAGGTTCACCTGTCTGCCTTCCCTATATGACCCAGCACTACATGCCAGGGGCAGCACCAGTCCAGTATGGACCCAGGATGCCACTATCAATTAGCAATAAAGAAACTGCCACACAGGCATGTCCATGTCTTATGATGACAACTCAGCTGAGGTTCCCTGTGTTAGGTACCTCAAAACAGCAGCAAGATGAGGCACACCCCTCAAGTGCTGGGATTATGAGGGGCACAACTGCTGCCTACCAGCAAAAATGGTTATAAAAATGTGGCTTTGAGAAAAGGATTTTTCAAAATTGGTAAAAGGCTGGGAGTCAGGTGGATCTGTGTCAGTTCAAGGCCAGCTTAGTCTATGTAGTGAGTGCCAAGACAGACAGCACTACAAAGAGAGATCAAAAGGCGGGAAGGGAGGGAGGGAGGGAGAGAGGGAGGGAGGGAAGGAAAGGTAGAATAAAGAAAACAAAAGAATAGAAAAAAATTTAAATGAAACAGGCTTGTGCGGTACCATAGCCCATGATGGTAACATGCTTGTGCGGCACCACAGCCCATGATCGGAACAGCTCCTGCTCTGCAGATGAGCAATCTCTGCGATCCCACAGTAATGTCTGCCAGATGACTGGGTTTTCCAACCCTCCACTACATTCCTCTTCAGACACTTAAGATCCGCATATTAACAACAATTCTTATCAGTAATTCACCAAACACTCATTATTTGCAGTCATTGTGAGTCATTTATTCCTCCCACTAAGCTAACAAGAAGTTATTACTGCAATCATTTTATAGTCTAGACATGATAGTACTGTGGGGAAAATTAAGTGACATGTTAAGATCTGAAAGCTAAGAAAAATATCAGGGTAGATTTTTAACACGTTTTTAATCCCAGTGCTATGGTTTGAACACACTCCATAGAGTCCATGTGTTAGAATCTTAATGCCCAGGTCTACGGTGATGGTATTTAGAGACGGGGCCTTCTGAGGTCCGCAGCATTAGATGGGGTGATGGATGGGAGCATCCCAAGACGCCATTAGCCGATCTGTGTAAGAGTCTTCATAAGAAGGTATTCAGGCTACACTTCCTCTGTGTCTCCACGCTATGCTCTCCACTAGGCTATGATTCAGCTCAGCCAGGTGCCCAGCAAATGAGGCGTGACACTCTCGGGCTTCCCAGCCTGTAGAGTCATGAGGCGAACAAGGTCCTCCTATTCCTTACAGCTAATTGGTTAGAGCAACAATAACAACAAAACTAAAACACACAGGGCACTAATAATTCCAAAGTTCTTAAACTCCAGCCACTACTCTTTCTCAAACAGTGAACTGTGCAGATATAAAATGTCCCGCCCTAGAGCGTCTGCCCTTAGCGGCGTTTCTCCTCCTAGGCTCTTGGCCCCGAGGTAGGCGGTTCTCAAATGAGTAGAGACAAGGTATTAAGCGAACTCGAGATCTGTTCTCCACAGCTAAGAGAACGGAGCGCACAATAAGCGCTCAATAAATACTCACGGAACGAGGATGAAGCTGTTGCCTCGGAAATATAAATCCTCAGAAGGCCACGTTCAAACCCCTTGTCAGCTCCAGGAAGGGGAGTCTAAGCTGGACAGCTCAAACGCATGGATCCGCAGTACCCGGAACAGAGCGACAGAAGCAGAGGTTCCAAGAGAGGGCCACATCCTGTTAGTCTGCTTTGACTTCCGGACCCTCTGCAGTTACCAGCTCCGTTCAGGTGAACTTGAATCTTTCAGTCTCACCCAGAGAATGAGGTCCCTGGAGAGAGGCTCCGCCCACCCCCGTCACTGACCCAGCCACGTGTCTAACAGGGGAAGCCTTGGAGGTATCAGTCCATGAAGGAAATCCACTGTGTTTGCTCCTCTGCTCGCCTACCCCCGCTGTTGCACTAAACACTATTTAAACTAAAGAGCCCTGGCATTGTACGAATTTAAAAACTATTCCTGCTGCTGTTGCTGAAGACAGAAAAAAAAAAACCTGAGTGGAAGGGGAGAACAGCATGCAGCAGGTTTCATCAGTCTCTGACAGAGGAAGATGTCCAAAGCAGGGGCTCGCCATCTAAGAACTTAGTGTCCAGGAAGCCAGGGGCTTTGTTGTTGTTTGTTGTCTTGTTTGAAATGCTTTTAGAAAGTAAAAATTCATTTGAAATGATTTAATCAAGTACACAAGATATTAAAAACTGTCATGGGACTTCTTTGTCTAAGTTTAACGCTGGTGTTGCAGAGAGCGCCACTAAAACGGAAACACATTTATCTAACCAAGAACCATCAGTCTACTTCGATGCTTTGTCCGTGAGTTAGTTACTGCCGTACAACAGACAGGTCTAAGCACTCCAACTGTGTACACATATATGGTATCACACTTACGTTTTTAAAAAGAAAAAAAATCTTTATCTACTGTCCATTTTATAAACAAACAAATAAGCAAAATTAAACAAAATCCAATCTGGGAATCCAGATATGGTGCCTCATGCCTGGAACCCCAACTATGCGGATACTGAAACAGGGAGATCACGTGTTCCAGGTCAACGTGAACTATAAACCGTCTTTTTTCAAAGGTCTTTAATCCCAGCACTCAGGAGGCAGAAGCAGGCGGATCTCTGCTGGTCAGCCTGGTTAAGAGAACAAGTTCCCGGACAGCCAGGGCTACACAGTGAAGCTCTGTCTCAAAACGCAAACAGCTCAACTCCTCCGGTATGAGAGGAGTGGGAACTGAACGGCACGTCTTACAGGCCTGAAGTTTTAGGTTCCATCCCCATCACGGTAACAGTAATGACAAAGATGCAGTTGATGTTAATGTTTCTTTTTAGATGGTAAGGGAAGACACTCCTTTTTTTTTTTCCCCTACAAGGACCACATTATGAAGACACACATGAATTGTACAACTAATGATGAACGTGTTCCAAATCACCTGATCTACAGACTGGAACAAAATGCATAAAAACCGAGATGTTATTTAAGTTAAAAAGGTCAACTGTCAAAACAAGGAAAGTGCAGTAGCTTATGTTTCCATAAAATTATCACAAACTCCAAAATTAAGCCCGTCATTTTCGCGAGTCAGTCCTGTAAGAACAAGGTGGAGTCTTGAGCTTTTTAAACAACATGACGACAGAACAAAGAGGTTCTGGATGTCTGCCTCTGGCGCATCGCTGAGTGAAAGCAAAGCTTCTCCTGCGCTGGCTGAGCCCCGAGCAGAGGGAGATCTGTCAGAAGAATGGGCAGCTTGTTTGGGAGTCATTAATCAACTCGATCTTTAATGGTCTTCAAGCTAACTTTATCTCTCTGGCAATCTCATAAACTGTCTAAATTTAAAAGAACCAATCACACTGATCAAAGGCACCTGGGAAATGATGTTTCAAACGTTAAATATAGCCACACAATTAGAATGCAGTGTGTACCGCATGACACTGATGAAAGCTATGCCAACAAGAGCAAATTAAGATTTAAGTGAAGGCAAATAAGAAGCATATTCTATTTGCTCGAAGAATTAAAAGTGTTACCCCAGGTAGTAAATTCACTTACTGAGCTTTTAGTCACTGAACCTGGCTCCATATTCCCTGTGAAAACTACCCCGTACACCATGCTGGTTCTGCACAGCTCACCTCCTCCACCTGATCTAAACCCACAACAATCTCCTATGATTAAAGAGGAACCCACTTTCCACCTGATCTTTCTTCTAAGAAGGACACAGAGTGACAAAGACATACACCATTAGATCTTTAATTGGTATAAACTCTAAAGTTAAAAGTCCATAATGTGAATTCAGCAGGTATTAAAAATAAAAAGATGGAAACTGTGCTGAAAATTCCTATTTGAACATGTAAGACCTGAATATCAATTGCCTTTTAGTACAAACTCTAACGTAGGATGAAATTCTGCTTGGCCTCATCTGGGGAATTTCCACTGACTCAGAGAGAGAAAAATTCACCAACTCCAGTAACATGAAAAAGTGTTCCAGTGAGTACGTAGACGGATCTCGGGTGCTGCTTCAGGTTTGAGAGGGAGGATTATTACATGTAATGATTATTCAGAGGGTAAATAAGAATAGCCAGAGATGCATAAAACAGCAGCGAAATAAGCATTCCCATCACGTTAACTGAACAGGGTCCCCATTGGGAAGAAACCTAATGTGTTAAAAAGGATGACAAACATGGTTTTGTTCAATCTAAGGAACAGCCAAAAGATTTCCAACAGTTAAAAAGAACAGGAAAGCAACTATGAACTCCAATTATTACTCATTTAAATAATTGCCTTAAAGCTTTATTTGGTAAATTTAGAACACAGTTGTTTACTTCCTTGTAGTGAATCCAATTAAGTCACAGACTCACTGCATTAAAGAGGGGGAAAGCCAAACAAAAATTTAGGCTGGGAGACCGTAGAGCTAGAGCACTCGTGGAAAAACGTGTAGTATGCGAAAGTCACACACAGGACCGTCAAGGGCTGGGTAGGGCGTAAAGTGACCTTTACCTTCACAGAGTTAACTTGGAAAAGTTCAGTTGTCTTTGTAGCTTGGAGACAACATATGTTAGTGTTTGTTTTTGTCACCTCCGACACACACACTTCCCACATCAGGAGTCAATGGTGGTGCATCTGGGCTCTCCTACAGCACAGGACGGGTACCTAACCTTGAACCATTAACCTTATCTTAAAGCTTCACTTCAAAAATAAAAATAAAAAATAAAAAATAAAAAATAAAAATAAAGCTTCACTTCTCTCACCACACGCCTATTAGTTGAACTTTTAAAAATGGAAACACATGTAGTTTGGCTTGTTTCATTAATGTTCAAAGCAGACAGATTCTGTATGTATGCGGTCTCCCAGCACTTGGTTAATTATCCAGGACATTAATCCTATCAAGAAAACCAGCAAACGGAAGTTCCATGAAAGGCCTGAGCCACTGCACGAGGCTCCGCATTCCTGCAACTTACTGTCACCTACACTGTGCTGCACAGTCCATCCAGGAGCCCATCAAAAGCAAGCCCCTCCCACCTGAGCACATCACAGACCTCCCAGAATCTGACCTGCATTTCACCATCAGACCAAGTGGCTCACGGGACATGTGAGTAAGACCTTGGGCCCAGTGTGCATGTGTTTTCTTGTGACAGGAATCCTAATCCGCGATGATGTGTTAATAGGTGGACAGGATACAGGTTTCCTGTCATGTTGCTGCCTCTAGACTTCTCTCTGCTCAGGCTAACTGGGAAACAGAGGCAGCCATGAAAATGAAATGACCTGAAAAGCATACATAGAAACACTCCGAAATTAAAATAACCACTGATGTCCAATTCTGCCCAATTCTGTATTCTGTACGCAAATGTCTGCCATTCACTCAGTCACTTGATGCACACACAACGCCTCTGTGCCATGCCCTGCAACAGATAAAGCCCATGCTCAGCGACACAAAGCTCAGCTCCTACCCTTGCCCCACAGGATAACCAATACACAAGGCCATCTGTGCCCTGCTTTCCAAAGCAGAAGAATCCAAATAACTTTTTGGAGGTGAGAGGACCCTGGAAAACCTGGGCTACATTGTGAGCTTTAGGTAAGCCTGGGCTGCATAACAGGACCCTGTCTCAAAATAAAGACTGGAGGGCAAAAAAAGAAAAAAGAAAAAAGGAAGATTATTTTTCTTGTGTCCTAAGCTTTTTTCTTTTTCTCCTTTGTGCATAGGAAGAGCAGATACACATTTTCCCCCAAAATTTTACGGCAAATGGTTCTCCCAGTGATTAAAAGCTCTGGCTGCTCTTGCAGAGCCTGGGTTTAGTTCCTGGCTCCCATGCGGCTCTTACAAGAGTCTGTAGCCCCAGTTGCAAGAGGAGTTCCAAGTCAAAAGAAGCTGCCAGTGGTGATAAGACCTACTGTGCTTCAGACAGTATGATTATCGCTACCTTAGACCTTCCATGTCCTCAGCTCCACTGTGTATTCTAAGCTTGTTAAATGTTCATGTCTCATTTCACAAAATATTTACTCTTCACCCTAAGCTTCCTTTTCTAAGTGTGGTTGTGCTGATTTAACATATAAAACCACTTAGTTCATAACAGCAGCACACATCTTAATCTAACTCATACCTTTGCATAAAAATATAATTTAGCAGACATACATGACAATAATGCCACAGTGAAAAGTAATTATGAATCCACCCAAGTGAATTTTTTTTAAATCTGTAATTCCCAAGGCAACTCTTATATCACAAAATCTTTGCTAAAGCACACTGAAGCTTGCATTTTTCATATGCAAAAGTAAATCAAATGGTGATTTGGAGAATAAAAATATGCATACAGAGATATTTTAAAAATCAAAACAATTTATGACTGAAGAAGAATGTTTAGAAGTGGGGTGGGGTGGCAGATGCCTACACTCTCAGCACTTGGGAGGATGAGGGCCAGAAGTTCCAAGCCGTCAATGTAAGCCTCATGAGAGGCTGTCTCAAAGCAAAGGGGCAGAGAGCTGGTGAGGCGGCTCCATAGGTGAGACCACTGCCCAGAAAGCCTGTCGATCTACATTAAATTCCCAAAACCCACAGAAAGGTTCAAGAACAGAACAGAGTCCACAAAGTTATCCTCTGGTCGCCACACAACCCAACCACCTTGTGCACACTGAGATGTGGGTGTACACACACACACACACACACACACACACACACACACACACACACACTTTGAAACTTAAGTTTATAAATAATGCAATGAAACAGACACAAAAACAAAACTGGACAGTCACCAATGGAAGGGTATGAGCATATTGATTTGCTTAGAAGAGTCATTAAAAGATTAGCTTATACAAATTTTTAACTTTTCTGGAAAGTAATAATCAATTAGTGTACACTAAGAGCACTAATTACAGACCCACCCATTTGTTTTAATAAAATGGGTCTAATAGATAGTCAATTCGCTGAGCTTCTCGAACCCCGGCTGTCATGTCCCACCTAGCTCACTCTGTTGGGAGGCCTGAAGGACTGCTGCAGACCTGGAAGTTTGTTTTTCCTCAGTGTCGGGACCAAGGTCATGTTCACACCACTGATGCACACGGGCTGACCTACCTCAGCGCTTACGATTTCAGATTATGGCCAATGTGGTCATCACAATCTGATGTTCTAATTCCACTTCTGTGTTTGGGGGCCCGATTTCTTCACAGTCACTACACAGCCTGCTAACACTGTTCCAGTTCCTAAGATCTCTCAAGTTATGTTGCAAGGAATGGTTAAAACCAGAGCTCCTCACTCAGGTAAACTCCTCAAGGAAGCCATGTTTTAAGAGCAGACCTGGAAGTCTGCTTGAAACACATGGTTAGGAACTCTACAAAAAGAGACTCTGATCAAATGCAGGAACAGAGTAAACAAGAAAATTACTCACACTCACTTTCAATTAACTGAACAAAAAGCAAAAATTTTAGAGAATTCTACTCTCCTGCGTGAGCTGTCGCGAGAACAGTGGCAGGAGTGTACTCTGATGCCACCTCCCGATAGATAACTTCCCACATGCTACCTAGACGCCAGCTTTTCATTCTGGTTATGAGTTGTAAGTCAACAGGCATGCAAATTAATAAATACAGAAGACACTGCAAGCAACCAAAATATGTTAACAAAAAAGGTGTCTTAAATGCAAACTATGGTACACAAGAAGATTCTAGATAGTTATTTACTAACATCACTAAATACAAGCTCTACTTGCAAAACGGCATTTGGGTTAGTGATAACCCTTTATTACTTATTGCTGTGCCTTTGAGATTAGATCTTAGCATACAGCCACAGTTGGGTCTGAGACCAAGGCAATCCTCCTGTTTCAGCTTCTAGGCTGCTGGGCTAGAGGTAAGAGGAGAGACACATTATACATAGTAAGTACCAGAATACTCCTTTATACTTGACAAGTAGAAGTAGGAGAGAGAATTGAGTGGGTCTGTGAGGGAGGTGTCTGTGAGAAAACGCTCACAGCCTATACATTCAACGCTCCATATATTATCTTTGGGTGCTAAAATTATAATCAATTTCACTTTCTTCAATTCTTTATAAATTGCTAAGGTTTTTGTTGTTGGTTTTTTTTTTTTTTTTTTTTTTTTTCTGTAGTTTTCTGTAGTTACCAGGAATGACTAAGGTCACAACAAAGAGGCATTTAAAAGCTGGTTCGCTGTGGTTTGGTGGCACCGGCCTGTGATCTCAGCACGTAAGAGGCTGAGGAAGCAGGGCTGAGGCTGGCCTGACCTGACACAGCAAGCCACCATCTCAGGAAGCCAAAATTAATTACAATCTTCATTTCCAGCCAAGCATGATCCTCACAATGGCGCTCCTGGCACCCGTGAAACAGAGGCGAGAGCTCTTCAAGTTAAAGGTCAGCCTAGCCTACCTAGAGTTCCAGACGCCCCTGTCTCGAAGACGGTAGGGTGGGATTGCCCTCCTCACACGTTAATTCCATTATCTAAGAGAACTGATGTTTAAATTCCATGAGGGATCTCTCAGGGAGGCCCACAACATCCTTAAACTAAAAATCTTAGGAGCTACTGATTCCTTCTGGGCTGGTGATTTAGCAGCACAGATTAGGATATACAGTCCTGTGTGAAGCAAATTCAAGTTAAGATGAATACAAACGTGAAAATAGTAATTGTAACTATTTTAAGTGCTGCACTGTGATGAATAAGCTCCCAAGAGGGAGCCCAATAGGTGCTTTTAAGATAGACAAACAACTGGCCAAGTTACATTGAATTTTAAAAGAGAGTAACATTTGGCTCGAATACAGAGCTAGAACAGTATTAATTTGTATCCACCTGTCTTAGTTAGAGTTACTATTGCTGTTGATGAAACACCGTAACCAAAAGCAAGTTGGAAAGGAGATTTATTTTGCTTACACTTCCACATCATAGTCCTTCAATGAAGGAAGCCGGGACAGGAACTCAAACAGGACAGTCATCTGGAGGCAGGAGCTGACACAGGCCACAGAGGGCTTCTGCTTCCTGGACTACTCCGCTTGGGGCGTGGTTTGCTCAGGCTGCCTTCTTATATAACAACCCAAAACCACCTTCCCAGGGATGGCCCCGCCCACGGTGAGCTGGGCCCTCCCCCATCGATCACTAATTAAGAGAATGCTCTACAAGCTTGCCTACAGCCCTTATGGGTTCCCTCCTCTCTAATGACTTCAGCTGTGTCGAGTTGACGTAAAACTACCCACCACATCATCTCTGAATGTAAGAAAACCCAGCATGAGGAAAAAGATAATATTTCACAGCTAGATTTGCCTAGTAAAGCCCCAAGGACACCCATGCATTCGTCAAAAGCCTTAATGAAATAAATTTTTCTTTATCTTTATTTATTGTGTATAGGTGTCTTGCCCGCATATAGATCTGTGTATCTTGCGTGTACCTGATACCCTCCGTAGGTGTGAGATGCCCTAGAACTGGAATTATGATGGCTGTGAGCTACCATGCCAGTGCTGGGAATTGCACTCAGGTCCTCTGGAAGAGCAGCCAGTGCTCTTAAGCACGGGGGCATTGCTATGGGCCCTCACTTCTCACTGAGGACACTGTGCTAAGTGAAAAGCAAACTCTGCTATCCACAGGTTGTTTCAGTCAGCTCTGTGTAACGGCTACAGAGCAGGTGAGACTGAGTAGTCTATTTGTTCTGTGCTTCCAGAGACCGGTAAATCCCACGTTAGTGCAGGGAGCTAGTAAGGGCCTTCATGACACACCATCCCATGGCAGGAGACAGAAGGCAAGAGTCTGGGAAAAAAAAAAAAGAAAGCTCAACCTGCTCTCAGTAGTACCCACTCCCACAGTGACATCAGCCCCTTCATGAAGGCAAAGCCTCCAGTCTGCCAGCACCATCACCATGGAACCTGGAACACAGTACATATTAGAAGTACAGAAGTACCACATACCTATTGCAAAAACTGATTTTATTACTATTGATTATTGCCATCCTGTTTATTTATTGTAACATCATATAATTATTAATCATGTCATCACTCATTTCAACTGACTAAATATGATGTCAAGCAACGAGGGGAGAGGTTTCCATTTTAATTGGAGATTTTTAATAAAGAATTCTTAGAAGAGGATTTGGAGAACCAGGTGAGCGGTTAAGAGCCCTGGCTACTCTTCCAGAGGACCTGGGTTCAAGTCCCAGCACTCACAACCATCCATAACTCCAGTTCTAGGAGATCTGATACTGTCTTCTGGACTTTTCAGGCACTAGGGACATATGCAGTCCCCAGACATATATGCAGACAAACAGACATGCACATAAAACAGATATATCTAAGAATCAATGTTTAAAAATAAATAAAGAATAATACCTATTTTTTAAACAAAAATAATTCTTAGTGGAAACTACATGTAAGTTAAAACAAACAGGCAGAACTAATACAGAATTTAAATGAATATATAAAGTAATAGAGGCATGGCCTGCTGGCTCACGCCTATAACGGTACAACATCCTGGGCTATAAACAGTGGGCTCCAGGCTAGTCAGGATTAGTTGTGACCCTGTTACAAGAAAACAAAATGGCATTAACAACAATAAAAAGAGTGCTAGGTTGATGAGGTAAAGCTGAAATGGTCAGGAGATATGATGGAACGGCAAGTAAGATGACTCACTGAGTTGGTACACACTGACAGCCTAAGCTTCATCCCCTGAAGGCACCTGGTGAAAGAGAGGAGTGGACTCTCTCAGCCTGGACTGCACCTGTGCACCACGGCACAGCCCACAGACGTCAAGGTGTGTGTGTGTGTGTGTGTGTGTGTGTGTGTGTGTGTATGCCGGGTGACGATGGCACGGCTGAGCAGCACCATGAAGATTTTAATCTGACTCTTCAATCAGAAGCAACTTCAGGAGCCTTAAGAAGAGGACGTAGCATGATCATGTGTGTATCTGAGAAAGACTGTTGTGCTGCTATGCCTTGACTGTTTTGCTATGCGTTGACTAAAATGGACTGAGGCAAACCTAGGTGAGGAGAGACTAATTTGAAATGGGCAATTAGTCCAATTAGACCACGAAGTGACAGTGACAGTGCCAGAGGATGAACCTCTGCTACAGTTGATTGTGGTCAAGGAATTAAAACCAGCAAGAATGTGATGATTATCTGTGTTCCCTTAGTGGGAAAAGCAGGCATCTTGGACAATCCCAGATTTGTGATGTCTGTAAAGAGGGGTGAAAAGCAGAGACATTTACCAACACAAGAAATGAATTATTCTTCATGAACCTTACGAAATAATCAGAAATTTCAACCTTTTAGGGTAGTAGCAGACATAAAAATATTGGTCACATGGCCTTTTGCTATCTTTCCTACAACTCTTAGGGCTGCCCCAATCTACATGAAAATATGGCCACCACCACTCTGAAATAAAAGAGGAAGTAGTGGGTGTCACTTCTAGGCTGACGTACTAAAAGATCCATATAGAATTCTCTCAAGGTTGCTACCTAGAGTGGAGACCTAAGAGAGAATGCATGACTGTCAACTTGAGAAGATCTAGACCAGTGGTTCTCCACCTTCCTAATGCTGTGCCCCTTTAATACAGTTCCTCATGTTGTGGTGAGCCCCCAACCCCTGAACCATAAAACTAATTTCATTGCTACTTCATAACTGTAGTTTTTCTACTATAATGACTCGTAATGTAAATATCTGTGTCTTCCCATGGTCTAGGGTTATTCCAATCATAAAGGGGTCAAGACCCATAGGTTGAGAACCACTCATCTAGAATCACTTAGAAGACAAACCACTGGGCAGGTTTGTGAGAGGGGATTGCTAGATTATGTTATGGGAAGTGGGAAGATCCAGTCTAAATGTGGGAGGAATAATTCCCTGCCAGTGTGCCCATCTGCACCCACCACTCCCTCTCCATGACTGAGCTACTCCATCCCTGCTGGCCATGTCTCTCCACCATGATGGCTGTACCCTCAATCCTGAGCCAAAATAAAACTCTTCTTCCCTACTTTTTTGTTGTTGTTGAGTATTTTGTGAGGCCAATCAGAAAAACAACCAACACGGTGCTGCCAGGCAACACACAGATGATGCCTCAGTCTGAGTCCGTGAGTGGATAAAGGGGGAGGGCCCCCACCAGGATGGGCAGAAATGTACGAAACAACACTCAACAGAACTAAAAGCCTTGCACATCAGAGTTGTTTTGCTTGTTGCAGCATAACCAAAGGTATGCTCAACAAATGCCAAAGAAATCCAACGCTGCGAGAGCTGGCAAAATGAGGAAGATGAAAAGGGAGCCAGTCTACAGTTTCGGAGAACACATTCCTGGAAGATGGTTTCCCTCAAGAAGAATCGTAAAGCATCCTAAAGAACTCATCACAAAAAGGTCCTTGTATCTAAACATTTTTTTTTTCTGTTGTCGCAAACAAGGAAGCAGGGCCTGAGGCTCTTTGTCCAAGAGCAGACACCTGAACCAACAGTCTTCTGTCAGTACTTTGGGCAGCAGTTCAACCATTAATATATGGTGACACCCTTACTTTTCTCCGTTGATCGTTAGAATTTCTGTGTTAACCTGGGCAACTTAGTGGATCTGAGCCCGTCTTGAACTACATACCAAGATACTGTCTCTCTGGCTATCCCTTCCCTAACCAAGAAAAAAAAAAAAATGAAATGAGTCAAGTTTTAATTATTGTCAAGTCATTACATATATCTTGAGAACTTTCATAAATTCATTTTACCTGAAGATGAGAATTATCTCATAATTTAATTCTTATCACATTAGTATCTCCTTTATGTCCTATGAATCTGTGGGTATGAAACCTGTTAAGGACACCACCAAAGTTTTATGTGATTTGTAGAATTATGCAAAGTTTACATTTGCATATCATTATTCTCTAGACACGTGTTGGAAATGCTCCGTTATGCCATTTCTGATGGAACTCTGTTAGGAAGCTTCTTCATCTGCAGTGCCTGTTCTTTCTCCAGGCTTCTCTGAGGCCTTGGCAGACTCACTGACGCTGGCTACAGGAGAGCCGAAGCGCAATCTAGCCAGGCACGGTGCTCTGTAGAGATGCGGGGCTATGATGAACTAGTCTCACACAGCACAACGGTACCTTTATTTGCCTAAGATAAATCCAACTGCTTTCTAGGTTTCCTTAAGCCAAGAAGAACTACGACAAAACAGAAATGTGAAGACCCTCACAGTGGCAGGCATTCTGGCTGCCACACCAATATCTGTCCCTTACAAGCATTTTCATGGAGATGTCCCTGCTTGTCTGAGCATTCCGTCACTTGTCTGTAATCCCAGCAATTGGAAAAGTGGAGAGAGTTAGAGGTCAACTTGGGCCACACAGCAAGACCCTGTCACAAAGCAGGGAAGGGAAGGTAGCGCACAGTGGCTCGTTTTATCCCTGACTCCTGTGTCGAGGGGTAGGACAGGAAGCATCCGGGCATGGAAAAGGGAGAAGCGCGGGAGCTGGAGGCAACTGTTCTGCAGTCCTCCAGAAAAAAACAGCGCTCACCGACATGGAAGGCAAGAGCTAAAAAAAAAAAAAAAAAAAAAATCCTTAAAGACTTGAAGGGTAACCCCTGAACCAATCAAGCTGGAAAGCCAATTTACTGGTGAAACTAGAGTCACATAAACAAGAAGATTATTGCAATTAGACCCGAGTGATGTTGGATGCTCTGCCATTGGCTAAGGAAGGCTCTACTGTAGGCCTGTGCCATGACATCCATGGTTCCGTGTGATGTGTGGTGTGTGGTGTGTGGCACCCCACAAGCAAGGTCGGTGTTCCAGAAACCCTGGCTTGTTTGCCTGTCCTCTAATCTACTCCAAATAACATGTTTAAACTAAATGCAGAGACCTAGGAGGGATATTATAAGACGCATATTTCCGAGAACCTTGTCGACACCAGCCATTTGTTAAATGAGACACCCAGCTGAGGCAGCGAAGACTACAAACAACCATCTTCGAGAGGTGAGAGAAGGAACTACAGCAAGACCAGCCATTACAAGGACTGACAGGCCCAGAGCCCAACTTACAGGGGCAGCACTCACTCCCATCCCACTCTCCATTTCAGAGGAAGGACCAGGAGGAAGTGGCACCAACAACAGCGCATCCTGAGTCCTTGCCTTCCCTATAGCCATCGATAATAAGGGTTTTCTCAAGGTCCCTGCTGTGGATATATGAGTAAAGTTGAGTATTCGACACTTAAATCATTCAAACATTAGATTATATCTAAAATAGTACCCTAAGTTCTCAGATAGACTCGTACAATCTAAGCAGAAGTTGGGTGCCAGTACTATCAAAAC
Organism: Acomys percivali; assembly: GCA_907169655.1. Lineage (NCBI taxonomy): Eukaryota > Metazoa > Chordata > Mammalia > Rodentia > Muridae > Acomys > Acomys percivali. Next base: position 2,772,775 of record OU015758.1, on the reverse strand, counting down.
ACACTGAGGCGTTTTATCATTTTTATAACATTATTGAAGTAAGGTGCAGGGAAAAAGAATACATGAATACTTATAAAGTCTTGGTTGTCACTTACCATTAGTCTCACCGTGGTAATATGGGGCCTGTGATTTTTCTTTTGTTTCAGCATTATTACAGCTGCTCCACAGCTGTTTATGGGCCTAAGCGTTGTTTTCTATACCCAGCACCCCTCCCTCCTCTCCCTTTTTAACAGTCTACTGCACAGTGACAGGGGCCACTGATCTCAACACCACCATTTCGTTTTTTACAAAAGCACAAGCCATACTGGGCGTGGCACCTCACACCTTTAATTTCAGTTTGAAGCCATCCTGGGCTACAGAGACCTGTCTTCATTCATTCATAAATAAATAAATAAATAAATAAATAAGTGAATAAATAGCACAAACTGGGAACTAAATCAAGGAGAAAAATGTTCCTCCTTTTTCTTATACTTAATTCAGAGTATCTTTATGTCTTTTTAACACTCAATCGGCAGAGACAGGCAGATCTCTGTGAGTTTGAGGTCAGCCTGGTCTACAAACCGAGTCCAGGACAGGCAAGGCTACACACAGAGAAACCCTGTCTGGAGAAATAGTAATAATAATAGCAATAACAACAACAATAAAGTCAGTAGAGACTCAGACCCACTATATGATCTTAGCTCTTCCTATGTGCTTAACTAAAATGAAAGATTAGCACTTTCAGGCCAGCAGTCCAAGTCACTCATCCAAATACTCATTGCAGAAAACCCCAAGCCAGGTGCTATGGCTCACACCTCCAGGCCGAGCTCCTCAGGCGGCTGAAGGAGGGTGCCCAGCCCACGAGTTACAATCAGCCTGTGCTACAATAGTGACACATACACCACAGAAACGAGTAGATAATTAACACTATTAAACTAACAGAAGTCAAATTCTAAGAACCAACTCTAAAGGTACCTCTGCCTCCCTGGAAAATAGTATATATTCTTTGAAAATAGCTCGACCTTAGATAGTAACATGTTTGAATTCAGTCTGTAGATTAGCATACGTCTACTTGTTTAGTGCTATGCTGGAGACTAAGAGACTTCCTTTTTTTTTTTTTTTTCAGATTTGACCTAGTGATTTTTCACAACCCCGATGGTGCTAAAACTCTGAACATATGGGGCAGTTACAAACGCATGTTGCTCTCGCTGAGGAACTGAGTTTGGTTCCCAACACCCATGTACAGCGTCTCACCATGGCCTGAAACCTCAGCTCCTGGGATCCAGCGCCTTCTCCTGAGCTCCAGTCACTTACACTCACATGTATGTACACCCACACACATACACTCATGTATTATATTAGTAACTAAAAATAGAGTCTTTCTTTAAAATGACCATAGGCAAGCTTGGCAGCACAATCCTGTAACCCCAGCATGCGGGATATAGAGGCAGAAGAATTATTTCAAGGGCATCCCAAGCTAGTGTGGGAACATGAGACTCTGCCTCAAAGAAGAAAACCTAACCGTGCCATGTAACGTAAGACTAGATGTACTTTCATAGTCTTGGAAAGAAGAAATTCATACAGCACTGATATCAATACATAGAAAAAAAAGCCTGAGTTTATTCTACGCATACTTTATGGTGGAGTTGAAAGAAACCGTGACTATACAAAGTGTAAATATGCTGCAATGATGTCAATCAAAGGTCACCTCCTGCTGATGCAAGCAATGCTATGTAGCTTTGTATACCTGCACTGTAGGTGTTTTTAGGTAGATTATGAGGAACCAGCAAGATGGCTCCCGCCCTGACAACTCAAGCTTGATTTCTAAAACACACCCAAAGGTAGAAGAAGAGAGCTGTGCAAAGTTATCCTCCAACCCACACACACACACACGTGCCCCGTCCACACATACATATACGCGTAACAATAATGTAAAATAAATTTTAAAATAAAGTAAGAAGGCGCAAAGAGAGTAGAACTCATCGTAACCCTCCATCTTTGCACCTCCAATTCTGGCACCTGGTGTAGTTCCTTCATTATAGTCTGAGCTCAACAAATATTTGTAAACTGAATGAATAAGGGAAGAATGATGGGAAAGTGATAAACGGCTCTGCCGCCTCCCGGGAGGTCACTGCACTGCTTTCTTTTAAATTTAATTAATCCTTGGTGTCCTTGTGCAATAGCTGGAGGGGAGATGTGCTTACAGTGCTCGGAGACTGATGGGCTGTCTGAGGTGGGTTAAACACTTGCTCATAGTGAATGAGAGCTCAGAGCCCAGTGCAACCCAGAGTAAGGCACTGCCTGAGAGGAGGGGGGCCCGCAGTGTGAGCGCGTGAGCCACACGATGCTCGCCGACACCCCCCACCCCGCCTCTTCCAGGGGGTTCTGCATTTTGCCCCCGTTCTGCACTCTGTACCCTCCGAGGGCTTCTAGGAGGCCCACGCAGCCCTTCCCCCTCCTGATCCACAAAAATTGGGACCAAAGCTTTTCCAGGTCAGTCCTGACACGAAAGCCTTCTATTCCGCCCTCCCCAGTGCTCACACGCTTATTAGACCATATGTTCCAATATCCATTCAGGAAGAGGGGGAAGGCTGTCGTTCAGAGGCAAGAAATCACAGAACAACAGTTTACTAGCATCAAAACACCATTATCGCTCTATGTTCACTTCTGGTCCACACCTAAATAATTAGTGAGGTATAAACCTAGCTTATCGTCCACTGTTCTTAAGGACTTTTCTTAGGGACTAGAAGTCCAACACAACACTGGCATGACCTAATTTGTAAATTTTAAATAGTATAAGGCCTCTAGGCTTAAATTTATAACTAAAAGATTAAAGAGATTTAAGCAAGCATGTATTATCTCTGTGCTCTGAAAGGCAATTTTTGTGTACACGTGTCCAGAGGGAGTATGCACACCAAGATGTTTTGTACAAAAGTCTGCACATACCTGTGGGAGTAGAGGTTGACAAGAGGTGTCTTCCCTCAATGGTCTTCCACATTGTTTTTATATTTGGGTGTGTGTGACAGTGCAGTGTTCATGGAAGACACAGGAGGGGGGGCAGGGGGGTGTGGGAGAGGGTAGCGGGGTCAGATCCCTTAGAGCTGGAGTTAGGTAGTTGTGAACACTAGACGCACATGTTCTGGAAACCAAACTCAGGTCTTTGAGATCTGTTCATGCCTTCCTTACTCAGCCACCTCTGCAGCCTTCCGCCTTGTGTTTTGAGGCAGAGTCTCTCACTGAATGCAGAACTCACAATGACAAAGGTTCCAGAGGCTGGTTAGTCTCTGCCTCCTCTTCCCTCACTTCCAGCACTGGGGTGTGCAGTGTGTACTCCTGACCCTGCCTTTTTATATGAGTACAGGCAATGTGAACTCAGCCCCTCAGCAATTTTCCAGTTGAGCCACCTCAACTGGAAAAAGCATTTTTTTATAACTTAAAGTATATGCAGCTTTTAGGGTTTGTTTGTTTGTTTGTTTTTTGTTTGTTTGTTTGAGACAGGGTTTCTCTGTGTAGCCATAGATGATCTGGACTCCTTTTGTAGACCAGGCTGGCCTTGAACTCTCAGCAACCCACCTGCCTCTGCTTCCTGAGTGCTGGGATTAAAGGTGTGCACCACCAAGCCTGGCACCAAGCACATGCAGTTTTAAAAGATGGGCTGATGGAAGACTGGCTGGTGAGATGGTTCAGCTCTTACAAAGGCTTATCTTGAAAATTTGACAGCCTGAGTCTGATCTTCGAATCCCACATTTGAAGGAGGGAACCAGCTCCTGAAGTCAACCTCTGCCCTCCACGTCTGCATGCCATGCCCACACAATCGTATGCATAAGTGAAATGGCAAGCTTAATTTCTCCAGCAATAAGGTCATTAGCATATTGGACGGCTCCCCAATCTTTCTGTCCAGAAAGTAAAGCATTGCTCATACGTTGGAAATGTTCAGTGACTACAAAACATACTAATGTGTTCATGGAAATTTAGCTCAGCAAAACGTTGCTCTCCTGTTCCTGATGGAAGAAGTTGACACCACACTACACATACAATCCCAGGCCCGCTGTGTACTTCATAAAGCTGTAGAGTAAGTCTAGGTTTCTCCACTACAGAAAATTCAATGGTGTATGGTGGCCAACGCCATCAACTCTGAGGTGGGAAGAGTGCCATGAATTCAGGACAAGCCTGGGCTATCCACTGATCAAGTTCCAGCTTGCCCTCAACTACTAAATAAAACCCTATCTCTAAAAGCCAAAAAAAAAAAAGTGAATAATGTAACCACACTGGGGGAAATGAGTTTCCAATGGCATAACCTTGATCACACAGCAAGTTCTATCCACCTAAGCGTAGCCATCTGCCAGGATGACAGATGGCACTATGTATGACACGCTGCTTTGTCAGGACAGAGCCATAACCATAAATTAAGGATATGAGAGAAAAATTAGGGTTTGAAGCTAAAAATATGTATGTATATATATATATATATATACATATATATATATATATATATATATATATGTAACACAAGGTCCAGCAAGACGGTTCAGCCAAAGGGGAAAGGCACCTGCTTCCAAGTGCGATGGCCTGAGGAGGGGAATGAGCCCTAGAAGCTGTGCTCTGCCCTCTACACACTTGCTGTGACAAACACATGTAGACAACAGACAGACGGACAGGGAGAGATTGAGAGAGAGAGAGGAGGGGGTAGGGGAGGATAGAGAGATGGACAGACAGAGAGATGAGAGATAGATATAGACAGACAGATAGATGACAGATAGATGAGATAAATAGATAAGAGATGACAGATAGACAGATGATAGACAGATAAATAGGTAGATAGACTGACAGATGATAGATAAATAGATAATATTTTTTTTTCAATCTCACAGAACCAAATCCTTCTGTTTATTCAGATCCATCAAGAAAACCTACCGCTTCAGGAACAATTCTAACAAGCTTGTGCCTGTTACACTGCAAACAACAGACTGGGCCGTGGGAGTGAGCGACAGGAAGAAAGAAGGAGAAAGTTGGAGGGCAAAGGCTGGCATGCCCTCAGCCGGGGCACTGAAACGTAAGAAACTGCTTCCACTTGATTATCACAGTGAGTTTCTTTTCTTTTCTTTTTTTTTTTTTTTTTTTCTTTAAACTTAGTCCTTTACCTCACAAAAGTTAACTAATCATTGAAGCTTCTGGGTAGCAGGAGTCCATGTGGGAGCGTGTAAAGCAGATGCTGCAGAATCAGGACAAAGAGTTCCGGAGAGTTCCAGGGGGGCAGCAGACTGGCCTTCAGATCATTCACACCTGGACTTTCAGTGGATCATGATTAAATGGCGGTTTTCTTTTTTTGTTGTTGTTGTTTCCTTTCCTTTTCCTTCTTTTTTTCTTTTTTTTAAAGAACTACCTGCTTTTAATATTTACTTATTCATTTTAAATCCCAATCACAACCCCACTTCATCCTCTCCTCCCAGTCTCACCCACTTCCCCTGTAACCCATGGCAACACACACACCACACCCCACACTCCAGTACCAACCCACCCTGCATCAAGACTAAATGCCTCCTCTTTCACTGAGGCAAGACAAAACAGCCCTCCTAGGGAAACAGGATCCAGAGGGAGGCAACAGAGTTCAAGTCAGAGATAGACCCCGCTCCAATTGTTAGGGAACCCACTTGAGGACCAGGCAGCCCACCAGCTTCATATGTGTAGGGGGCCCAGGACCAGTTGGTGGTTCAGTCTCTGTAAGCCAACCCATGGGCTCAGGTGTGTTGACTATGTAGGTGTTCCTGTGGTGTCCTTGCCCCCTCCAGCTCCCTCAATCCTTCCCCTAACTCTTGCACAGACTCCCTGAGTTCTGCCTAATGTTTGGCTGTGGGTGTCTGCATCTGTCTCCTTCAGCTGCTGGGTGAAGCCGCTCAATGACAGTTATGCTGGGTTCCTGTCTGCAAAGATAACAGTGGGGAAGGGCCTTGAACACACTGGCACAGGACACAACTTCCTGAACAGAACACCAGCACTAAAAGCAAAAATTAATAAATGGGGCCTTATGAAACCGCAAAGTTTCTGTAAGGCAAAGGACACTGTCAATAGACCAAAACAGCAAAACCAATCCTCTATCAGAGAGAGGGCTAATACCCAAAATATAAAAAGAACTCAAGAAATTAAACATCACCAAACCAATAATCCAACTTTAAAATGTTGTGTAGATCTAAACCGAGAAATCTCAACAGAGGAATATGGAACGGCAGAGAAACACTTAAAAGAAATGCTCAGTGTCCTTAGTTGTCAGAGAAATGCAAATCAAAATGACTCTGAGAGTCCATCTTACATCTGTCAAAATGGATAAGATCACAAACTCCAATGGTGGTTTTCTTACAGGGCAGTTAATAAACATTCAGGAACAGATAAGATATCTAAGGTAAAAGTCAATTCATTTTAAGCAAAAAGAAAGAAAGAAGGGGGCAAAGAGAGGAAGGAAGAAAGGGAGGGGTGGAGGGAGGGAGGGGCGGAGGGAGGGAGGGAGGGAGGGAGGTGAGGGAGGGAGGGAGGGAGGGAGGAATATTAGGGCAAGGAGAGATCTCCAGTGCTTGGTAATGTTTTAGTGAAAGCATTTTTTAAACAAAACAGATTTGAGGGCCATTAAGTTATGCTTACTACAAATGTTAAGAGAAGGTATTTTACTTCTAATGGGATCAGATATTCCTGACTCATTTGTTCTTACAGCCACAATACACAGGGTTTGGTTCGGTTTGTTTTGTTTTCTTAAGGTGGAAGTACAGCGTGCCTCTGTTCTACTGTGGGAAATTACCTGTGTGTTAGTTTGCATGCTAAGTAGTCTGTCTGTTTACTGTCAGGGCATTTCATTTCAGCCAGCGGTGACGTTCCTAACCCTCAAGATATCTGCATGCCTTCATTCGACTGCAAGGGTAACTCCTGCTTGTATTTCCTCGGCAACGTGTAGATCTTATGAAAACCTGGCGAAGCTCAGTGCCAACAGCGTTCAGGGCTGACTGGATCTGTGCCATAGCAGACTTTACTCCTTTATTCAGATCCAGTTTTGTGACTCTGTCTCGTTTTGCTGAGATACAGCCTTACTGTGTAGCCCAGGCTGGCCTCATCATCATCATCATCATCATCATCATCATCATCCAGCTCTCAAGAGCACAAGGCAAAGGTGTAAACCACCAAGCCAGGCTAATTCTAATCTATTTCTTACCACATAGATTCCGTTGCCGCTTAGAAATTAACCCCTTAAAAGGCAGAAGCTGAGGCCAGAGAAGGGAAGAGCTGTGACTAAAACTCTCACGCTAAAGCAACAATGAAGCCCTGCTTCAAACGAGGCACAAGGTGAGGCCACCACCGGAAACCATCCCCGGAACCCAGCGCGTTTAACCATATTTACACACACAAATTTGAACACAGAGAGGGGGTAAGGGGTAATCTAAGTAACTACAATATGGAAGGATGGAAAGCTACTGAAAGTGAAGACCATATATAACAATTCATTCTGTCTCTGTCTCTGTCTGTCTCTGTCTCTGTCTCTCTCTCTGTCTCTGCCTCTCTGTCTCTCTCTCCCTCTCTCTCCCTCTCTCTCTCTTCCTCTGTCTCTGTCTCTGTCTCTCTCTCCCTCTCTCTCTGTCTCTCTCTCTCTCTGTCTCTCTCTCTGTCTCTCTCTCTGTCTCTCTCTCTCTCTGTCTCTCTCTCTCTCTGTCTCTGTCTCTTTCTCTCCCTCTCTCTCTCTCTCTCACTCTGAGAGAGGGGTAGGGTCTCATGTACTTCAAGCTGGCCTTGAACTGGCTATGTAGTTAAGAATGGCTTTGAACTCCTGCTCACCCCGCTGCCACTATCTCCTAAGTGCTGGGATTACAGGCCTGTAGCACCATGCCTGTTTTCAATGTTTTTCTTCACTAAGTGTATGGAATCATTCATAGCAAACTCTAAAGGAGGAAAATTAACTCATAAACCAATACTGAATAAGAAAAGACAGAAGGGTCACAAAGAATCTGAGAAAAGCCTGGACTACCTGAAGAGACTCTGCCTCCAAAGCTGAATAAATGCAACTAAATTAACGTACCGCTGCTTTTTTAAAGTTGTGTGTACATAGGTTTTTTTAAATTATGTGTTGTTACTCAGTGATATTCCATCCTACATACTAATATATTTCCTAGTCACAGTGGGTGCTCCACAGAAGGATAAAAACTTTTTATAAAGGCTGTTAATATCTCTTAGGATACTAAACAATTACTTATTGTCTAGTCTGTAATCATATGTGAACAAAACCAATGATGGATAGCCATAACACATGCTAGCCATTTCGGTTTTGAACAAAGCCACTTTTACTTCATAAAAATAGCTAATTTACTTTATATTTAACTGATTCAAGCTTCCAAGCTTTGATAATACTAAAAAGTTTTTGCCGCTGAAGCAATGGTTCAGCAGTTATGAGCACGTGCTGCTCTTGTAGAGGACCCAGGTTCAGTTCCCAAGATGCACACAGCATCTCATAAGCAGCTGTGACTCTCCAATTCCCAGGAATCTGGAACTCTCTTCACTGGGCAACACACACACACACACACACACACACACACACACACACACATACACACACACGGTGCACATACATACTTGCAGGCACTCACATGCACATTAGTAAGTCTTTTAAATTTTTCTATGCTTAGAATCTTAACCTACAGGTTGGGAAGTCTTGGCTTTGGATTATAAAGATACAATTAATGTGTGATATTATTCAAAAATACACTCTGAAACTGCAAGTCATTAAAACTCCTACCACAACTCTATTTTTTTCCCCAGCCAAATGCCCACAGTTGGAAAGGATGCTACACGCACTGGACATTAAAAACTCAGGGTCCAGTGGCACAGGAAGTCAACACAAGAAGCACATTTCAAATTAAACTAGTACGATTTCCAAAAATTAAGTTTGAAGTGTTTCTTGGCCCAGGTTCTCCCAATCTGGAGCCAAATCCAAGCAGGAACAGTGACGTCACTGGCATCACCTAATTAAGACCAATAGAAATCACCCTCTCAGTTGGGCTGCATGTCTCACTACAGAGAAGAAGCTGGCCTACACTGAATTAATCCAACTTCTTCCTCGGTTACTTAAAAATAGATCTGACCACTCATTCCAGAAACCATTTCAGATTTCACTGTGATAATGAAATTAAAGCTGCTTTTTTTTGGGGGGGGGGGGTGGATATTTTTCTTTCTCCTGCGTCTAGTTGTGATACATCTTTTTTTTATTAATTTATTCATATTACATCTCAATGTTTATCCCCTCCCTTGTATCCTCCCATTCCTCCCTCCCTCCCATTTTCCCCTTACTCCCCTCCCCTATGAGTGTGACTGAGGGGGACCTCCTCCCCCTGTATATGCTCATAGGGTATCAAGTCTCCTCTTGGTAACCTGCTATCCTTCCTCTGAGTGCCACTAGCCCCCCCCCCATTCAGGGGACATGGTCAAATATGAGGCACCAGAGTTCATGTCAGAGTCAGCCCTCACTCTCCACTCAACTGTGGAGAATGTCCTGTCCACTGGCTAGATCTGGGTAGGGGTTTGAAGTTTACAGCCTATATTGTCCTCGGCTGGTGCCTTAGTTTGAGCGGGACCCCTGGGCCCAAATCTGTTTATCATAATTTTCTTCTTGTAGGTTTCTAGGGTCCTCTGGATCCTTCTACTTTGCCATTCTCCCATGCTTCATCTTAATGAGAAATGGCTACCACATCAGCTTTACCTGGTAGGTTTCAGCACTCACCCCACCGCGGTAGCTAACACCGTGAGACTGCTCTTGGGTGAATGACAAGGTGTGGAGGTGAGTTTTGGTTTTTAGTTGTTAACTGGACGTGATCCAGAGTACTGTCTAGAACAGGGCCACCTCTGTCTGTGGGGGGTTATCTTGATCAACTGCCGGAAGCTGCAAAGACCTGCCCATTGTGGGATCACTATGCCCTGGGTTTGGGTCTTAGCTGTGTAAGCGTTGAGGGAGTGAACTAAATACAAGCACACGCGCATCTATTTTCTCTGATCCTGACTATGACATAACTAAGGCATAACTAGCTGCTTCAAGTCCCTGCTGTCTTGACTTCCCCTGGGCAGTAGATTGTAACCTGGAACTGTGGGATAAAATAAATTCTTCCTTAAGTTCTTTTTTTAAAGTTAGGATATTTTATTGCAGCAATAGGAAACAAAAATAAGGGTGTGTGTGTGTGTGTACACGCGCGCAGGCTGACTCCTGAGCTGTCACAAACAATTCATTCAGTTCAGATTTTGCACATTTAAATAAGGAACCTAAAATGAATAGATTATTTGTCATTGTTATTTGCCTGTGGTTTCCCTGAATCATAAAAGCCATGGACCATTCTCATGTGATGACCGTGACAATCATCAAAAACTATCCGAGACCCCGCCCAGCCCTGTGCCCACCACGGTGCACCTGAAAGCAGAGGCTTCTGGGCTCCAGTCAAGTATCTCCAAAAGTGACCCAGGGCTTCCTAGGGCTAAATAACAGGCACTGCTTGTTAAAGGGGCACTTTAAACACTTTACACCTGCGCTCCCAACCCAGGGGAGGCTGAGACAGACGCATCAGGAATTCCAGGCCAACCTGAGCTATAAAAAAGTCTCAAAAGCACAATCCGTAACTCCAAACACAATAGTACTCAGCCTCCTTAATATTAAAAAGGCTTAATAAATGTTTTTAAATGTACCAAATTTCTAAGTTGGTTGCTTGAGGGGAATGATTTTATCCAAAGAGATATTTCTCATTATTTTTCTCTCTCATTGTAATTTATCAAAGAAATGAAATATCTGGACAAATTCTGGTTTCCTCATCATGAACGCCTCCGAAGGATGCTCCACCAGACTGTTGACTGAGACACTCTACCGCAGCCCCAGCTGCAGAATTTAAAGGACGTAGCAAGCATCTCTGCTACAGAGCTATTATCTACCTCCAACACCTCCAACACCTCCTTACGTCTGACTTCTAACCATGCACGAAAGATGCCTCTGCTAGCCAGAGCTGAGAGCCTGTGTTAGCACAATAAGGGAGAGAGGAGAGAGGACCATAGAAATAAATGCACAAGCAGAAAAGTTAGTACTGTAAAATACAAAAACAAAAAAACAAAACACCAGCCTCCTTTTAATTGATACTTTTTTTAAAATGCTAAAAAAATCTTCAGGGCTCAATAGGAATCTGTAGTTTCCATGTTGTTTACAGTACACTGTTGTTTACGCATAAACTATTTTCAATGAATAAGACTCAGAGTTTGCCGAAGTGTTTTCCATAAAACAACTCTCCTAAGACAGTCTTGATCCATAATCACGTAAGTCTGAACAACCCTGAATACTTCTTCCATCTCCTGGATATATGTAATGTGCACCATTATATAAAAGTCTCTAAGATTCTCACCATTAAAACGGTTTAATAACAACCAACTGAGCATTTCCCTGACATATCTGGCCACAACCCTAATATCTGATAAAAAACAGTTTGGGAAGTGGTTTCCTATGATATAGGAAATACTATCACTCTGGCATGAAAAAACATGAATATTCACTACGTCTAGGCACAGTAACTGGAACCAGAATGATAACGTCTAAACAAAATATTGACGTTTCTCTCTGGAACCGTTCTGCCTTGTTCCGATTTGAACTTATAATTAAGATGTTTAAGGCTGTGTGCTTAGTGTCTGATCTTGTTCTCGTTTTGTGTTTCCAGTATTTTTCTTCATAGTGTGAGAGGCCAGAAAATACAGCCGTCTCGGTGCCTCGGGCTCCACATTTCAAACCCACTGATTTTTATCAATGATTCTTAAATAAAAGCTTCTATGGCTTGAATAAAGATAAAACGTTGACAGAAGCTGGTGAGTTTTGCGGTTGGTTGGTTGGTTGGTTGGTTGGTTGGTTTTTTGAGACAGGATTTCAATATGCAGTCAAGCTAGGCTGTCCTTGAATTTACTACGTACCCTAAGGAGGCTGCCGGGCTAGAACTCGGCAACTTTCTGCCTCAGCTTTCTGAGCACTGGGACTGTAGTGTACCTGTAGGCACCAGCACTCTCTACTGCCGTGGTCAAGATAGGCAAAGCACTTCAGAGCTGGTTGAAAATTCATCTTTCAACTTACATTTTAAAGGACTGAGAAATAAACGTCGAGTGAAGTTTACTCTTTACAAAGAGAAGCGACCCAACGGCCACAGGTTTCAGCTGATGCCTCCCGGTTAAACTGAAATATGGAGTCATTTGTCATCTTCTGTTTTGGTCAGATGGAGCTGCGGTGGAGCTCCAGGCCTGGTACGTGGAAGGAAAGTGTCCTACTACTGAGCCATCTTATAAGGCCCTGGCGTCCTCTGTTCAGTAGCTCAGCTAAACTCCCCCTCACCGGCATCCAAATGAGACACTGAACACTTTCATTGTTGAGGTTACAAGTAGCCAGCAACAGGAGATGATCGATGTGCCTTCCTAGGCTACCAGATTCTACTCTGTCCCGTCCCTCTTACTCTTTTCTGCTCATCTCTAAATACACTGTACACTTGAATGAGTGGACAAGGAGAACACAAATGAACTTGTCTTTATGATGCTAAGATCCGACCTTGTCATCCAAACCAACGACACTGCGCAAGTGGAGTTTTTACTGTCAATTAGCTTTGAACAGCTGTCTGCTGTATTAATCAAACTGCTGCTCAGTGGAGAGATAGGAGTCAATAAACAGACAAAAGAAAAGTCGGTCCTTAGAAGCTGGAGATGTTCCAAACAGGGGTGGGATGCAGAAAGCGGGACTGACTTGAAAGCCAAACCTGAAATGTAAGGTTGATGTGGAAAAAATTCATGGTCACATTTGAAAGCTGCTGAATGTGATTAAATTTATGCTTATGGAAACATTTAAGGAAACTTGGTACGGTAGTGCATGCCTGTAATCCCAGAGGATAGTCCCAAATTCCAGACTAGCCTGTACTATAGAGCAAGTTCAAGTCCAGAGTTAACGTAGCAAGATCCTATCTTTTTTAAAAAAGTAACAGTAAGTTAAATCAACTGGTAAGGAAACTGAATGCGTTACAACATAACAATCAGGACTCTTAAAGGCCATTCTATTAAAGGGCTAGCAGTCTAAATTGAGGTCAACAGGGCATTGCGTAAATGCATGGGGATACTGGTGCCAAGAGTGATTCCTAAGTAAGTGGATGGGACTGGGGGTGGAGGGGGACTGCTGGACCGGGAGGGACTGCTGGAAATGTGAAACCTGGTGTATACACTGGAAAAGCAGCAAGGAGACAGTGTCTCAAGCAAGGTGAAGGCTGAGACCCACACACTCACCCTAGCACGTGACCGCCTTCACGTGCTGACATAACAGGCACTGTACACACACGTACAAACATAAACTTCTAAAACTACATTTCTTGCCTTGTCTCAAAAACTAAAATAGAAATAATTATTACCATATTTCCTACTAGTGCTCACTGAGGCACAGGAAAATGATGTTTTAGAAATGAAATAAAAATATCTCATTATCAATAGTTGCCTAAAATGAACAGACTAAAGCCGTGGTCATTTTCTTAAAGCAAGCTTCACCTGTTTATTTAAGCACAAGCTACAGGAAAGCAAATCTGGGTACAGAATTTAATTTTTTTTTCAGGATTGATGAAATTTCACTTCGATTTTTTTTTTTTAATGCTGCAGAGTAATGATGGAGAATTTAAATAGATTGGCCAAATATTTGCCTAAAGATTCCAGAGCCAAGGTACATAATTTTCCAACTATTATGCTTTGCACTGGGCCCAGGCACATCTCTTGCCAACCAGTAGATTTTCAGTATGACCCTGAAAAACATCCCTTAGCAATCCCTCCCTATCCCCAAATATGCCCAACAACTCTGCTCAGGCCAGTTGAATCAATCCCCTAAACCTTATATAAACATCGACTTGTACTGAACTGTAGTCCCACTGTCTTGTGCAAATGCTAACCTATTTTAAATGAACCATACTCTCGGTTTCTTCAGCTATGAAATGTAAAGTAACCAACAAAACGCCTCCTACTTTTCTTTAGTGTGAGCACAAGAGTGAAAGAAGGGAGGCCGGAGCCCGGCCAGGACCATGCTCAACAAAGTAAGTATCATGAATAGTTCTGCCTTATTCCACAAGATAAAGGTTAAATAACGTAATCGTGTATGCTCCAATGAAGTCTTACTCATGTTAAATTATAGGTTACTTAAGTCAGTTGGGGGCAGGAGGTGTGGGGGGAGGGGAACCACCAGGTCCCATTGGCTCCGTTTCCTTCACACTCCCTCTCCAGCCACTCCAGCACTTTAAGGAGGCCACTTTTAATCCAGTATTTTGGATAGTAACTAAGCTAACATTCAATCATGGTAAGCAAGACCCCACTGCCAAAAGAAAGACGTTGATTTTCTATCTTACAAAGGTGATGGATTTTCTGTCACCTTGAAGAGCATTTGAGGGTTCAAATAACTGCATGTTCAGAGATGTCCACATTGAGTACATATGGGCTTTTTTGCATAATAAAAAAGGACCAAAAAAATAAAATAAAATAAAAATAGGACCTTTTTTTTTTTAAGGATCAAATTACTTCTCACACCCTTCAGATGCAGATTCCTTACCCTTGTGCGTGCACACACTCTCCTTTCGAAGGAAGTCCAGGGCTGGCGAGATGGCTCAGCAGCTAAAACCAACCCTGCTGACCCTGGTGACCCTGGTGAGTTCAATGCTCAGAACTCAGGAAAGAACTGGAAAGAAGGAAAGAATTGGCTCCAAAAAAAGAAAAATGGACCCGTTATCTCCATACTTGGGCCACATCACACACACACACACACACACACACACACACACACACACACATACACATACACCCACCATATACACATACATGAAAAGGATGGGCACTTTGCTACCAACGAAATCCAAAGAAAACAAAGGCCGCTTTGTAATCACATAGACTGTCTCTCCCTGTGGCCCATCATATGTATGAAATTATCACATTGGGGACTTGAGTAGCTTACAGCTTCTTAAAAAATTGGCTTGGTCACCAGAACCTTTGCATTTTTAAAATTGGACTAACTCTTTTTAAAAGTTCAAATTTCTAGTCTATCAAATAATTAAGAGTGTTATCTTAAACAATGACATTATGTGTCTGTCTGCCCCCCTCAAGTTGCTTTAGCAACTTGAATTTGAGAGACAGAAAACACCAACTGCAACTTGGCCAGGCAACTTTCATCACATTGTATTCATATGAAACTCTGTTGCAAGTAGCATCACCAGAGTGAGGGTTCTCAAGTGTTCAAGTATCTCCATATTTGGTCATTTAAGTTAGAAAATTCCTTCTTGCCTGCCAGATTTTTTTAGCATTCATTTCATAATTCATAAAACATCTACTTACAGAGAAAGAAGAGTGTACTAGACCGTTCTCAAGGGGCGGGGGAAGCCACAGTGAGTAAGACAAAGTTCCTTCACTAAAAAGCTTACAAATAGCTACAAACCAGCAACTAATTACAACAGATAATCCCTAACATACAAAGTTTTAACTTAAACCTTGCACTTTATAGTAACTCAGAACCAATATGCACCCAGCAGAAAACAGCCTACTTTTAAATTTTTTTTTTTTTTTATCATCTCCTAGATTAGCCTTAAGACATCAGATGCGCTCCTGTGATGTTCAGCAGCTTCCGTCACGAGGGAAAACCCAATCCTGGCAGCTTGCTGTGTTGCTAAACCAGGGTGTTGAGTAGGTTACACATTCCCGATGCGTATCGACCTGCCGTAATATCATCTTACTGTGGACGAAGACGTTAAGCCCTTCATATGTAGGGGAGCATCCGTGTGTTGTGACATAGCTTTAGAAACATCTAGATGAATCCCACAGGGAAGGGTTTCGGGATATGATTTCTAAGATGAGAATTTTGTCTTAGCAAGCATCTCTACAATGAGTAATGCCTAGGGATTCCACGGTAACAGGATGGAGGGCAGAATATAGGAGGAAGGACCCAGGCAGAGGGTGCTGAGAAGTAGAAGGTTGCATATGCTCCAAGGAGGACTACTGTTACCACCCAATGCTCCACAGCATTTCCCTGGAAGAAGAATGCTCCAGAAGATGTCAATCTCCCCTGTTATGTCCTGAAGGAGGGCTAACCAGAAACCAAGGCTGTACATGGGCAGGCAGGTGCACAACTTGTACTAAATGCTGTACTTCAAGTTTAAATTTTCCTATTGTAAACACTAGAATTTTTTTTAGGCAGGGGTTTCAATACGGGAGGCCAGACTGGCCTGAAACTCGTAACTCTCCTACTTCAGGCTAGCTGGTGTCTAGATGTTAGGTTTATGGCATACTCAGTTTAAATATTATGTTTCCTAAGGTACAGTCATGCTTTTGACAGAAAAAAATCTTTCCGTTCAATGGTCATGTCATCGTTCCTATGTCCATTCTAAAGGAAAACCATTAATATTGTGTTCTGAAATGTGAACTCTTGGCCACCACCAGGAACTCGAGGTTGTAACACTAGCTCCTCTGGAAGCTGAGGCAGGGATATCACAAGGACAAGACTAGTTGGAGCTATAGAGTGAGTTCAAGTCTAGCCTGGGTACTGAGACACTTCCAATATACAGAGTAAACACAAGGCCAGGGATGCAGACTAGTGGCAGAATGCTTGTAGAGTACATGGGAGATTCTGGGTTGAGTCCCTCGGAACACACACAAAAACATGACCTCTCGTAAGGATATAATTCAATCTTTGGATGTGTGTACAAATACAAAAATTTGAAAGGCAAAACCTAATACATTTAACAGAAGTCAAAGGAATTCTGCAGTGTTTTTAATTTTTATTCCTTTCGGCATGTCTTATTTTCTAAACGTTTTATTTTGTCTGCACCTGTGAATACATGCACACTCGCACACGCGCGCACACACCTGCACAGGTACAAGCCATGGGACACAGGTCTAGACCAGTGGATTGGTCCTAAGGCTGTGTGGGCACCAGAGACTGAACTGGAGTCATCAGACTTGTGGCAGGTGCCTTTACCAGCTTAGCCATTTTAACAGCCCATTCAAAACTTCTGACAATGAAAACTCTTATTTTTATGATTTTAAAACCTCAGCTTTATTTTCCTAATCTTTCCATGACTAAAAGCTCAAGGAATTGGGGAGCAGTCTGCTGTCTTGCTTCTGTGTTCTGGGCAGCTGGGTTCTTGATTCCGGCCTAAACTTTAATAACGTCAGGTCCCACGGGCTTAGTCGGCTTTCCTACCCTTTGTTATCTGGAACCATACATTTTATCCTTTCCGCTTCTTCTGACACTAACTCCACGTCTGACCACAGGGAAGATGCAAAATCAGAGCCCGAGTCCTTTGAGGTTTTAAGGAATGCCCTGCCAATTCATATAGAAAAAAAGAAAGAAAGAAAGAAAATGGCAAGTGGTTCATAAGCATAACAAAGTGTAAGAGAGAGAAAATATGACTTTTGCATGAACTCTAAATTATGGACAGTAAAGGCTGAGAATAGGGGGTGTTGTAAGGAACCTGCTAGAGTGAAAGAGTTAAATAGTGATATAGATTGCCAACTGTCAAGTGAGGGTAGATGCCAGGAAAACCAATCTTCACAATATTTAACACCTTTTCCCATGGAACAGCCATTAAACATTACAAGCATCTATAGAGTTCCATTGCCTGTTGTGTCTGTTTGTGTGAACCTGTCTGCATTCTCAGGAAGGTCAGGAAGTCTATGTACAGGAAGCAGCGAGCGCCTCAGCACTGTGGCAGAACAGGGACTCACACCTTGGCCCCCTCCGTTAACTGAGCAAATGTGACCACGTCGTAAGTGTTGAACTGTCTCCGAGTCTCAGTACACCCAAAAGTGAGGAGAGGAACTCCATGTGCTTTCTCGGGTTTGATCTAACCATTTCCTCTTCCTCAGTCCTCACCTTGAGTCCACCAAGGCAGGAAACCTAATATGAATTATGAATTGCTGTGGCCCTGTGAGGACCATATAAGGAAAGGCCAATGCTCAGGCCTAACAATCAAATCACCTTTTTGCATTTCCACTTATCTATAGAAACATTGAAGTAAAAAGAAAAAAAAAAGCAAAAATGAAAGCTCAGTAGTCTTCTTTTTAATAGTAACATGAATGATCAACTTTTTATAATGTCTGGGATGCACAATCCATTCTTAGGAAGTTTAATATGTTCAATAATATGTTAATTTTATCTACAACCTGAACTGAAAATTATTTTTAGTGGTTTAAATGAAACACCAGTCAGAAAGAATTCAAGAAAATCGTGTACTACTCTCTGTAGAAGACTTCCTTCAATGGTGAAATCTAATTTATTTGCAATGACAATAGTAATCCAATACTGTAAGTTGATAAGCACATTGAATCGAGACAGAGGTGGTGTGGCTGGTCACATCCATAATCCCAGCACTCAGGAGGAGGCAGAGGCAGGACAAACATGAGCCCAAAGCCAGAGTGGTCCATGTCCTGAGTCCCAGGCAGCCCAAGTTACAGTAAGACTGTCTCAAAAAATATTTTAATATACATAAATAAATCAAGATCCAGCAAGAATATTTTAGTTTTAAACACCTGACAGGTATGTCAGGTTAGGAAGTGGATAATAACTGTGGGTTTCCGAAGTGGATAACGAAAGCAATATATTTTTAAGGAAAAAAAAAAATCTCTGAGCCCAAATACAAACGTACAGGGATTTCCTACTGTCCTGTATTAAACAACTTATATGTGTTGCACTACAGAACAAGCCTCTGAGAAAACAAAGCAATCACACAGCTCTGCGGATTTCTCTTTCCACATTATGCACACAAGCCCCATATATTTAAATAGGCACAAAGGAAACGCGTTACCTCTTAGTGGAACCGCATAGCCAAGGAAACACTCCTTATTTTAAAAAGCCAGCCGTCATGGTGCTTGTCTCTACAGTGAAAACTGATGTTATCTTAATTAGTTAATTATTCATCCCAACACCTCAGACTTGATCCTGGAGACATTCATAACTTCTCCACCTCCACCTACTGAACTCCAGCTCAGTAATTGATAATAAAGAATCTTAATCGAAGCATCTAACAGATGTAAGAGATAAAGTCACAGTGCGCCCCCCCACTCCCCCATACACACACCCCTTACAGACACTGGGACCACAAGAGTTTTACCAGAAATCACCGCATCTGGGAAGATAAAACGGGGGGGGGGGGATACCTTGAGTTCTAGGCCAGCATGGGCTGCAGAGGAAAGACACACACACACACAAACACACAAACACACACACACACAAACACACACAAATACACACACACACAAACACACACACAAACACACACACACACACACACACACACACACACGTTAAAGCAAGGCCCACTTAAGAATATTCCTGTGGCCACACTCCACTGAAAGGGAGGTGACAGCTGACTCCACCTGATTGCCTGGGCATGCTTTCAATGACCATCACATAGCATGTTTCAGCCCTTACAATAATCCAAGAGGATATTAATCATATGCTAAACGTCCTTTGGATATTAAGTGTAGGAGCAGTGTTAATTTAATCAAACATCCTCTAATTTAATTTGATCCATAATTACAAAAATGATGGTACTCTCAGAAATTAAGAAATAATGAAATGTATCCTCTCCCCCAAAAAGACAATGAAGCTTGATAATTCGCTGGTACATGCTCAGCTAGTCAGTCGATGTGGCAATTCTAGGACTCAGGGGGACTGTACTGCGGTACAGGATAAGCACACTAACTAAGATCTTATTTTATTTGGAGATGAACAATGCAACATAGAGGCTAAGAATTTTAAAGGTACACAATAATGTCAAGCTTTAAAGATATTTACAGATGAAAGGGTCTTTGCAGTTTGTCATGTTCATAAATGCTTCCATTAGTTAAGAGATGTTCTGGAATGTAGTCAAGCTATTTTGAATGTCTCCTAACAACGGGGTTAGCCTGAAGAGTCCCCATAGACTAAGTCAGCAGCCACAGCTCTTTTAAACTGGTTTTCCCTAAAAGGAGAAAACTCTAAACACACACACACACACACACACACACACACACACACACACACACAGATAGCAAGGTGTGTTTGAGCAGAAACTTTTGAAGCTAATTCTACTTTCTCATTACAAAATTGGATATAGGTGGCATCAAAGCCCTGACAGTTTACTACTAGAATACTTATCTCTCATTCTTCCTCAAAAGAAAAAGTCATACACTCCAGCTACATGTAACTCGCCAAAGTCTTTTCTACAACTAAATGTGAAAACCAAAACAACCACTCCTTGGGGGAGGAAAAAGAACACGTATGGAAAACTGGCAGACCACATGTTTATGTCAACCTTCCGGAAAACGGAAACACACAGCCCCAACTCATCGAGAAAATCACCACCGGTGCTCAACTATTTTGTGACATTTTATGTCTTTCACGTATTTCACTCCAAGCTCAATACTCCAATTTTGCACTGGATCGCCTGTGTCAAATCCAGAACACCCAAAGAGCAATCTACTACTGTGGCAGAACTGTTTCTTCTGCTCATCGCCTGCACAGCATAGCTTTAAAGAAGAAAAAAAAGACAAAACAAAACAAAAACATTTATTTTCCCCTCTGCTATATAAAATCTGGAGACATCAGGCTAGGAACGCAGATAGACAGCAGCCCCAAGATTCAAGCAAACAAGCAAACTACCCAAACACGGAACACGCTAAGGAACAAAGGAAACACGAGCCTGTGAACAGGAAATGAAACAACTCTATATGCATAAATACCTTTTGGGGCCGCCGACGTAGGTGAAAGTGAAGGTGGAGTCTGAGTATCTGAAATCTGAAACGGAAAGTCGTGTTAAAAGCCACCCCATGGGTTGTGTTTTTGTTTGTTGTTTTTCGTTTTCAACCCCAATTCTGTCTTGAACCTGCCATTTCGTCTGAGCCAAGGAGGCCCCCAAATCGGGAGGGAAGCGAAGGCTGTAGAGCTTGGGGGTGACCGGGGCTGCGGTGCGGGAGGGGATGCGGAGCACCCCGCGGGGTGCAGCGGGAGGCCGCCCCCCGCAACAAGTGCCGGGTGCCATGGCAACGGCGGGAATTTCCCCAGCCAGGCAGCCGGAAGCAGCCCCTGCCAGGCTTCGGGATGCGGAGCCTGAACTGCTCTCGGCCTCCGGGGGGTGAGGGGGGGGAAGCAAAGATGGACGCAAAGCGACCCCCCACCCCCAAGGCTGGGCCAGCGTCGCTCCCGGAGCCCCCGGGGGATCCATCCCTTCCCCCACACACACACCCCGGGCGGTGTCCAGTGCGCTCGCTCGGTGCGGCCAAGGGGGCGGGAGCTCGGCCCAGCGCTGCCTGCTCCGGGGGCCTCGGCGCCGGGCGGAGCAGCGCAGCGGGTCCCTTCCCAGCGGCCGCCGTTCGGCCGCTGGCACAAAGCCGGAGGGCTCGGCCCGGGGCTGCTGGAGCCCGGGAAGCAAGGCTTGGATGCGCCGGGCTCCGCCGGTGGCTGATAATCCAGCGCCCGGCCCCTCCGCTCCGCTCGCGCGGGTCCTATCCACCGGACCCGGAGGCTGCCCTGGCCTGAACGGGGCTTGGGGGCTGGAGGGGGGGGGTAGGGAGGCTCGCGCCCCACCTCCCCTTGGGGCTCCAGCTTACACCGCTGCAGCTGTTTCCAAAACCCACCCGGAACGGGGACTTGGGCAGCCCCACACCCCGAAGCCACACGCGTCGCGGTCAGAAACCTGGCCGGGGGTAGGGGGGGTGGGGGGTGGGTGCTGGCTCCGGGTCCCAGGATCCAGGAGGCAATAACTCACCTGCAAACAGACAGTCTTTCTCGGCTCTGGACTTCTGGATCACGACGTCGATATCCTTCTGAATTCTCTCTTGCCTTGAACACATCCCCATTAAATAAATCCCTGGAAAAGAAGGAGCCGCTATTTCCAACCTCCCCTACCCCACCCCCCTCGCACGCTTCCAGCTTTCGTAAATATTCAGTTTAAAAAAAAAAAAAAAATGAAACCTCTGGCCGAGGCAGGGGCAGAAGGCGAAGTGGTTTCGGAAGTGATCCCGGGTGAGAGAGGAGGAGGTGGAGGAGGAGGAGGAGGAGGAGGGGGAGGTCGGCTTTGCATTCCCAGATGTGACCGCCCAGCTGCTGCTCGCCGCTGCTGGATTCCAATTTCCTCCGGTTCTGACAATGGATGGTGATGACACCGAGTCTCACTTTCTCCCTCCCCACCCCACCCCACCACCCCCCACGCCCCGCCCGGACTGACGGCCGAAGGGGGCCCCCCGGGGACTAGCTGGAGAGCGATGGGCAGCCGTGGAGCGCCAGGCGCCGGCGAGGGGCGAGCCCCGCTCTGGCTCAACGCGCGCACACCCCTCGCGGCCCGCACGCCGGCCTTCCCACACCCGCGCACACTCGCGCCCGCGGGCGGCGGCCGTGCCCAGGCTGCTGCAGCGCCGCCCGCCCTCCGCAGACCCTCCCGCACCCGCCGCCGGGTCACCCGGCCCGGCTGCGCGCCGCTGGGGCTTTAATAGTATCCGCCATCCGCGCTGGCTGGATTTCCCCACCCCACCCCCCACCCCTGACCGCCACTCGCGCCGCCGGGAGCTGAGTGACAGTGGAGGTAGTGAAGACTCCCTGGGGCTCCCAGCCTCTCCCGCACCACCATCCCCCCCCCCCTTTTCCACCACTTTTATGAATTCGACTCCACTTTCAGAAGGAATTATGAGTCATATGGAAACCCAAGCCGGAGTGGCTGGGAGGGAGAAATGGGGGAAAAAAAATCTTTACGAATTAAAAATAAATAAAGTGAACAAATCTTTCCTTGTAATCACATCAGGCAAGAAGGGGAAAGGCTGGAGATTACTCCCGGAGCACGCTCCGGTTTCCCTAATGCTTTAATTTTTGGTGGGGGAGTGGGGGGGGTTGTTTTGTTTGTTGTTTCTTCAAGGTTGAAGTTCTGAATCCTGAACCTTTTGGGGGAGCTCTTTAGAAAACGATTCCCTTTCTCAGAGACTCCAAACTCTTGCTACTTCCCTCCTAGCTTTGTTCATAAGAAATTGGCAGGCGCAGCTGGAACGTGCCAGGGCCTCCCAGGGTGAGGGATACCTGGCTTGGGTGTCACTCAACAGCCACTTTTCTGCGGGCTAGCCCAGGGAAAGCTTCAACAGCCCTGTTGTCCTGAGCAGGAAGGCCATACTGAGATCCTGGCTTCTGCCCTGTCTCAAGCTTACGCTTAGTTGGCCCACCTTTATTGCAGTAAGCTTATGGGGCCCCACCAAGCACTTTTCTGTAGCATCGTCACTGAGAAGCTGCCCCTGGCAGGATCATGCTTATTTTGCGTTGCATTCCAAGACCCAAGCAGTGTCTGGAATATAGAAGGTGTTACCAATCAGTCGGTCGGGAGCCTTTTAATCTTCCCGATTGGAATAATGAGTGGATGAGAAGCTCTTCCTGTGTTTGCCAAGCCTGAGTGAGCCCCACCCTCACCCGAGGGGCTTTAAAAAACAAACCCAGAGGATTATTATAGTTTCAAGCCCTTTAGAATCTCCAGAAACTTACTTCTGGACACAAGGATCCTTAGCCTTACAGTTGACAAGTGAGACAGTCCAGGCCTTTGGCTGCTCAGATTCCTTGAGGCTTGACAACACTCTGAAACTCTTCCATAGGCCACCCAAGGCCTTCAGTTTTCCTTCACTGACTTGCTTGAGGAAGACTTCCCTACAATCTGGGCTGGGAGAGGGGGGGCAGTGAATGGGGGGGCTGTTTTCTCCTGGGTGTAAAGTGAGCCAAAAGACCTGATTATATAGCCATAAAAGGTGGTGCGATTGATAGTGTATGAATTAATGCTAGCAGTTCTTCATACAGGACTGTGTGAGCACCAGTCACAGGCCTTCTGATGGATGCATCACTGGGGGGACTAGTCTCCATCTGGAAGGGGAGGAGAAGGCTTCACGTGTACCTAGAGTTTACCAAGACGTGGTGGCAGGAGATCAGGTTTGAAACACCACGTCTGAGACAGTGACGTTGAGGAGGAGCTAGGCTTCCGGTAGCTGGATTGCTTCTTCCATCCCAGAGGGGAAAAGGTGGTGGTTGCACTATAGCTTCTGCAAGGCTCCAGAGAAGTGTCTAAAGTGGCAAGTAGTCAGGACATGAGTATTTGGGCTGGTTGCTTGGCGGATAATCCTGTGCTTAAGGCAGCCAGGATATCAAGGCAGGATATTGTAAGCTTGCAATGTTAAGGTATCCGCTGACCCTAATCTCCAGCACGCCACTAAAAGGAGTGCTTTCCCACAAAGACCCATCATGGCCAATAACA
Source organism: Acomys percivali (assembly GCA_907169655.1). Taxonomy (NCBI): domain Eukaryota; kingdom Metazoa; phylum Chordata; class Mammalia; order Rodentia; family Muridae; genus Acomys; species Acomys percivali. The sequence goes on along the minus strand of OU015758.1, from coordinate 2,748,509 downwards.
TTTCTTTAACAATGTTTAACAGGGCTCTAGCGATGCCCATTATAGAGGGAGCTTCCTCTATTCTGTCTTCAAGACCTCAGCGCTGGCGAACTCATGAAAACTTGTTCCTTGCAGCCTTTCATTAAAAGGCACAGCCGTTTCAGTCAGCGTCTTTATCAGCCCGATTCTAAACAGTAATTGAAAGGATTCAGATCTCCGTTCTGTTCAGTTCTGGTCCTGACAGTGGTGACATGATGTCTGAGAGAGTCGGACGGTCTGATGGTCCTCCCTGACAGATGCAATTCTAACCACAACAAAAGTAAGAGATCGCATCCCAACTCCTTGACCTGGCAGACAAGAAACATGGCATGTTGTATAGCCATCCCCACTGAGGTTGAAAAGATGACACCTTCACATTCCTCAGACCCACTACAACCACAGCCACCACAGCAACTGTCCTTCCTTTGGATGAGGCCTGATTAGGACCGAGGTTCAAGTCCTCCCTGGCTGCTTTCCTGTTGTCATCTCAGACCGCAAAAGCACTTTCTTCTCCTTATCTCCCACCCTAGACCTACAAGGACTTCCCTCTTCTGTTATAAATTCTAACTCTAAACTACAAGAGGCTTAACATCAGCTCACAGGAGTTGGTCATAGAGTTGTCTAGCCAGAGGCCTGGGTTCCAACTGCGTAAGAACCCAAAATACCTTTAAAGCATCTTACATTCCTACTCATGCTACCAATCAGGCTGTCTTGTGATTTGTTCTCTTTTTTTTTTTTTTTAGACAGGGTCTCTCTATGTAGGCCCAACTGGTCTGGAACTCACTATGTTGACAAATCTGAGCCACCGTGCCCAACTCTTCTTCCTCTCTCCCTCCCTTCCTTCCTTTCTTTCTTGTCTCTTTATTTTTCTTTGTTTTGTTTGTTTTGGTTTTGTTTTAAAGTTAAACTCACTTTGGCCATGGCCCGTTGGTGTGATATGTTTAAATATATTTAAGTCTGGAGCAACAACAACAACAAAATCAGCATGTCTACATTATGCATATCTTTCATATAATTTTTCATAAAATTTATATCAAAAGGTCAGTATTGTGGGCTAGACTTAAATAAAATAATTCACTCTTACCTACAGACAGCGTCTCCTCTTTGTCTTGAGCCCTTTCTCAATCTCCTTATTTTATCTTTTCAATTTTTACTTGTACGTATCTGTACCTGCTTGGAGGCCAGAAGATGGCATTGCAATGCTTGGAGCTGGAGCTGCAGGCTGGTGTAGGTGCTGTGAATTGAATTCTGGTCCTCCAAAAGAGCAGCACTCACTGTAAATCATTGCTCTCCTTTTCAGCATGCTTAGTCTTCTGGCAAAGGTCTCTTACCTGCTTGGATAGGTCAACTCCTAGGTTATAATCCAGGCTAGATTGAAACTCTCAGTAATACCCCTGCCTCAGCCTCAGCGTCATAGGCAAGCACAATCCCGCCAACCTTTCACTGTTCTTGTTCCTGTCTGTTTTGCAGTGCTTGGCAATGCATTTGCTAGCCAAGCCCTCTACCGCTAAATTACAACCCCAATTTTTTTAATCATATAAAATCTCAATGTTCCTACCTGACACAGCAAAGGCTCCTATCCCTTAACAGTTAGAGGCAGAAATTGAGATAAACACACAGAGAAATAAAATCAGTGAGCAAAAATTTAGCGCTTTCTCTCTCTCTCTCTCTCCCATATACAATTGAACAGTTTTCCATCGTTTCTGCCATATTGTTTGGATGACCTGGTCACGAGTAACCTGTCACTCCCCAGAATAGAGCTATCCTTTGGCTCACAGCTGTAAAGCCGATGCATCTGACACTGCCTGGAAACCCTGAGGGAACTGTGAGAAGAATTGCCTGTTTCTGGGTGCCTTGTTCTCTTCCTGGCAGTCACAATCTAGCCTTGCCGTGATGGACTCACTATATTTGTGTCAGAAGCCATTTGGTTTCATGGACGAACTCTAACTGAATCCAGAAGAGACTGGATGGGGGCTTGTGGACCGATGGACTCTGGAAAGCCTACGTACGTTAGAAGAAAGAACGCAAAAAATCAGCACCCTCGGGAACTGAACTAGACGTTCAGAACATACGCCCTTCCTTTTTCTGTTCCTTGGTGTTGATATTCTTTTAAATTATGGGGAATCCTTTCCTCTGCTAATCTCACACATGTATCGTTTGACTAGAGGGAGGAAGGCTTGATGTGCCCACTGCGAATCAAGGGCCGGTCTCCTGGGCAGCCAGTGTTGGCTAGCAGATGAAGAAGCACGCTGATAATTTATGCTAAATCGAGATTCTAGCATCCACCGATACGTTTAGGGACCATGTGAATATAGGGAGGGTACAACACTTACAGATGTTTTGCTGGTCTGTGAAAAAAAGTCATTTCAGCCAGTTGCGGTGTTGCTTACTTGTGTTCATAGCACATGAGAGGTTAAGGCAGAAGACACACAAGTGTGAGGCAAGACTGGGCCACATAGTTCCGGGCTACCTTGCACTGAACAGTGAGAAGCTGATTCAAAACAAACAAATAACAGCAGAACTGAAAAAAAGACAAAAATCAAATTATGCACACACCATCGACTCTCTTTCTCAAGACTGCACCTAGGGTAATACGTACGTTCTACAGGAAGTGAATCATATCAAAGAAATGTTGTCTTCAATCTGCCTGGTTTGATCACAGCATGACACTTAACAGGGACAGGCTGGCCTCTAGCTGGTGCATGTACTTTGGGCTTGTCACATTAACAACACCTACTACACTTACTTTTTTTTTTTTCCATTTCTTAAGAGGCTCTGAACCTGAGTCATTTGCTCTGTTCGTCAGCCTTTCTCCTCCATTTCAGCTGATGTGTGAAAGAGACCGTGCTCAACAAATACTTGCTAAAAGATGGGAGGTTGTAGCCTTCCATGAAGCAAAAATGAAAATACCAGAGAAGGACATAAAGTTCAGAGGGCTGAAGACAGAGGCTGGAGAGCTAAAGAGACTGTGAAAAGAAAATTAGGAGTTAAGAAAAAAAGAGTACAGGGGACTCCAAGATGGCAGCGAGCAGCGTGAACCGTGTTTACAAGCTCCAGTAAATGATTCAGGGAATTGCACGGAATTCTGAACCAGGAACACCAAGCTCCCCACCTCACTACAGCAGGAGTACTCCACAGTTTGAAAGGACCCAAATACAGAAAACCTGCATACCCCTGCACTTGCAAGAAGTGTGGATGTTCTCGGACCAGAGCGGCGGTGGCAGCGGCTGATGTTTGCAGCTGTGAACCCTCCGGCAGAGGGGACTGGCATGGTGACCGGTGGGAATTGCTGCGGGAGAGGGGACTCAGGGCAAGATTTTGGCCCCACGACCCCAGCTAAACTCAGCGGGTGGCTCGTGCCCTGAGAACCAAACTGGACTCAGAGCACGATTTGGGCTCAGAGACTCTAGCTGAGCTCAGCACGTGGTCCTGGCCCTGAGACTTTGGCTGGACTCAGCGCAGGGATTGGGGCCAGAGTCCCTAGCTGAGCTTGGCATGCAGTTCAGCCCCTGAGACTACAGCAGAGCTTGGGGCACTGTTTGGGCCCAGAGTCCCTGGCTGAGCTTGGGGCACAGTTCTGGCCTTGAAACTCTGCTGAATTTGGCCGGCGGTTTGGGCCCAGAGACTCTAGCTGAGCTTGGCGTGCGATTTGGGCCCAGAGTCCCTGGCTGAACTCAGTGGGCGATGCAGGCCCTGAGACTCTGGCTGAGCTCAGGAGGTGTTTGAGGCCAGAGTCCCTAGCTGAGCTTGGCAGGCAGTTTGGGCCCAGAGACTCTAGTTGAACTCGGGGATTTCAGTGTGCGGTTTGGGCAGGTGACCCTGGTTGGACTCAGCGCTAACTGGACTAAGTGTGTGGATTAGGCCCAGAGACCCGTTTGGATCCAGAGAAGTGAACTGGACTCAGTGTATGTGTGCAGTTTGGGCCCCGTGACACAACCCTGGACTCTGCGAGCAGTCTGGGTCCCGAAAGGCTACTGGGAACCACAGACCGGATGCTCCAGGACTAAGGAAATCTCGGGGAGACAGGAAGTAGAGTGGCCAGGAGACCCCCTGTGCCTGACCTGCTTCAGTCCCTGGAGAGCTCCACTGCCACAAGGGGACCCAGAAGGCTGTGGACACTTTGGCCTGACTTAACACACATTCAGAGGCCCAGGACAATTACAGGACCCACAGTACAGGAGAGCTAGGGATCATATAAACAAACTGAAAATAAAAACCACATGATCATGTCTTTAGATGCAGAGAAAGCATTTGATAAAATTCAGCGCCCATTCATGTTTAAAGTTTTGGAGAGATCAGGGATACAAGGCACATACCTCAACATAATAAAGGCTATATAGAACAAGCCAATAACCAAAATCAAATTAAATGGTGAGATACTTAAGGAAATTCCTCTAAAATCAGGAACAGGGCAAGGCTGCCCACTCCATATCTCTTCAATATAGTACTGGAAGTTCTAGCCAGCACAATAAGACAACAAAAGAAGATCAAGGGGATCCAAATGGGAAAGGAGGAAGTCAAATTATCTCTATTTACAGATGATATGATAGTGTACATAAGTGACCCCCAAAATTCCACCAGATAATTCCTACAGCTGATCAACACCTTCAGCAAATTGGCTGGATACAAAATTAACTCAAAAAAGTCAGTAGCCTTCCTATATACAAATGACAATCACGCAGAAGAAGAAATTAGGAAAACTACACCCTTCACATTAGCCACAAGTAATATAAAATATTTAGGAATTACTCTAACAAAGCAAGTGAAGGACTTGTTTGAAAAAAATTTCAAAACTCTGAAGAAGAAGATTGAAGATGACATCAGAAGATGTAATGATCTCCCTTGCTCTTGGATCAGGAGAATTAACACAACAAAAATGGCCATCCTACCAAAAGCAATTTACAGATTCAATGAAATACCTATCAAAATACCTACACAATTTTTTAAAGACATTGAAAGTCCAATCCTGAACTTCATATGGAAAAACAAAAAATCCAGAATAGCTAAAACAATCTTGTAAAATAAAAGATTCTCCGGAGGAATCTCCATACCTGATCTCAAGCTGTACTATAAAGCAACAGCAATTAAAACAACATGGTACTGGCACAGCAATAGGCTGGTTGATCAGTGGAATCGAATCAAAGACCCAGATATGAATCCCACACATATGGTCACTTGATTTTTGACAAAGAAGCCAAATCTATTCAATGGAAAAAGAATAGCATCTTCAACAAATGATGCTGGTCTAACTGGATGTCTACATGTAAAAAAATGCAACTGGACCCATATTTGTCACCATCACAAAACTCAAATCCAAGTGGATCAAAGACCTTAACATAAAACCAGTGACACTTAAGTCAGAAGAAAAAGTATGGAAGAGCCCTGGAACACATTGGCACAGGAGGCAACTTCCTGAACAGAACACCAACAGCCTAGGCCTTAATGTCAACAATTAATAAATGGGACCTCATGAGGCTGAGAAGCTTCTGTAAGGCTGGGAGACACTGTCAAGAGAACAAAGTGACAGCCTACAGACTGGGAAAAGATCTTCACCAACCCTACATCTGACGAAGGTCTAATATCCAAAATATATAAAGAACTCAAGAAATTAAACACCACCAAACCAAACAACCCAATTGAGAAATGGGGCTTGGAACTAAACAGAGAATTCTCAACAGAGGAATATCAAATGGCTGAGAAACACTTAAAGAAATGCTCAACCTCCTTAGTCATCAGGGAAATGCAAATCAAAACAACTCTGAGATTCCATCTTACACCCATCAGAATGGCTAAGACCAAAAATTCAAGCAACACCACATGCTGGCGAGGATGTGGGGAGAGAGGAACACTCCTTCATTGCTGGTGGGAATGCAAACTAGTACAGCCACTTTGGAAATCTATCTGATGCTATCTCAGAAAACTGGGAATAGGGCTTCCTCAAGACCCAGCTATTCCACTCCTTGGAATATACCCAGAAGATGCTCCAGCACACAACAAGAAAATTTGCTCAACCATGTTCATAGCAGCCTTATTCATAATAGCCAGATCATGGAAACAGCCTAAGTGTCCCTCAGTAGAAGAATGGATAAAAAAAAAAAAAAAACTGTTGTACATTTGCACTATGGAATACTACTCAGCCATTAAAAACAAGGAATTCCCAAAATTTGTGGACAAATGGATTGAACTAGAAATGATCATAATGAGTAAGTTCACCCAGAAGCAGAAAGAGTCAAATGGTATATACTCACTTATATCTGGACACTAGCCCAAGGGGCATGTCCCATGAAAGTCTTCACTTAGCAGGAAAGTGGGACAGAGGGGAGGACATCCTGTTGGGACTCTAGGTGAGAGATGCATGGGAAATGGGGAAATAGAAGGATCCAGAGGGTCCTAGAAACCTACAAGAAGAGTATTATGATGGGAGTATCTGGGCCCAGGGGTCCTGTTCAAGCTATGGCACGAGAGCGAAGGACAATATGTGCAGTAAACTTCGAACCCCTACCCAGATCTATCCAATGGACAGGACATTCTCCACAGTTGAGTGGAGAGTGGGGACTGACTTTCACATGAACTCTGATGCCCCATATTTTACCACGTCCCCTGGATAGGGAGGCCTGGTGGCACTCAGAGGAAGGGTAGCAGGTTACCAAGAAGAGACTTGATACCTGTGAGCATATACAGGGGGAGGAGGTCCCCCTCAATCAGAATCATAGGAGAGGGGAATAAGGGGAAAATGGGAGGGAGGGAGCAATGGGAGGATACAAGCAATGGGATAACAATTGAGATGTAATATGAATAAATTAATAAAATATATTTTTAAAAAAGAAAAAAGTACAGAATGGTGTTGTGGGAAGTGGAAAGATTTGAACATAGTGGGGTGCTACCTTTGGCATCCCTAGACTTTCAAATCTACCTGGGCACTTCTTTTCCCAGCTCTCCATTCAGTGATTGCACATAAGTAACTGGAAATTACCTATGGTCAGAGTACTACACCATGAAGGTTAGGATCACCACTTAGAGGGTCTCTTCCACCAGAAAGTTGAATATTAATCACTTGTCGTGCAACTACATGGAAACCAGAGGAGAACAGGGATGTGCCCTTAAAGGAGGTATTGAATTTATAACCCGAGTAATAAAAAGATTAAAGAGTTAAAGACACAGTTGAGTGTGGCCTCGCCTGCCTGTAATCTCAGCACTCCAGAGGCAGAGGGAAAAGGGTGGCTGCAAGTTCAAGACCAACCTAGTCCACATAGAACATTCCAGGCCAGCCAAACTACAAAGCAGCACTATATACACCTATTTATCTGGCACAGAAAGATTGTGAAAGAGGAAAATACACAACAAGACTTGCTCTATCGCTACAGGTTGCCATCTTCAAAAGAGTTTCGCATGGCAAAACTTGCAGAAGACAGCAAACACAGTTGTTGTATATTAGTATTTTGCACATTTAAGGAAGTTATAGTCTAACTATATCAATCTTAGCCTACTACATTGGGCTGGCACTGAGCCAGGCCCAATCTCAGCTGCATTCCAGCAGGATCAGGTATGACAGTGGCGGCAGCACTGCTTTAAATCTGAGCCAGTGGCTCATACACCCCACATGGTACAAACCTACTTCCTCATGCCTCTTGGCACACCAGCCGGTTGAATTGTTGACATTAGCCGACTTCCAAAAGCAAGGTTGCCAACCCTAGCATATTTTTCTTTACTGTCTAGATTATTCTAGGTGTGGGCCTACCTAACAGCTGAAGTACAAACTAAACAGAATTTTATATTGTCTCCCAGTCTGTCTCACACACATTCTCTTCCTCTCTTGATCTTGCAATTGTGCTTTCTCTCTCTCTCTCTCTCTCTCTCCCTCCCTCTCTCTCTGTGTCTGTCTGTCTGTCTGTCTGTCTGTCTCTGTCTGTCTCTGTCTGTCTCTCTCTTTGTCTCTTTCTCTTTCTGTCTCTCTGTCCCTCTCTGTCTCTCTCTCTGTCTCTCCATTTCTCTCTCTGTCTCTCTCTCTGTCCCTCTCTGTCTCTGTCTCTCT
>OU015758.1:2710319-2740063 GCA_907169655.1 Acomys percivali | reverse complement strand
CACACACACACACACACACACACACACACACACACACACACACACACGGAGGGAGAACTGGTGCTATGCACCAATTGTTATACACTGACTTACGCTGCAATCCTAGGAAGTGGGAGTGGGATACAGAAACACATGGCTCTGAATATCAAGGCTATCCTCAGCTACAAACAAGTGTGAGGCTAGCCTGAGGTACTTGGAACCGCACCTCAAAACGGCATGCAGAGGAGGGAGGGAGGGAGGGAAGGAGGGACTAGGTTTATAGCTTGGTGCTTGCAGTAAAGCTGAAAACAAAGGTTGGGGTTATAAAGAAGGGTAAGATTAGAGTGGTGACCTTGGGCATGCTGGGTATGAGATAACCAGGCTGACCAGACAAGAGGGATAGCAAGGCTGTGACCCAGGGTTGGCAGGCTGACTGGTTCCCACCCCATGAAGAATGGGCAAAGACCACTGTTGGCCCTTCCTTATAAACGTGCTTCTAATAAAGCCAACTGTAACCAACTAATGCTCACAACTTCTGAAAAGCCTCCCCCTAGTTCAGGAAAGAGACTTCCTCAGGTCACACCACAGAGGAGGAGAAAACTGAGAGGAAGCAGTCTCAACCAGAGCTACATGTAGGCGTCTGTGGTAGGAGCTCACTACATGGTAAAACCACATGCTGGCCAGGTAAACACAAGAAGAGAGAGCATCAAGTAATTAACAGCTGGCAGCCCCCAGTGTGGGTTAAGTAAGATGGGTGACATCTGCAAGGTTAGCATGATTGGCATTGGCGCTACTGGTCTATGTGTGCCCACTCTCTTAGTAAATGTGACAAGTACCTCATCTTCTCTGTGGCTGGGCCTGGGGATATGCACAGACCATGTGGGCTCAGCCGGTGCAGTGCTCCAGAGAACTAACCAGTATCAACAGAGATCATCCCGTTGTCATGCAGCTTCTGTCCTAAGTCCTATAAAAAGCCCTAGACAAACAGCTTGGGGTTTTGGTCGTGGTGATGGGGGTGCTGGTGGTGGTGGTGGTGGGTTTTCCCTCCTTTTGTGGGAGCCCCCCCCCAGAGCATCACTGGCTTTCAGAGCTCTGCTTTCTGCAATAGATCCTTAGGCTTTCTCCTACATGTTTTCTCTCTAAAATAGAAATTTCCTTGTAAACTCATTGCTCTACTGCCCTTGACTTTGAGTCTTCAAATTCTCAGGACAAGGACCCAGAGCTGAGGTATGGACTCAGTTGAAGCACTGTGTGACCTTCACAGTGCCATTCCCCAACTCTTGAGTTATGCACACCTGAAATGAGACCCTTCCTTTTCAAGGATGTGCGTGTGCATGTGCGTGTGCACACACACACACACACACACACAAACCTGGTTTCAGTAGAGGCAGACATGTGAGAAGGTCTGGGTTGACAACACATGCTTTTGAGCAGGAAGGATCCTCTCTGAAAAGTAAGCCATGTTCTTTCCAAGTTTCTCAAATGGACACTGTAGAAAGTCGGTGGCGGCGGCACAGTCTCTTTGGATGAACAGACCAAGAAACTTGGCTGTGAAAGTTTCATATTTGTGAAAGAGTAAGTGTCTCCATAAACAGGCTCCTGCAAACCTGTTGTCATCAGAGCAGCCCAAGTGCCTGCTTCCTCTTTCCTTGGTGTCTGATACCTAACAGCCATTTCACTCTGGCCCCTCTCCTGTCTTTCATTTCTTTCCCTCATTAATAAACTTAGAGAGGGGGCGGGGATTGCAAGATCAAAATCAAGAGAGGGAGAGAATCTGTGAGAGAGCGATTGGGAGATGATATAAAATCCCATTTCAGTTTATACTTTTACTATTAGGCAGGCCCACACCTAGACGGTAAAGAAAAATATGCCAGATTTAGCCTCCTCCATGCTGTTATTATAGTCGTGAGCCATCACACCTATTTTTTTCTCGGCTATGAAAGTAAATCATTCATAAAAAAAAAAAGTCATAAGGGAAATATCTGTGAATGAAAATATAATTAAATTGCATCAATAGATCATAACTACTTCAAAACTTTATAAAACAAAACTATGCTCAGTTGTATTTTCAAAAATTAAATTGAGTACATTGCGCTATTCTTCAAAATTCTTCCTGGCCATCAGTCTGCATGAGAGAAATATGCCGCCCATTTTTCGCTGCACGTGGGACTCCCTTTAGACTCATACCCAATGGAGTACACGTGACTGCCTCCCGAGTCTGGGTACACCTCACGGCTTATGACCACGCATAAGAAGTAGAAGCTTGAAGCATGCACTTTGGGCCTGACTTGGTGACGTGTGCTTCTGCCAATACGAGGAGAACCAGGTGACTTAAACAGAAGAAAGAAAGAGACGCATGGGGGAACCTGGGTCCAAGTTACAACTGGAACCAAGACCAGATCAGCCCCTCTCAGGTCATGCGCTAACACTTGAGGAAGGACTGTGTGAAGCCACTGAGTCTGGAAGGGCCTTGTTACTCAGCACAATTGTAACAGTTGCTGCTGACACCAACAGTAAAGGCAAAAGAAATCAACCAAATGCTGCAGACAGTCTACCAGGACCATGACTGGTACAAACTAGAAGGCTTGGGGTGTCTTGAAAGGAAACCCATATTGTAATCACCTACAACGATACCTCAACGCCTTCATGTTGCTTCTCATTCTGTCATGCTCTGTGTGTGTTTGTAAGCTGAAGGGAGAATACAAAACCAAATCCTTATAAAGTCAGATTCTTAAAACCTGAATAGTTAGTTGTATGTCATAGCGTGGAGATCATAGCAAAAACACTCAAGTTCTTATCTCTGATGTAGATATTCTGGGTGCTTGTCTATCTTTCTTTCTTTTTTAGTATTTCAGTAATGACATAGATTATTGGCTATTTTTGTTTCTATGTTTGTTTTTGTCTTTTGAGTCAGAGTTTCTCTATCTAGCCTTGGCTGTCTTAGAACTCATTCTGTAGACCAAGCTGGCCCCAAACTCACAGAGATCTGCCTGCCTCTGCCTCCTGAGTGCTGGGACTATAGGCAGTGAGTCTTAAAATGATACATACATCAAGTTTTATTGGCTAGCTCTTTTCCTTTTTCTGGAAGGCTTGAGGTTTGAACTTGCAGCCTCCTGGGTGCTAGGCAAATGCTATACCACTTAGCTACAGGCCTAACCCCAGCTGGCTGAATTTTAAAACATTTTAATAGGGTGGGAAAGGGAGGGAGGGTGGGAATAGGAAGATACAAGCAAGGGGATATCAATTGGGATGTAAGATGAATAAATTATAATAAATAATAAGAAACTAACTGCCTAATTTCCAAATAATAGAATTTTAAAATATTTTTATAACTTTTAAAATTATATATATATTTATATTATTACACACACACATATATAATAAACTACCTACAGCAAGAAGAACCATGACAGAATCAGGAATTATATAAATGCTACATTCTTAGCATTTTGGCTATTTGTATTTGGCAGCCTTGAAGAAAACATCTTTCCTATCTTAATGCATCTAATACTCGAAATGCAAATGATGACTTCTTTCTCCTGATGAGAATTTCAGAACACAAGGAAAGATGAGTCTGCATGAGTGCAGGTGCCCTCAAACACAAGAGGCCTTCAATCCCCTGGGGCTTGAGTGACAGATACAGCTGTGAGCTGCCCAACCTGGACTGTGTGATCAGAACTCGGATCCCTTGGAGGAGCAGCAAGTGCAGGCCATTGCCAAGCCATCCATCTCTGCAGCCATTGGCCATGCTTCCTGACTGCACATGGCTAAAGAGATGATGTGTAAGGAGAGAAAACCTAGGGCCCCACTCTTTCCATATTCTCTTTCTAGAGCTCAGGTTACATTTTCATTCTGTTCAACAAAACGTAGAGACTAGACTCCAAGGAAACAAACTTCAGTAGATGGGGGAAGGGTTCTCTGTAGCCCAGAGGAATTGTGGGAGTGTGATACTGTCTACGTTTTTGTGCTTTTGAGATGGATTCTTACTTACCTGCGCTGGCTTTGAACTTTCAGTCCCGTTTCCTGCCTCAACCTCCGGACTATAGAGATCCTAGGAGCACAACAGCACACCAGCCTGATCTGTGAGTTCTGGTTACACTGGCACTTATTAACCTCGAAATGTGAATTGCGTCATCCAAGGGGCTCATTTCCAGGAAGGGAAGGTTAGAGCAGTTGTCCTTAAGGTAAGATGCAAATGAGGAAGCCGGGGCCTGAGAAGGAACACCTAGGGACAGAAGCCAGGGTGTCGTTTGCCTGCCAGGCCCAAGGCCCTTCCAGTGGTACTATTTGTTCCATGGTCAAAATTTAAAAAGAGAAGAGACTCCAGAGGGCTTTTGTCGAGCTCAAACACTTGGATACATTACTGACAAACAATGTAAGTTTGTCTATGTGGCACTTGCTTTTTTCGTTTTGTTGTTTTTGAAAAAGAGTCTTGCTGTGGGAGCCAGGCTGTTTGCAAACTCACAATCCGCCACTGTTAGTTTTTCAAGTGCTGAGCCATAAAGCATTTTTAAAATAATCTAAAATTGGAGCTAGAGAGATGGCTCAATGGTTCTTGCAGAGGACTGAAGTTTGGTTTACAGCACCCACATGGCAGCTCACAACCAACTGTGACTTCAGTGCCCAGGATCTGATGGTTATGCACACACATGGTTCACACACAAACACATATACACACACACTCACACACACATACTCACACACACACAGGTGCAAATAAATACACATAAAATAAAATAATAAAATCCATTGTAAAAAAAAAAGTAAAAGTCTAAATATTAAAAAAAAAAGTCACAATTACTATCAAGAAATGAATTAAAAATAATTAGGTAAGTTTTATTGGTAGCAGATTAGAAGATCAGCTTAAAATTCTATTTTTTATATTTTTCCTTTGATTGAAAACAGATTTTTTTTCTCACATAATATATCCCCTTCCTCTACCATTCCCAATTCTTCCTCATCTCACCTCCCATCTGGATCCACCCCCTTTCTGTCTCTCACTGGTTTCTATGGATAGTAATAAAATGAAATATAAAACAAAACTAACATATAAGAATTGGGCAAAACAAACAGAAGGAGAAAAGTCCAAGAGAAGGTACAAGAAACAGAGAATTCGAGAATTCCATAAAAGCACTAAACTAGACATCATAATATATGAAAAAAAGATCTATAGGATAAAAAGAAAGAATATATATTCATATATACATATGAATATATATGTATATATATATATATATATTCATACACACACACCTGACACAACATTCTGAGATAAGAAACCTACAAAGATGCAGCTGGGTTAGCTTTCTATTGCTCATCCACTGCTGGATAGGCAGCCTACCCTTAAGAGTGACTTGTTTCCCCAGTGAGACTCCCTTGGAGGAAAGTATGTTTACATTTCCAAGTGCCTTCATCTGGGGACTTCTTCTGGCTTAGGGATGGGGGCATGTGTTCACTTTTCAGCTCTAGGACCAACCCCCATCTGGTGCAGCCCCATGCAGGCCCTGCGAATAATGTCAGTCTCTGAATTCATAGTACATTGGCCATGCTGTGTGTTAAAAGGTCTTGTTTATTTGGTGTTCTGTGGGGGCTGTGGGGCTGAGGGACAGGGGCGGTAGTGGGGTTTGGGGTGCAGGCCAGAGCAAGAGTGGGGTCTAGGTGTGTCCAAACCCCAGAAATCTTGTCCCCAGGATAGCCCCGAACCCTCACCTTTGCTCCCTGCTGCCCCCCAGGAGGATCACCTAGCCTGGTAGCTAATTAAAGTCCTCTCCCATTGTAAGGTCATGTCCCAGCAGCACCTGGGATTCCTCCTTATTCAGATGAGGCACTCCCCCACACCCTGGCCCTGGCCAATGATGTTCGCTCATTCTGAAAACCCCTACCCACCCACCAAAGGTTTAAGCAGCCTTTGTTACCCCCATTACAGGAGCTGTCTCACCGCTGCCTGAGGTCTTTCTCTTTCATCCCTGGCATTTCCTGCCTCATTTCCCCTCTCATCCGATGCAGGAGGAAGCTTCTCTGATGAAGACTGTGCGAGGTTATTGATCTATGGGTATAGTAGAGTGTCATTAGGAGTAATTTCATCCTCATGTTTTTGTTTGGTAATTTGTATTTGTTTGTTTGCGTTTTGGAACAGTGGTATTTGGTTTTCTGCTAGGCTCCTAAGCTATTTAATCTCATGTTCTTGGTTACCCGAGCCGTGGTAGGTATGGGTTCCATCTCATGGAGTGAGCCTTAACTCAAACCAGATTTTTGTTGGTTACTTCCAAAGGCTTTGAGCCGCCATTACACTAGTGTATCTTACAGGCAGGACACCACTGTAAAGCAAGGCGTTTGTGGCTGGGCTGGTGTTTATGTTTCTTTTTTGCTAGCACTCAGAGTCCCTTCCTGTACCTAAGACCTTAGAATATAGGAGTGAAGGCTCCGGGCAGTCACCAGTTTGAGTCTCCATGGTCAGTGAGTTGTGTAGGCGTTGTCCTCAGCGGTGAAGCCTTCCTGACAGTTTGTGGAGGGCAACCGACAGCTCTGTCAACAGCCAAGGTTGTCTCGGGCTCCTGGGGGACACTCTGGCCAACACATTCAGTTAGATGTAACCTAATCCTGGTACCGGAAGCTTCATTTGGTGACAGGAGGTGGTTCGTTAGGATTCCGTCTCCTCTGTTATTTGGCAATTTCGTTTAGATAATAACTGTGTGTGTTTTAGGAAGTTTCTACTTTATTAGGTTTCAATACTACTCCTCAAGTGGTCTCTACTTTTACTTGTCTCTCATGTCCCCTCCTTTGTCCCCTCCCCCATTCACCATTCGATGCCCCTATTCATTCACCATTCGATGCCCCCATTGCAGCCCCACCCACACACCCATAATTATCTGTTCTACTTCCCTTTCCTGTGGGGATCTCTCCTTCTACTCCCTTTCACTGTATCTAACCTTTGGTTCTACAGACTGCACTTTGGTTTTCATTGACTTAACAACTAATATCCACATATAAGCAAATACAAACCATTTCTGTCTTTCTGGGTCTGGGTTACCTCATTCAGGATTTTTGTTTGGTTTATTTGGATTTTGTTTTTTTGTTTGTTTGTTTGTTTGTTTTGTTTTCTTGTTCCATCCATTTACCTGCAAGTTTCATATTTTCATTTCTTTTTTAACAGCTGAATAATACTCCATTGTGTAAATGGACCGTGTTTTCTCTATCCATTCTTTTGTAGAGGGATATTTAGGTTGTTTCAAGTTTCTCACTACTATGAATCCAGCAGCAGTGAATGCGGTTGAGGAAGTGTCTCTGTGCTAGGATGAAGTGTCCTTTAGGTATACGCCCAAGAATGGGATAGCTGGACCTTGAGGTAGAACAATTTCCATCAACGGACTCACCACACTGATTTCCACAGTAGCTGTAGTTTGCACTACTACAGCAATGAAGGAGTGTTCCCCCTTATGCTACATCCCAGCCAGCGTGAGCTATCCTTGGTTTTATTGACTTTAGTGATTCTGACAGATGTAAAATGAAATCTCAAATAAGTTTTGATTTGCATTTACCTGATGGCAAAGGATGTAGAACATTTTTAAAGTGTTTCTTAGCCATTTGAGTTTCCCCATTGGAGAGTTCTGTTTAGACCTGGGTACCCCATTTTTAATTGGCTTGTTTTCTTGATATGTAGCTTTTGGTGTTCTTTATATATTTTGGATATTATCTTTCTATCAGATGTACAGTTGGTAAGAATCTTTTCCAATTCTGTAGACTGCCACTTTGTCCAAATGGTGATGTCCTTTGCTGTACAGAAGCTTTTCCATTTCATGAGGTCCCATTTATTGACTGTTAAGTTTAGTGCCTGTGCTAATGGTGTTCTGTTCAGGAAGTCTCCTCCTGGGCCAATGAATTCAAGTTATTTCCCCACTTTTTTTTCTATCAGTCTCAGTGTATCTGATTTTGTGTTGAAGTCTTTAATCGGTTTGGAGTTGAGTTTTGTTCAGGATGATACATATGGATCTATCTGGATTCTTCTACATGCAGCCACACAGTTTGACCAGCACCGTGTGTGAAGATGTGTCCATTTCCAGTGTGTATTTCTGGATTCTTTATTTTAAAAAATCCACACTCTATAGGTGTGTGGATTTATGTTTGGTTCTTCAATCCAATATCACTAATCAATGAGCCTGTTTTCTGTGCCAATATTATGCTGTTTTTATTTCTATACCTCTGTAGTACAACTTGAAATTATAGATGACAATACTTACAGAAATTATTTTATTATTAGGGATTGTTTTAGCTACCCTGTTTTGTTTGGGTGTGGAAGTGGATTTGTGTGTGTGTGTGTGTGTGTGTGTGTGTGTGCACATACACATGGGTACATGTATGCTTCCATATCAAGCTGAAAACTGTCCTTTCAAGATCTATGAAGAATTATGTTGGAATTTTCATGGGGATTGCATTGAATCTGTAGATTGCTTCTTGTAACATTGCCATTTTTACTATATTAACTTTACTGATCTCTGAACATAGGAGATCCTTCTATCTTCCAATATTTTCTTCAATTTCTTTCTTCAGTGTCTTAAAATTTTTATTATATAAATCTTTTACATGCTTGGTTAGAATTACCCCAATATATTTTATATTATGAGAGGCTACTGTGAAAGGTTTTCATTTACAATTCTTTATTAAATTAATTTCTGTGTGTGTCTGTGTGTGTGCGCATGTAGGCATGTATGCACATGTGGGGGAGATAGATGCACACACACGGACACTGGAAGGCCATGGTATATGTGATGATCAGGGCACAACTTGCAGGATTTGACCCATTTCAGGGGTCAAGCTCAGGTCTTTAGCCTTGGTGGCAAGTAACTTTACCCAATGAGTCATCTCACAGGCCTAAGTCAGGTTTTCTTTTAATAATTAAATGTATTGATTTAGTTTGTGTGTATAGGGGTATGAGAGGGTGTGTGTGTCCTGATGCGCATGTGGAGGTTAGGGGACAACTTTCTGGAGTTGGCTGCCACCTCCTGCTGCTTTACGGATCCTGGAGATCAAACTCAGGTGGGCAGGCTGGGCAGCAAGTTGAATAAGATTCTAACGAAAAATGAAAGCTTTATAAAATCCCAACATAGAGACTGCAGCCCAGACACTTCCGATAGTTGAGCTGACTACTCATTCTCTAAAGGCAGCTATTTTTTTATTTGAATTGCATTACCTTTAATTCTGTAAATTGGATGTCATACAGCAGGCGGCAAACCGCTGTGAGTAATTACAGTGTTCACTGCTGAGTTATGTGCCTTCATCCTGAAAGCTAGGCCACGGCTTGGGCAAGCTGTACAACCAGGTCTCCAGGCACTGCCTCTTCTTCAGGGAATCTCAGCAACCCTCCCGAGGGTTGAATGCATCTCTAATCACTTACGGGTTCACTCGAGACCTGTTGGAGACATGAGCACGTTAGCCCAGCAGCTAAGGGAACACTTAAAGGGCTGTAGCGGGAGACATTTCAGGCAGGAGAAGGTGAAGGAAGCTACAGAAGCTAATGCAGACTCGGGCACTGCCAGCTCTCTGCAGTGGCCTGAGGTCTCTGTTAGACTTTACTGTAGACCACAGCGCAGAAGTGCAACCCCACATTCAGCTGGCTGTGAAGGTGGGCCTGATAAGATGCATGCATTCGGGATCTACTTACATACCTTTTAGATGAGTGCCAGGTTGAGTGTTTAGCGAATTGTTGTCTCGTTTGTTGTTGGTTTATGCGTTTGTTGGTGGTTGCTTGTTTTCCTTCCTTCCTCTCCCCCCCCCACCCCGTTTCTCTCTGGAAGGTTCTTGCTATATTGATTAAACTGGCTTTGCAGCAATACTCCTGCCTCAACTACCAGTTTTATAGCCATGCATTCTCACATCCTGCCTCCACCTTTGCTTAATAGAAACCATCTCCATGTTTTGAAAAGTACAGAAATGTTAGCGTAACTGTAATATAAAAGGATATAAACACTAAAAATGTAAATACTTTCTTTTCAGACATCTTTTATCTTCTGTCCTTGGGGAAACAGATCCATGTGAAGATCTCTCAGCTACACAGATAGAAGTGTGTCTTGGGTGTATGTTAAATATTTATGCACGTTATATGTCTTATGTATAAGATACACATGTATCGATAAAAATAGCATATTCTGGCTATAAAGTCTAAAATTTACTTAAGATATGCTTGGACTTGTGCAAATAGGCACATGTGAGATTTAGAACCATGCAATTGAAGAAACATCATTTTGTCAGGTGAACAAATGTTGGGACTCTGGTCTCAGCTCCTCTGATTTCACCATGGGAGACTGAAGTGGAAATACACGCAGTAGGCAGTGTGGTGTCCCCTAAAGCCTCAGTGTTTCCCATGCACACAGTCCTCAACAAACCTCATAATTCATCCTCACATTTAAGTGGAACAATCTCCGTGTCCAGGATTAGCTTGTGGCAATCAATGCATGGGGACTTGAGTTTGGTCCTCAGGAGCCATTTAAAACCTGGACACGGTGGTACATGCACCTGTAACCCTGACACTGCTGTGTACATACAAGTAGACCTGGGGACCCTCTGGCCAGCTAGTGTAGCAAAAGCGGTGAGCTCCATATCCAGTGAAGAGCTTTGCCTCAAAAAACAAGATAAGGTGCAGAGCAACAGAGGAAGAAACCTGAACACTGGAGTGCATGCACACGCATGTGACCTGAGTATCTATTTGCATTATTTTGGGTTGTCTGTCACATTTATCTGTGAGTGCCACAAGCATGTGCATGCAAGTGCATACTATGATGTACCATGTGCAGGTCAGAGGACAGCTTATAGGAGTCATTTCTCCCGCTTCATCATGTGAGTTCCAGAAGACCAAATTCAGGTCATCAGGCTTGGCTGCAAGTGCCTTTACCCACTGAGCCATTTTCCTGGCCTTGCCTCGAATTTTCGAATGCTGAGTACACAGAAACTTACCTGTCTGGCTTTCACAGTAAATACATTTACCACATACACACAAAAAAATTTTAGTAATTTGTGGAACTACTGAAATGGCTGAGAAGCTAGACTTGAAACTAATTTGCCAGGAAATGCACCCCAAACCTAGTGAGGAAACCACCCCACCACGAGTGAGAAGTAAGCAGCCTGCAGAGCGGCAACTGTGAGGCTTGCTCAATCCTGAGCCAACTGCTAAACCACCCTTTCCACTCCCACTTGGTCTCCAGACAGCAGATACTTTAGCAGCTGTTACGCTGCCTGCACGAGAAACAGAGAAAGCATAACTGGATCTGTTTCGTTTTTATTAATTCCCAAGTCAAAATTCAGCACTGGCAAACAGATTGACAAAAATGAAATCATATGTTTGTACCCTAGCTGCAAAGGAGGCCGGGGAAGCAAGCATTTGGCATTTTAGCTTCTAAAGCAGGCGGTGCTTGCTAAACTGGTACACTAGGGAAATCCTCAGAAAGGAAAAAGTCGCAAATGAAAACAGATATTCTTGCTTTGGTTTGCTCGATAGCGATACAGGCCTTTCCTTTTAAAATTAAACATAAAAGGCCCAAATTTTCTCCTAACGGAACGAAATCATTTTCCCCCTAGTAACTGAAACATCAACTCCAAAGTCAAGAACTCTGAGCTTGTCAGCACGTGCCAGGAGAAGTGGGAGCTGCAGGGAAATCTGAGGCCAGCCGAGCCACATGAGACCCTGACTCAAAAAAAAAAAAAAAAACCAACACCAAGGAAACTAAACTTTCTGGAGGATGTTCGTTTCTCTAAGTTCATCGCTACGCTACCTTGATGTTCTAGCACGCATTCTCTAAGATGAAGCTAACCCTTCCTAATGTGACTTGTATAAAATAGATGGACAAAAAAGAGAGGACCAAAGATGGAGAAATACTGGACTCTGTCACTATACGCAAGACGACACAAGAACACAAATGTCCTTTCCTTCTCTCTCGCCTGCTGGGTGGTTTGCCACAAGTGGCCATTTTCCTCCAGCTAACACTTCCGCTCATCAGAGCCGCATCTGGTGGGAGAACCAAATTCTTACTAGTGTGTTGATAACCTATTGGTATGAGCCTGCTGCAGCCATTGTTAATTTATTACTTTAAAGAAGAACAAACAAATAGATGTCCAGTGAGATCTCTCAGTTATGATGACCCGAATTCAGTCCCCAGAATCCATATGGTAAAGAGAACTGACATCTGCACTATGTCCTATGACCTCTACATGCACACTGTGGCAACTGCATACCAATAGGCAAGCCGACATACAGACGCAGGTATACACAAATGAATAAATGTACTAGAAATGGGGGGGGGAAATTACAGCTGGCCTTGAACTCCTAATTCTTCTCTCTCCGTCTCCCAAAGACTGGGATTACAGGGTTTGCCACCACACCCATTTGGAGACTGTCTGTGTCTGTGTCTGTGTCTGTGTCTGTGTCTGTGTCTGTGTCTGTGTCTGTGTCTGTGTCTGTGTCTGTCACTATCTCTGTCTCTGTCTCCCCCCCCCCACCACCACACACATGCATACATTTAAGTATTGTACTTTGTATTAGAAAATATACACCACAGGTTCATGTGTTCAGAAACGTTGGCCCTTTGAACTCAGAGGTTATAAAACAAATACTATTAAAAGGACTTGAAGTTGGAAGGGAATATGGGATGGAGGGTCCCAGAGGAGTTGATGAGTGGGTTGGAGCTGAATATGGTCAAAACACATTGTTGCATTACGACGCTCTCGAAAAATAAATAAAATGTTATTTTTCTTTAAAAAGTCTTGGCCCCTGTCTGGTGAGGAGGTGGTGGAAATCTCAGGTGATAAAGGAAGCAATTCACTGGGGATGGGGGTCGGTGAACCTTTGGCAGTTCAACCTAGATCCTTCCTCACTCTGCTCCCCGCGTCCCGTGGCGTGAGCAGCCTTGCTCCACCATATACTCTTCCTCGCCACTCCAATGAAGACGATCAAAAGTAAATGTTTACAGTTAGTATGCAGCCTCATATTTCCTCCGTGAGGGAATTCTAGAACTATCAATAAATCTGACAAAAGTGGAGTGACTCACTCATCTAAGATCCGTGTGTCTGTGAGCTTGGTCTCTGTGGCTGGCACGCTGAACTCTTGATTGTTTTGACCATCAGTCTTCTGAGCAGGCGACGCCGAGCCTGATGACAGAGGATGATTCACACCTATGGGAGCGATTGATAGCTGCGTGGCTGAGCGGTGAGCGTTCACGTGAAGTGTGCATATTTAGCTAGGTGTGGTGCTCTGGATCGTCATCGCAGCACTTAGGAGGCTGAGGAGGAGGGGTAGCCTGTGCTACATATCAGACCCTACCTCCAAAATAGATAAATAAATGAAAGACAGAAACAAACAAAGAGAGGAGCGCAAGTGCGTTGGCTCGCTCTCAGTGGTCCATTCCCATGGTTCTCCTCTGCATCTTGTCACCAGTCCTTCTGTTTTCTTCCTTCCAATCCCTAAATCATCCAGACAAATTATCAGCTACCATCTATAACCTTGACCACGGAGTTCTTGGAGGACACTGAGCCGGAGCGTATTATTCTCATCTTCTGAAGGAGTTGGAGAGTTAATTTCCTGGGACCCCTTTATGGCTAGTAGTTTCTGCTGCTGTGTTTTGCTCCATTGCTGCAATGGCTAGGATCAAACCAAAGATTATTTCTTTAGAAAGCAATTTTATTTTGCTCAAAAGAAAGAATTTTCCTAAGAACCCTAAGATGTACAGTAGTTCTTTGTCAGAGGCTGTGATATACCAAGGCAAACCAGAAGACACAGTAATCTGAACCAGCTAGAAATTACTCTTTTGATCTTGGTACCATTGGTACCAACAAAGGGCGACAGCATCACAAGCCACAAAGGAGAGCCTAGGTGAAGAAACTGAAGTCTCTAAGATCTAGCAACATCAAAGATCAAATGTAGTGGGTGGCAGAGTATCACAATTTGTCCATCACTTTGGTGGATGTATTTTGTGTGTCCTATATCATGAGGATAAAGAATGTATATTAGTGCTGTGGTGGGGAGATGGCTCAGTGGATCAAGTGACTGCAACGCAAGTGTGAGGACCAGAGGTTCAGATGCCCGGGACCCTCGGAAATGCCATGTGGGTGTGGCACACTTGTAGTCTCAGCCTTTGGAACTTACTGAGCAAGACTAAATAAAGAAGCTCTAGGTTCGCGTGAGGGATCGCGCCTTAGTACATAATGTGGAGCTAGCAGAAATAAGATTGAAAAAAGCACCTGGTGTTGGCCTCTGGTTTCCACATGCCCATACACATGACAACACTCATATGCACATACACGCACATGCAAGAAGTAACACGATATTTTCAATACGTTATGCTAAAAGATAACATACAAGAAGAGGCAGTCATTGGGTTATTAAATAATGTGGCAATCAACAGAAACACTACATAGACACAAATGCGATGCAATTGACTACTCAGAATAAAGTTAATATACCACGAAAGAACTGTTGAATATTGGACAAAGCCAGATATAATGGTTTATGCCTGTGATCCCAGCACTTGGGAAGATGACGCAAGGAGATTGCTATGAGTTTGAGGACTAGCTGAGCTACAGACTATGAGACCCTCTCTCATAAAATTGCAACACCAAATTGAATAAAAGCACCACTAACAAACACTGTGTTTAGATGAAACAGTGAGCTTTGCTAATGGGCTGGGGAGAAGGTCAGGAGGGGAGTCTTGCTGACCACACGTGATTGATTCCTAGCACCAGAGATGAGGAGGAGGAGGAGGAGGAGGAGGAGGAGGAGGAGGAGGAAGAAAGGGAAAGGAAGAGGAGATTGTCTTACTAAAACCATGGTGTTTGAGACGAAATCTTAAGGCTCTTTGCCCTCAGGGTTGCTTTGTGTGGCTTAGTTTCGTCTTTAAAACCTAGTGCCTTCCTTCCTTTGCTTAGCCTACCTCACAGGTGGTTTCCTCATGAAGTAAATCCCTTCATGGTTGCAAGCAACCCCAACATCTCTTTGCACATTTGAGAGGAGGCGGGAGTGGTGGGCAGTGAAGCTTCTTCCATTTTTGTAAAGAGCAAACTCTTTCCCAGAAGCTCTCAGCCTACTTCCTCTTCTGTCTTTGAGGTCAGAGGTAGATCTGCCCCTAACGCGATCACGAGCAAAGGAGAAGTGATAAGCGCTTGGTTCAGACCCTGTCGTGATTCATCAGCAGCTGTGACCAGCTCCTAAATAGTCAACACCGCCCTCCTTAAACAGGAACGAGAAACAGCTCTTGGGTAGACAAAATAGACTCTGCCTCAATTGCAATTGCTTTTGTGTGGATAAATATGTTTGCAAACAACTGAGGGAGGGAAGAACTTAATCTGCCCTCAGTCTCTCTAACCTGCCATCTGAAATCATTCTACTGGTGTCCTCTCTAGAAATTAAGTTGGTTGAAGCTAAGTTAGTATTTCAATATGGTCGTTACATGTTATTCTCTTAGTAGTCCTGAAATCCTGCAGACATAGGTACAGGCCAGTCGCAAACTGGTCAAAAGCTTTGCCGTAGTACAAAAAGGGTAAAGGTCACAATAAGCAACTCTGTTGCTTGTGACCTTCCAACAGAACCACATATGCAAACCAGACCCCAGACAGAGGAAACTGTATGTTGAAAGATGTGGTAAAAATATTAATAACACTGGTATTAGTACTTCCTAGTCATGGTTCTAAAATTTTTTGAGAGATGTCTCTTCCAAAGACATCAATTCCTTGAAGACTTTAGATAAGCAGTATAGTTGCATGAAACATAACTGAGCACCTACACATTCCTTTCTTTTCTTTTCTTTTCTTTTCTTTTCTTTTTTTTTCTGTTACAGTGTGTGCTTTATGGAAACAACAAAGTTAAACCTAGTTGGGCATGGTGGCACACACAAGTTAGGAATACCAGGGAACTAGAGAGTGAGGCAGGATGGTGAGTTTGAGGCCAGCCTTGACTACCCAGCATGTGCCAGGCTACTCATGGCAATGTAGAGAAACCTTGTCTTAAAATATCAGTAAGGACAATGACAATAATATGAACATTAAGGTTCTGAAATCAGGAGAAAACTGGCTTCCTAAAATTGTCCTTTGATGTCCAAGTGTAGGTCATTGAGTGCTTATGAACATACACACCATATACATACTTGCACACACACACACACACACACACACACACACACACAAAATAAATAAATAAATAAATAAAATAATTTTTGTTTTTAAAAATACACATTACTCAACTAATGGTTCAGATAGCTTGAGTGTCTAGAGCCCCCTTTCTCATTAGACTAGACACATACGTTGTATGTGTAATTATAATTGCGTGTCGGTGATCATTTCTTTTAAGATTTATTTTATTTTATGTGTTTTTTTTTTCTGGGATGTATACCATGTGCAAACTTGGTACCCAAGGAGAGCAGGCAAAGCCATCAGATTCCCAAGAATTGGAGTGGTTGTGAGCTACCATGTAGTGATGGGAATCAAACCCAGGTCCTCTAGAAGAACTGCGAGTGCTCCCCACTGCCGAGCCACGCCCCTCTTAAGAATCCTTTTCCTTACTTCCTGGCTTTACACAAGAACGTTAAGACCGCAGCATGATGAAACGGAGGAGGAAAGATGGCACATTTTGCTAGCTGGCACCGAGTTCCTCCTGTTCTGAGATCCACTGTTTGCTGAAGACAGTGGCCATTATATCTTGGTCTCTTAGTTGTCCTGAAATCTTGCAGACATAGGTACTGGTCGGTCATGCACTGGCCAAGAAATGTAGCACAGGAAAAGATAAAAGGTCGTGGTAAGAACCTCTGCTTGCTTGTGACCTTCCAACAGCGCCACACATGCAAACCAGACCCCACACAGAGGATACTGGGGGCAGGGGAGCACATCCAAAAGAACAAAGGATAGACTCCCATTGTTCAAGTGGCTCCATGCGGCCAGAGTACCTATGCCTCAAGGAAAAACACAAACCTGTTCTTAACTGGGGCAGAACAACCTGTTTTGCTACTCAAAATAATAGTCAATGTTTCTTCTTTATCATTTAGAAACAAGAGCTTTTTGCTTCATTGACTAATTAAGTCACCTACAGCCAGGCGTGGCCAGGCAGTGGCCGCAGTACTTTAGAAGTGACTGGTATGTTCAGATGGTCTGCGAATCCTGGTAACTCGAGTACCCTGATGCCGTGAGTTGGGGTGCGGCTTAACACCACACGTTGTTGCTTTGTAACAAGGCCTCTTGTGAAAGAGAAGCTGTGGGTCTCAAGATCCATATCTGAACAGCAGGTTACAGATAATTAAAAACAGACCATGGTAACAACAAAGAAAAGGAGAAAACTCATTTTTTTTTCCCTTCAAACAGTGATCGTGTTTAGCTTTTTGAAAATAAAATCAAAAGACCCCTGGCTCTGCTCTGCTTGTTGGCATGGCCATAAGAGCTTCATGTTTTTCTTCAGAGCATCTTTTTTTTTTTTTAATTCTCAAGTTAGAATAACAATTTTCATCAGTGACGCCTAGTACATTTGATTTTTTTTTATTCATAAATAAGGGCAAATAAGGGGAGCAGCTGCTCTTTGGAGAAATGTGCTAGAGAAGACAAGCCTGGAAAACTCACATTACCGAACAACGAATTGAATGGGAATAAGTGAGGTGAAATTGTGATAAAGAGTGAGTCAGTGGGGCATAGACAGTTCAGCCTTTGATGAGATTCCTCAGGTATTGACCTGCTGGTAACTTGAAATAAGAACAGGAGCAAAGGTCAAGTTGAATCTTTAAACAGTTGTGGGAAGCTGGGAGGAAGGAAGGGTAGAACAGAGTCTGTTTCTAGAAGTCTTGTGTTATGGGAGAGAAGGCGTCACGCCGCAAGGCAGAAGCAACGGGAATGGTCTGTCTGCGATGACCAATGCCAGGGCCAGCTCGCAGAGCATGTTACAGGCTGATTAAATGCAGGTTTACAAAGAGACGACCAGATGAAGGCAGGACGTATGTATGATCAACTGTTCACAGTTAGCATAGAACTCTAACATATTTCTCAAGAAATCAAAATAAAAGGGAAATCTAATGTGAAATATACAAACTGAGCAATATATACTTTTCCTTTGGAGACTATTTTAGATGAATAAAGCAGTGACAGTTGCATTAATTAAAAAGCCCAGTGAAAGAGGTTTTGTTCGTTTGAGATGGATGATAGCATATTGAGTAATTCAGTGTTTTGGTACACAAACAACTACACTGAAGTGGGATGCCTTCTAAAATCTTTGTCAGATTTAAAATATAATTCAGACTTAAAAACAAATAGCTTGCATTTGGGGGAGCGCAGTGCAATGATACTTTGTATCAAAGTGGACTAGTATTATTTTGGGGGACACAATATAGGCATGTTTGTGTTTTTGGACTCCAAAATGATCATGTCAATGATTCAGTAATAACTTTCGAGGATGTTATCATTAATGTATGTATAGTATAGATGAAGTATATTGTGGTATTCCTTTTTAAAATGGTCAAGTACAAGACTTGTGAAAACCTCTAGGTGGATTTATTAATATATAGTGTCAATGCTGTGCTTAAAACAATTGCTTAAAAGCGCATTGTGGAAAATATTAATGTTAATTAAAAATAATTAGCCAGGAGCTCATGAGCCAGCTAGCCTGAAGTATGCTGAATAGCAGAAATAATAAGAGAGACTCTACTTTCAACAAGGAGGATACTAAAAAAAAAAAAAAAATGACTGCTAAAGTTGTCCTCTGATCTCCACGCATGTGCATGGCACACATGAACCTAAACACACGCACGCACGAATGCACATACACACACAATTTTAAAAGAAAGCTCTAGATATGTAAAATATAATAATAGAGTCTTAACATAAAATATTTTATTACTGTTTTTGTGTGT
The DNA here is from genome assembly GCA_907169655.1 of Acomys percivali. Lineage (NCBI taxonomy): Eukaryota > Metazoa > Chordata > Mammalia > Rodentia > Muridae > Acomys > Acomys percivali. Next base: position 2,721,224 of record OU015758.1, on the reverse strand, counting down.
GTGTGATACATGTGAATATGGGCACATGCATGTGTGTGCGTGTGCATGAGAGAGAGAGAGAGAGAGAGAGAGAGAGAGAGCGCCAGAGGACAAAGTTACAGAGTCATGTGTCTCCTTCTGCAGTGGGTTCCAAGGTCTGAACTCAAGTCATTAGACTTATAAGGTAAGTACTGGCCCCAAAATGTAATAGTTCTTTTTTTTTTCAATTTTTAAAAAATTTTATTAATTTATTCAGATTACAACTCAATTGTTATCCCATCACTTGTATCCTCCCATTCCTCCCTCCCTCCCACTTTCGTCCTATTCCTTTTCCCTAGGTCTATGACTGAGGGGGACCTCCTCCCCCACTATATGGTCACAGGCTATCAAGTCTCATCTTGGCAGCCTGCTTATTCTTTCTCTGAGTGCCACCAGGCCTCCCCACCAAGGGGAAGTGGTCAAATATGGGACACCAGAGTTCATGTCAGAGTCAGTCCCTGCTCTCCACATAACTGTGGAGAATGTGCTGCCCATTGGCTAGATCTGGGTAGGGGTTCAATGTTTACTATTGTATTGTCTTTGGTTAGTGCAATAGTTTGAGCAGACACCCCTGGGCCCCAATCCACCCATCACGATGTTCTTCTTGTAGGTTTCTAGGACCCTCTAGGTCCTTCTATTTCCCCATCTCCTATATTTCTCTTACCTAGAGTCTCTCAGTAGGATGTCCTCACATCTGTCCCAATCTCCTGGTAAGTGAAGACTTTCGTGGGACATGCCTTTTGGACTAGTGCCCAATTATAAGTGAGTATAAACCATGTGAGTCTTTCTGCTTCTGGGTTAACTTACTCAGTATGATCATTTCTAGTTCCATCCATTTGTCCACAAATCTCGGGATTTCCTTGTTTTTAATAGCTGAGTAGTATTCCATAGTGTAAATGTACCACAGTTTCTTTATCCATTCTTTAACTAAGAGACACTTAGGTTATTTCCAGGTTCTGGCTATTATAAATAAGGCTGCTATGAACATGGTTGAGCAAACCTTGTTGTGTGGTGGAGCATTTTCTGGGTATATCCCAAGAAGTGGAATAGCTGGGTCTTGAGGAAGCCCTATTCCCAGTTTTCCGAGAAAGCGCCAGATAGATTTCTAAAGTGGTTGTACAAGTTTGCATTCCCACCAGCAATGAAGGAGTGTTCCTCTCTCTCCACATCCTCGCCAGCTATCTCAAAGAAAGTAACCAAAATATCCAAAATAGTTCTTAATATAACTAGTCGTCAAAAACCTAAATGCATAGGTCAAAGAGAAAATATAAGCAACTAGTCGTCAAAAACCTAGGTCAAAGAGAAAATAAGCAAGGTTTAAAACAATCAACTTTTTTTTTTCATTGCTGAACTTTCATGAAATGAAATGCATTTCATGGACTTGGGCATGTGTACCAGGACGTACCTGTGAAGATTGGAGGACAGTTCTGTGGTGTTGGTTCTCTTCATCCACCTGTGTGTGGCTGTGCTGGTTTGAATGAGAATGGGCCCAGAAGCTCATCTATCTGAATGTCTGGTTCACAGCTGAAGGACCGTTTAAGATGGACTGGAAGGTGTGTCCTTGTTGGAGGAGGTATGTCACTGGGGGGGGGGGTGAGTTTTCAGGTTATAAAAGCCCACACCAGGCCCAGTCTTGCCTTTTTTCTTCTACCTCCTGCCTGTGGATCAGAAAGAGAAATAGAATCAGAGAAAGACTACACAGAAGAAAGGATGAAACTTTGCATAGTTCAAACTTACCATGTTTAAGATGAGTAGAAAATGTAAAGTTCCTGATGTAGTTCAGAGCTTTAACTAAAAACTTTATTTTTTTCCTCAAAATAAATAAATAGAACAGAGCCAAATATTTTTGTTTGCATGTTGTACCTGATTAAAAAAAAACTGGATTATTCCCACTTTAAAAAGCTATCTGAGGACAGAAAAAAAGGAATATTTATCAATAAGAATAATTGAGTCTTGACAATGATGGTATATGATACAAGGCACACAGAAGAACACAAAGATCATAAGATGATGCCATGGACTCACGATAAGCATTCTAAAGTAAAGATTAGCACACTAAGTATAACAATCTAGAAAAAGCATAATATAGTATAAAATGGGGGATAAATTGTATTTATCCTATGAACACAACATTTTTGACAAAGAAAAATGTACAGGTTTATAAATATAGTTCATCAAATTAATAGAATACAGAAGGAAAAACAAAGCATATGGGGAAGCATACTGTGTAAATTCAATAAAACTTAAGCATGATGAATGTTCTTAGTAAACTAGAGATAAAAGAGCTTTTAGTGTCCATTTATAAATCAGAAACTATTCTTCCTCTTCAAAGCAGGAGTGATTTAATATAGATGATTGTCTACACTGGTGACAGAAGCCAAACCAGGCATGATGAGTCAGCTAGCTACTCAAGAGCAGGAGACAGTATGCCCTGAGGTCTAGAGAGATAGTAGGAGAAGCAGTTTGCTATTGGAGCCAGAAGGCTAGACACCAGTGAGAGGTAAGATCGGCCTTGCCTGGCGGGAGCTGGTCCATGAAGGGAGGGACCCTCTGGCAAGAGTTGGACCTACAGAGAAGAGACAGGGATTGCTGGAAATACCAGAAGATAACAGGACAGTCTGTCATCCTGGCATCTCCTACTGTCTCCTAGTAGCTATCCCACTGTGAAGTTGGAGGGCAGAGAAAAACTGGAAGTGTTATTTTGTTGAAATACAGAACACAGTAAGAGAAAGAGATCTGAAGGCAAACTCATTGGAATTCAATAAAGGATTGGAACAGAGATGCAAAGAGTAAGAGCAAAAAGGCACGTGAGCCTCACAAGTATTTCCGTGACCTGGTTTTAAAACTTGGAGGTTGATACATTATTATTTCAGTACTGATCTGATATACATATTTTATAGGCATTCTTTCATGTATACTAAATATTTCATTGAATTTCAAAACAATGGGATACAGATGTGCCAGAATACTCTAATCTCCTTTTTGTTTCCCATATTATTGCACCCAGTATGCAAACATAGAAATATACATGAACTTTGATAAGGGAGAGGATTTTAATAAAGGGTAAAAACACCCCCTAATTATAAGTGAGTTATTGAAATGACAGTTGATGAAGAAGCCAGTATGAAGATGTAGGTGAGTAATAGGGCATTAGTCTATAATGTGTGAAGAGGATCCGGCTTCAATGCTCAGCATCACCAATAAATAAATAAATATATAAAAGAAATCAGAAAATTGTAAGACATAAAATCAACTTTCCTTGTTGATGATCATTTAAAATCCAAATGATACCATTTAGGGTGGCATAGAGGGGCTGTTAATGTCAATGAGAGGTCTAGATATCAGTACTCACATTTATTCCATGTAAGGAAATAATTTCTTCTGTAAAAGTGATTTTATTGTACGTCTACCTATGTGTGTCTGCATGAGTTTCTGTGTACCATGTACTTGCAGGTGCTCTCGGAGGCCAGAGGACATTGGATCTCCTAGAGCTGAGGTGACAGGAGGTTATAAGCATCAGAGGGTACTGGTGCTCAGTGCTGACCTTGGGTCTTCGGAAAGAGCAGTATGTGCTCTTAACAACCAAGCCATTTCTGCAACCCAACAGAAGTGATGTAGGCGGAAGACTACGTGGAGCCTGTAGAAGGAAGTATGGTAGACAGATACTGTCAAGAGATGAAACACTTCTGCTTCATGGTAGTAAACATCTGATTTTTTTTTTCTTTCTTCTTAATAAATATAAACATAAATCAGAGAAAAATGGGGGGGTGGGGGGAAGGGAATATATCAAGATGCAGTGCTCACTCACAATTAGCATTTGGGGGAGAGTGCCAGAGCAAGGGACAGCAAGAGAATGGATGGAAATTTCATGGTCAGCATAGAATGCACAAGGAGCTCAGAAAACCAACCACCAAGGAAACAAGCAACCCAATTAAAAACTGGAACATGGCTCTAGGCAAAGAGTTATCAGAAGAACAAGCACAGATCGCCGAGAAGTATCTGTTCTAATGTTTAACGTCTTTAGCCACCACAGAAATGCAAATCAAAACTACTTTGAGATTTCATCTTATCCCAGACAGAATGGCAAATATAAATAAGACAAAGATAGCCGTTGATGGGGCTGTGGGGAAAGAGGAACACTGTTTCACTGCGGTTAGGGGTGCGAACTGGTACAGCCTCTGTGGAGACAAGTGTGAAGGTTTTAAAGACGCTAGAAATAGATCTCCCATGTGTCCCAGGTACACCACTTGAGCATATACTCAAAGGACCCTACATCCCACTATAGAGATAGCTGTAACTGTGAGTTTCTACCTAGGTCCAGGAGCAGCAACACAGTGCTGATGAGGAGCGGCTTGATGTGGTGTCACTGGAAAGAAACTTGAAACCTTTCCATTTCTGGACCTAGTAAACGGACATGTGTTTTTAGAGAATTTGGTACTTTTAAAAGCAAGTTGTCTCGGCGCAAGGCTCTCTACGACTGTGACGAGATGCTTGAATGTCAATGAAGACACTAAGAACAGAAAAGGGAGCCGGGCGGTGGTGGCTCACGCCTTTAATCCCAGCACTCTGGAGTCAGAGGCAGGTGGATCGCTGTGAGTTCGAGGCCAGCCTGGTCTACAAAGCAAGTCCAAGACAGCCAAGGCTACACAGAGAAATCCTGCCTTGAAACGCCTCCCCCCAAACAAAACAAAACAAAACAGAAAAGGGAAAGTGGAAGCACAGAAGCTGGTGGTGGTGGGGTGACCGCTCAGCGTCAAATAGACTACAAAGCATTGAATTACATTTGCTTCATCTCATACACTGGGCATAGTGATACAGTATGCTTGTCATAATATCAGTGTTTTGGGGCTGGAGACACGGCTCAGTGGTTAAGAGCGCTCGCTGTCTGCTCTTCCAGAGGTCCTGAGTTCAATTCCCAGCAACCACATGGTGGTTCACAAGCATCTGTAATGTGATCTGACGCCCTCTTCTGCAGATAAAGTACTCACATACAATAAATTAAAAAAAAAATCAGTGTGCATGTGTGCATGTGTGTGCATGTATGTGTGTGTGTTGAGAGGGATGCTGTAAGACATTTTCTAGTATATATATATATTTTTTTTAATAGAACTAACTGTACATCCAAGAGGTTTTTAAAAAACACCTTTTCTAGAGTTAGACATTTAGAAATGAACACTGATATAGCTAATTCCAAACAAAAGTTGAAAAGGAGAGATGACTGCATAGAAGATATCTGTAATTGATGCCCTTTTCTGTGGCTAGCTTGTGGTTATGTGCCCTCTGGAGTCTCTGGGGAAGCTAAGTACTTACTTGACAAGGCGAGAGATGAGCTTTAAAGCAGCACAGCACTTTGGAGATATTTCAACCTTGACCGTACATGACTAACCACCTGGAAAGTTTTAAAAATATCTGAATCCCAGCTCACATGCCGGGTGCCAGGAGTGCAGCAAGACACATTGATCTCGAGCCCCCCCCCCCCACCCCGGTGATAACCGTGAGGAGCACACCCTTGAGTTTATCCACACAGCTATGCAATAACTCCAGAAGTTCCTTTGAAAGAGTGTGCACATCATGAGTCCCTTGCTACAACGATGTGACCTCTCAGGGCAGCTCGCTCTATAGAAATCTGACAGTATTAGAGTGTGGGCTAGGTACAAGAGAAGCCTAATTGAGAGAGAAGAAATATTTGGTTCTTCTCCAAGCACCAGAGCGTTTACAGTGCGATGGAGTAATACTAGAAGCATTGTATAAATGCTTAGGCACCAACCTGTGTGTTGACTGAGTCGAATCTCTGCTGGGGGGTGGGGGGTGGGGGGTGGGAGGGCGGAGAGCCGTGGACAGTGTCTCCAAAGGAATTAGCAATGGACTAGTGAGATTGGAGCATGTTCAAACCCCACAATTCTCAAACTTGAGATTTAAATCTCATCCCCAGGGCTGGAGAGATGGCTCAGAGGCTAAGAGCACTGTTTGTTCTTCCAAAGGTCCTGAGTTCAATTCCCAGCAACCACGTGGTGGCTCACAACCATCTATAAAGATATCTGGCCTGCAGGGGTATAAGCAGGCAGAGCACTGTATACATAATAAATATAAATTAAAAATAAATAAATAAATAAATCTCATCCTGAGAACCGAAGGCTTGGGACAAAGCTCTCTCCTTGTTTCCGTGCCTGCCTCAGGATCACGTGACACAGCTTGGAGGTGGTTACAGGTGACCAAGCATGTAAGCTGTCACCTGCTATCTCTCCCCGTGCAAATCGAGCATCGAAGGCACCCTAGCCCCAACCAATCAAACACATTCATCCTCAAAGACCTGTCCCCACTGCCCAAGGTTTTCAAGTCCCCGTTTTCACCTGAAATAAATGGGTCAGCACCATCTACTTCACCAGTGACTGTGAGACTTGCTGTTTATTCTGGGGAAAGGAGGACTCTTCGCCTTCCCCATCACCGCTGGAGCCTGGACCTCGGGCCAGGCAGCCACAGTGGAACCACCCGGATGATCTCCTAGAGCTCACCCAGACTCTGCAAGACGACTGCCCAGTTCATCCGCTCAGCTGGGACCTCTTGGAGCCCCCGAGCTCCCAGCACATGACCCAGAGCTGATGCGTGCTTGCTCCAGGTGTAAACCAATCAGGCCATTTAACCATAGAGCCTCAACACTTCAGCAGCATCACCTGCCTCGACTTTTGGCTCCCAAGCTTGTAGCCTCAGGGATCGGCGGCACAACTAAAAGAGCTATAACCCTCTGCTGCTAGAGTGGCTGTTTTTACTTAAAAAAGCAGTAATACTTATTGCGGAGAAAATCCTTCCAGCTAGATGCGGATCCAGTTCTGTGTTTTCACCCTTCCCCACCTGGAAACCAATGTTCCGGAAAGAAGTGGAGCTCCAGAGGACATGTGTTTCACCCTTTTCCACCCGGAAGCTGATAGCACTCGGACTTCCGCCTGTGTACTTCCGGTGACAGGAGACAAAGAACCAGTGTGTATACATGATACTTCTGTAAGAAAATAGTGATTCTGAGCATGGCAAGACAGCGCAGCTGGTAACGGCGCCTGTTGCCAAACCTGACCACCCAGATTCCACCCCTGGGAACCACACCCGAGAAGGAGAGAATTGAGTCGCACAATTTGTACTCTGACCTACACACACACACACACACACACACACACATACACACAAACACACACACGGTCTGATACCTCCACATTAAAAAAAAAAGTTTTTATTTTTAAAACCATGGTTCTTCCCTGTGCATAGTTACACACTTCCATAATTTCAGCATGTGATAGAGGCTAAGGCAAAGGATCGCTTTGATGATGGAACCAATGTGGTCTACCTAGTTCATCCCAGGTTCCATCAAAACCAAAACACAGCTTCCTAGTATGCAGGAAGTCCTGAGGTGATCTCTATACAGGACGAACTGGGTGTGGTGATGTGCACTTCTAACTCCAGCATTTAGGAGGCAGAGGCCGAAGGATCTAAAATTTAAGGTCGTTCTCCGTTATGTGACATGTTCAAGTTCATCGCCTGGGATACACGGGATCCTGTCTCAAACGACAAACCAAACAAAACGTATTATATTTATTGTACTTTATTTTGTAATAAATACTTTAAAAAAAAAAAAAAGAATCATACGTAAAGGTTTAAAGGAGGAGAAAAGGTAGCAATGCAGCCAGTGTTTCTGGTGGCTAAGATGTAATGTCTGTAGGAGTAGTTTATGTGAAACAGCTGTTTCTGAAGGGACATCGTCCACACGTACGGAAAGACAAGGCGAAGCACAGAACAATCAATCCAAGGGCTGGACGGGGTGGAAGACAGCTGGCAGCAACTGAAACTAGCTCAGCCGTCTGTCTAAGGGAACCATTTCTACTTAATAAACTCCACTTAGGCAAACGGACGGACTATGATGACTGCCCCTTTGTAGATGCCACGTTGCAATTTTCAGTAATTTGGGAGAGAATCGGAGTCAGCGATGAAGTACATCTATTTTGCTCAATGGGCAAAGGCTTTGCTTTACTTTATTTATGTAATGTGAAATGTTTGGCCACCTGGAACAGCGCCGGGGAGTGGATGTAAAATGGAAAACACAGTCAGTGAGACTGATTAATAACCACAGGCAGAAAAATAGGCCAAGTGGAAAAACTTATTCATGTAATTGCCTCATTTTGCTGACTGCAAAAGGATTTGTTTTGGAAGGGATTTCAGCTGTTTAACTTGGTGAATTGATAGATCAGAGAACGATCTAGAAATGACATCATACTGTGTTGTTCAGGATATGAAATTTTTGAACCAAAAATATATGCCTCCTTTCATATCAACCTCCCAAGAAAGACACTGTCTTGTGAAAATAATGATTGTACAATAACAACAATTCCAGTGTAGAGGAGACAAGAAAACAGCGCAGGCCTTTCCTAAATGCTATGGACTCAGAATTATTCAAGTCGAAAAAGACAAACCACAGTTTTCTTTGTCTAGACACAAAAATAAATGAGAGACTACAGAAGTGGCCCGGAATTTCATTTACCTGATAACTCCGGCTGCCATAAAGAAACACAATTTATGTATCTAGTATGAAACTTTAAGAATTAAATAAAGGTAAAAATGACGTTTTCTTTGTTCTGGTATCCCATTGCCAGCTGGCATTTCCCTGAAGATAATTACATCAGCCAGCTTCCCTCTAAGAGAAACATTTATATCTAGCCCCCCATGTGGAATATTTATCTTAAACAAGTTCTCTAAGCATTCTTTCTTTCCCTCTGATGTGGGCCTGTATTTCCAGCACTTAGGAGGCGGCAGAGTGAGAGCTTGGAGCTGGAAATTGTTCCTAGCTACAGAGCAAGTTTCAGGCAGCCTGGGCGACACCAGGACCTGGCTCAGGAAACATTCAAAATAAAATATTATTTATTATTATCTTATTAAACCCTTTTAGTAAGCATACAGACAGGTATTTCTTCATACCAAATTCATATATATAGTCACTGTGCCTTGCTCATATCTACCCCGCATTATCCATCCTTAACATAATTTTTTCCACTGTTTTTTTTCTTTGTTTTCTTTGTCTCTTTGTGGTTTACATCCTGGTTGTACCTCCATCCCTCCTCACCTCCAAGTCTCACCTTCTCTTCCTCTCTCACCTCCAAACCCCCTTTCCTATTGCTCAGAAAAGGGGAGCTCCACTTTCCATCCACCCCAGCTCATTGAGTATATCAGGACTGATTTTATCCTCGTCCCCTGTGGCCTGGCAAGGTAGTCCCACCAGGGGGAAGTGATCAAAAAGCTGGCAACAGAGTCCATGTTAGGGACAACCCCCCATTCCCTTACTAGAGGACTCACGTGAAGCCCATCTGCTATATCTTTGTAGGGGGCCTAGGTCCAGTCCATACAAGGTCCTTGGTTGGTGCTTCAGGCTCAGCAAACCCATCCGGGCCCTGTTGGCTCTTTCAGTCTTCTTGTGGAGCTCCTGTCACCTCCAGTTCCTTTTCTCTTTCCCCTCACTTTTCCACAAGACTCCTTGTGCATTGCCCAATGTTTGGCTGTGAGTCTCAGCATCTGTTTCAAACCACTGCTTGGTGGAACTTCTCAGAGGACAACTTTGCTAGGCTTCTGTCTGCAGGCATAGCAGAGTAGTGTCAGGGGGTTACCTCTCTCCCGTAGGGTGGGTCTTGGGTTTGGGCCAGGCGTTAGTTGGACATTCTTTCAATCTATGCTCCTCTGTCTTCATCCCTGCACACCTTGTAGGTGGGGTGGATTTGTGGTAGAATTTTTGGTGGGTGGGTTAGTGTTCCCCTACCTCTATTAGGAATCCTGTCTAGTTACAGGGTGTCCTCTTCAATCTCTATGACCCCTGCTACTAGGAGTCTCTACTGGGGTCCCTCTCATGTGCTCCCAAGAAACCTACCCTGACTTAGGCCTCCAGCTTGTCACAGAGATGCCCCCACCCACAGTTTCTCTTTTCTTTACAGGCTTTTTGACCTCCTGTCCCCACTCTCCCCAGGTTGATCTCCACCCTTGTATCTCTCTGCACTGCCTCTTCTGCCTTGTTCTCTCTCTTCAACTACTACTCTGTCTATTCTATTTCCCCTTAAGAGTGAGATTTATGCATCCTCCCTTGGATCCTCCTTGTTACTTACCTTCTTTGGGTCTGTGCATTGTAGTATTTTCATCCTGTACTATATGGCTAAAAACCACTTGTGAGTACATATTATGTGTGTCCTTCTGGATCTCAGTTACCTCACCCAGGATCTTTCCTAGTTCCACCCATTATTTTTATCTTTAATAGTACATAAAAGAATGTCCAGGGTCTAGGCTATATAACTTTTTTTCCCCCTTTTTCTTCTTTTTTCTTCTCTTTATCCCCCCGCCCCCACCTCTCTCTAACATATTTCTATGTAGCCCTGGATGTCCTGGAAATTACTATGTAGAGATCATTTGGTCTTCAAAGACCTGCCTACCTCTGCTCCTTTCCCCTGAGTGCTGGGATTAAAGGTGTGAGCCACCGAAACTGAGTAATTTATTTTCAAAGTATTTTTATTTGTATTGTACGAAAGCATCATTTCAATAATCGTCCGTAAATAATATTACTAACACATCATGGTTTATGTTCTTTTTGAAGATTATCTATGTAATAAATTCCTTTCAGTGAGATTGCTGCCAGAATATGAATACAGCATTTTTATTGCTATGACTTAAATGTTCTTCAAACATGTTCTCAGCTCATATTCCAGTGTTAAGCGGCTCACTACTTACAGTCTTGCTAACATTGTTGCACTTTTAAAATACTCACTGATATGATTGGATTGATGTCTTGAGTGTCTCTATTAGTCCCACAATCATAGTAAAAATGTGGAAGAAGAAACTCAAGTACATTATTAATAACGGTATCTTGTACTT
>OU015758.1:2678866-2694962 GCA_907169655.1 Acomys percivali | reverse complement strand
AGAAGAAGAAGAAGAAGAAGAAGAAGAAGAAGAAGAAGAAGAAGAAGTTTATTTTCAAATTTTCATTAAAGAGAGAAAAGAGCAAAGCACATTTTAGGGAAAGGGGACGGTAATGATTGCTTCAGCCTCTGTTTTCTGTAAATTAAATGAGATTTTGGTAAACCACTTTTAGTGTCATTATAAAAGCATTCTTAATTCTACTGCTTTAGCTGTTGTATAAGATAAATAGTCAATTCCTTCAGGGAGTGGGAAGATTAGAGGCTCATAAGTGATAATCAATATTTCATGGGACAATGGCGCAAAACTATCCCAGGTGTCCAAGTAAAGGAGAGATTAAAGCCACGGTAATGACCTAGAAGAAGAAAAAAATGGGACAGAAATGTGAACCAAGGGAAATGGCTAAACATGTTCAGCTACATAAAACTGGCCTGAGTTGATCCTAACAGTTGTTTTTGGGCCTCCTGCTGCCCACCTAAAATAATCACATAAGCACAACCCATGAGGGGCCCGGGTGGCATCTGGTCAAAGGCTCTCTGTGCAATATGTCTGTTTCCATAGCATCTTCTAAGTTACACTTGACTTTGGAAACTTTTGTGCATCTTGCCGATGCACTTTTGGAAGCAGCACAAAGCACATAAAAACAATAGTGAACTCGCTGGCAGAGATTTAGGTCCAGGCAAAAATCTTAGTGATTTTCGGACAAAGGCTCAATCTTTCTCCCTCCTAACCGCTTAATTCAGAAAGTTTCTGGTGTCAGACTTCCATAATAGTCTGTGCTGTGGATGAGTGCTCAGGATTTGAACAAGGGGGCCATGGTTTCAGTCGCTCTAGCGGTGACTTAAATGAATAAAACAACATATTGCAGAGAAAGCCGAGGTGCATGAGAAAGCGTAGAAAGAAAGAAAGCCGTGGAAATCCTGCAGGATCATCCATCTTTCTTCAGGATCTGTTTGCCCTGAGCACAGGCGTGTAGTCAGTCCTCTGCCCTGCGCGGTTCTGATGATGCCCAAATGAAAGCACTGTCTTTGCTGTCATGACTTCGAAGGCTTGGGGCCCAGGTGTGAAGACCCGTGGCTATTGTACACCCCAGCCCTTCCTTCCTGCTCTCTTATCGTGCACTGATGACAAGGAGGAGGGAGAGGAGGAGAAGAGCAAAACAACAGATACCAAACAAAGAGTGCCACTGTCCCCTAAGAAGAGGACAGAAGTAATTTCCAGGAGGAGGAGACAAATAAAATAAAATAAAATAAAATAAAGGTTCCTGAAGTCCTACAGACAGGGTATAATGGTAAGCCACTATGATCTCAGTACTGGAGAAGCTGAGGCAGGGGGAGTACCATGATCAGTTTCAGCTTGAGTTACACAGAAAGGCCCTGTCTCAGAAAACAAACACACTATTAAAGAGTACAGAAAGGCAGGAAAGTGACGGTAGCCATGAGTGTCTTCGTTGCTTTGCACTGCTCTTGAAGGAAACGTCCTGCACCCTGATTGCTGTCTCCCTGCCATGATAGTGAAAGGTTCATAGTAAAAATTGTTTTCAAAAGAGGGAAGCAAGTGCTAGAGAAAAATACAGTGCAGGGTGGTGGAGGCTGTTATCCGAAGGACTGGGCAGACGAGTGCAATGCCAGCGCAGCCATTTCCCAGGGCTGTGGATGATCTGGGTAGGAGATGGTCAGCAAGAATGACTTAAACTGTAGACTGTTAGAAGACAGATGTGAAAGCCCTTTGCAAAAGCTAGGGGAGCATGCAAAATATAAAACATCCATTTAAAAAACGCTTTACTGGAGCCACATACATCGGCGCCCTTGTAGATGTGTAACCTTAGTGCTTATGAGGCAGTGAGAGGAGGCTATTTATGAGCTGGAGGCCAACCTGGTCTACACACTGAGTTCCAAGCCAACGGGCACTACGTAGGAAGATTCTTTCTCTGAAAACAAAGATCAAAACCATAAAGGATTAAAAAAAAAACTCTCGGGGTTTAAATTAGTGGTGCAGTGGTTTGTCCAACAAGCATAAAGCCCTGAATTCAACACCCATCATCTAAGAAAAACAAAGGGAGCCAAAAACATATGATGAACGCTTGGGATATAGCTCAGTGGCAGGGCTTGCCTGGTATGCACAGGGTCCTAGGTACAGCTCCCAATGCTGGGGGGGGGGGAGCAGTATCTAGAAAAATGCTCCAGAAATCCAGATATATGAGCTCCTGGTTTCTCACAGAGAAAAGGTGTTTATAAACCTGAGCCCATTGTGAACTCCTGGTTCCAAATCACTCGTTATAACAGAAGTGCCAGAGACACGTCGTGTGAGTTTCAGAACAGTAAACTAAAGGATGAGATTAGCACTGGGCAGTGGTGACACAAGCCTTTAACCCTAGTACTCAGGAGGTTGAGGCAGGCAAATCTCTGAGTTTGAAGCTAGCCTTGCCTACTACAGAGCGAATTCTAGGACAGCCAAAACTACTACAGACAGACAGACAGACACACACACACACACACACACACACACACACACAGAGAGAGAGAGAGAGAGAGAGAGACGGGGGGGGGGGGGCTACTTCTCACAATGTTAAAATCTGAAACAGAAGCAACAGGCCAGCTCACACAAATCTGCGCAATGCAGAGAGCAGAGACTCCAGAAATCAAACAGAAAACAAGGAAAGGGGAGCTCAGGTGACAGAAGCCAGTGAGGATTCTGGGCTCTAAGCAAGCCAATGTGTGTGAGGAAGCGAGGTTGCAAAGCCATGGCGGCCTCGCTCTTCTTCAGGAGTTTAAGCCTGACAGTATAGAGGCTGCAAAATGAAAATAAGCACGTATCAACAGCAGAAAAACTATCAAAGAAACAGGGTTAACAGATTCGATGAAATGGACTGTTAGGCTTGGATCAGAGCGGAGGAGCAAGTAATGACTCTGGAACTCGAGTCCGGTGGGGGAGCGGAAAGGGAAATTGAACGGAATGGAGGGGAAATTTTATTATCATGATGATTATCCTCATTATTACCTAATGTTTCCAGTGTGCCGGAATATTCAGTCAGTCCTTAAGGATATGATTTCTCCTAAAAGCAGAGGAGTGAGAATTCCTGAGGGCTGGGTGCGCAGGAGAAATCCAAGGAGTTACTGGCACCTGGAGACTGGGAACTGGAAAGTGCTGATGCCTCATTTGGGCTTAGAGAGTAAAGGGGGAGGAAAGTCTGGCCTTGCTGTCTTCACTTTTTGTCGGTCTTTTCCATTAGGTTCACCTGCTTACTTTCTGCACACGGGATTGTTAATCACTCGGTGGAGTGCTAACCTATCTCAAACCTCAGCGCGTGGACACACACACACACACACACACACACACACACACACACACACGCACGCACGCACGCATGCACGCACGCACACACACACACACACACACACACACAACCAGAGCTGAAGACAGAGACAGAGGTAAGTCACTGCCCTATACTGCAACTACTTTGGAGGTCAGGAATCAAACGAGAGCCATTATCCAAGAAGATGCTGTTGCACCCTGGAGACTCGATCATCTGGCAGGGACCCCCCTACTTGCCAGTCATCCCTCAAGTGATGCAAGTCACAAAGATTTCTTCAGTGTACCACGAGAAGCCAGATCTGAGGCAGCGAGCAGGAGTACACATTGACCAGGACTCCTTAATCGTGCGTGTTTCTTGCCCTCTGCCTCATTTCTTCCTCTGTTTAAGCCTAAAGTCCATGTCAGCAGCCCAAAGATGGACTTTTGGATCAGCAGACCCCTTTGCTGTCTGTTTCTCTTCCAGTGTGACCATGTTGAATGTATCTCTTTTCCCCGCTTTTCAGTGTTACTCATCTCTTTAACTGGTGTAATGGGTCAAGTGGCCAGACCTAGCCTTATAGGGACTAGTGGAGCCTGGGATTTCTCTGTGAAACCTGTAGTTCCAGTTTTCTGAAGGAGGCTTTGAGCTGAGTGTGGCGGAGGTTCATGACTCTTTGGAGTCTGAGTCAGGAGAATCCTCTGTAAATTGGAGGTGAGCTTGGGTTATAGAGTGAAACGCTGTCTCAGAAAAGAAAGAGTGAAACACGCACACACACATACATGCATGCACGCGCGCGCGCGCGCACACACACACACACACACACACACACACACACACACGCACACACACACACACACGCACCTCACAAAGAGAGGGACGGAAGGAGAGACAGAGACAGAGGGAGACGTTTGGTTGTCACTCGGAGCAAAAGGCAAACAAACACAGTGTTGACGAAAGAGCCTCCATGCGTGTGCGCATGTGCTAAGAGTAGGGAATATAATTCCAAAAAGAGAAGAATGAAAGAAAAGGCAAGGGACGAGTCAGTGATAAACAGCAGCACCGTGGGTAAAGGCTATGATATTGCATTTCCTGAAATGTGATCAAGGTGGAGTTTCCAATCTGCCTTGGGATGTAGCCCGGTGCTTTTCCCGACGATGTCAAAAGTCATTTCACAAAACCTGAAAGCTGGTAGCAGCATCTGTAAAGATGAAACAGGGCTGTTAGAAGTGGGAAATATTTAAAATACTTGAGACTTTTCCTGCGGCGCAACTGATGTATCTTCGTTATAATAAGACATCGGAAAACACTGAAAAGATAAAGTCACCTGTAAACTCATCCCTCCCTCTTACCATGGAGTTCTTGAAACAAACAGAGCTTCCTGCAACCCATGTTTTTGCTCCCCGGAAGCTTAGCCACCAATTGCAGGTTGGAGGGTGCAGGAGCCCCTGGGCAGGAGGCTGCTCTCTCTCTCTCCCTCTCCCCTCCTCTCCTTTCCTGCCTTTTAAAAATGATTTATTTATTATGTACACAGTGCACATTAGATCACACTATAGATGGTAGTGAGGCACTGTGTGGTTGCTGGGAATTGAACTCAGGACCTCTGGAAAGGCAGTCAGTGCTCTTAACCACTGAGCCATCTCCCCAGCCTTCCCTTTCCCCCTTTTATCTCCTTTTCCAAACCCCTCCCTCTATCTACTTCTAACTCACAGATTTGATTTTAACTTTTACATATTTTTACATATGCCGCATACGCAAGTATATGCGTAAGGCTGTTAACATTTTTTTTTTTTAAATGTGTTTGTTTATTGCCTGGAACAGGGTCTCATGTAGCCCGCGCTGGCCTCAAACTCCCTACACAGTCAAAGATGACTTCCTGGTCATCCAGCCTCTGCTCCTCAAGGGCTGCAGTTACAGTTCAAAGGTCAATGCTCCTGACAGTTGGAGAACCTGAGTTTAATGCTTCAAATTTCTTTTTTTCCCCTATACATAACTTTTTAAAATTATAATTCATTCATGTTACGTCCCGATTGTTATCCCCTCACTTGTATCTTCCCGTTCCCACCCTCCCTCCATCTTCCACCCTATTCCCCTCCCCTAGACTTCTGACTGAAAGGGACCTCCTCCCCAACCATATGGCCACAACCTATCAGGTCTCATCCAGATAGCCTGCTTCCCCTTCCTCTGTGTGCTGCCAGACCAAGGAGAAGAATCAAATTGGGCCCCTCTGGGGGGAGGGGAGGGGGAGGGGAAGGGAGGGGGAGGGAGAAGGGAAAGGGAGGCGGGAGGGGAGGGGGCTGCCAGAGTTGAGATCAGTCAGAGGCAGTCCCTGCTCTCGCCACAACTGTGGAGAGTGAGCTGTCCATTGGCTAGATCTAAATGGAGGGAGGGGGGCAGGGAGAGGGGAGAGTGTCTAAGTTTACTGCATGTACTGTCCTTGGTTGGTACAACAGTTTGTGCAGGCCCACCTCGGTCCAGATCTTATTTCTAAAAATACCACTAGCCAAAGGAAAATCAAATTCAGACCATGTTTTGGAAAAATTAGATTGGCTTGCAAACACGAAATTGAAAACGATGCATCACAGGGAGGCCGCCATCTTGGTAAGGCTGCTGCAGACAGATGCTGAGGCAGCGCTAAGAGCCTAGAGGCCAGCCATGTGACTACAAACACTTTGTAATCTCACCACTAAGGAGGTGGAGGCAGGAGGACCAGAAGATCAAGGTTAGCCTTGGCTACATAGAGAGTACCAGTGCCTTCCTGGCCTGTACAAGACCCTGCCTCAAACAAACAAACAAACAAACACAGCTAAACAAACCACCATCAGCACCAAAACAAAAACAAAGCAACAAGATGAGGAGGAGCAGATGCTGGCCACAGGAATGGATGCCGTCATGTGGTGACATGGCTGTTCTGGTGTCTATGGCTACTACGAGACCTTGCAAATAAATTTCCTTTGTCTGCCCTTCCTGACTAACAGCAAGGCAAGACAAAGTCTTTCTGTTTCAGACTTTAAAACAAGTTTTAGGGGCTGGAGAGATGGCTCAGAGGTTAAGAACACTGGCTGCCCTTCCAAAGGTCCTGAGTTCAATTCCCAGCAACCACATGGTGGCTCACGACCATCTACAATAAGATCTGGTGCCCTCTTCTGGCATGCACGCACATATGCCAGCAGGATACTATATAAATAATAAAATAAATAAATAAATCTTTAAAAAAAAAAACAAAAAAACATGTTTTATATCAGTAGACCCATTATCAAGTTTGACTGCGTTTATTGGTGCTCTAGAAGACAGCTGTACCCATTGATAATTGCCTCGGTTTGAAAATCCAATAAAAGGGTTATTTATGTTGTTATTCAGAATGAAGCTGAGAGAACAGAATAATAATTAGGCTGACTTGGTTAGGGTTACCACGGCTACCATGACCAAAAGCAAGTTGGGGAGGAAAGGCTTTATTTACCTTACTTTTCCACATCCCTGTTCACCACCGAAGGGAGTCAGGACAGGAACTCAAACAGGGCAGGAACCTGGAGGCAGGAGTTGATGCAGAAGCTATGAATGGGGTGCTGCTCACTAGCTCGCTAAGTCATGGTTTGCTTTCTTACAGAACTCAGGACCACCAGCCCAGGTGAATGACACCGCCCACAACGGGCTGCACATCACTAAGTAAGAAAATGCCTTGCAGCCAGATGTTATGGAATTCTTTTCCCAGTTGGGGTTCCCTTCCTTCAGGCTATTCCAGCTTGTGTCAAGTTGACGCGACCCTAGCCAACATATAGGCCAACTTGGTATAAGAGTGCTCTAGGGTTTAGAATTTCACTCTAAAGAATAAAGACAGTGAGGACAGTGAAGATGAACATTAAAGTTGAGGAGCTCTGGGAACAGGGTATTGGAGCAAGGCAACAGATGGGATAAAAAAAAAATAAAAAATTAAAAAAAAAAAAAAACTGAGTGTATCCCATCCTACCATTTTTTTGTTTTTGTTACCTTCCGGGAAGAGCTCATCTTCAGTGAAGCTACAGTCATCAGCTCTCAGTGCCCCTTCTAGGGTAAAATACGAATCTTCTCTTCTCTCCGTCTTTGCGACATTTGGGAATGGGGCTTTCCTGGTAATAGGCTCAGAAGAAGCACAGTTCTCCAACTCCTTCCTCCGGCCCTCCAGCCGCAATCTCTTCTCCCCTCTGCCCTCTCCTCCAGGCTCCCTGCTCCCTGCTCCAAGGTACACATCCTTTCCTTTATCTCTCGTGGGAGTGGAGGAGGTGTGATTAAAAAACAAATGCAAAGCAACCTGAGAGTGCTCCTGCTTCTAAGGAAAGGTTTGGCGAGACAGCGGTGAGCCCCTTTAAGAGGATGCCTGGATCGGAGGTGGAACAATGCGGAGTCGGCAGATGTGAGTGTTTACATAACTACTGAAGTCAATGTGAAATTCTTAGGTAAGGGGAAAAGCTTTTGCCCAAGAGAAGGGTGCGTGTATATATAGAACAAGCAAAATGACCCGTAAAACTAAGGAACAAGAAGTCAGGGCGTGACGGCGTGTGGACTGATACGGACAAAGAACCTTAGTGGACACAAAAAGAAAGACCGGTGTGTGTGCTGGTGGCGGGGTAGGTGAGGGTGAGGAGACCCCGTCCCTGCAGCCTTGTCATTTAGAAAGCAGACCTATGAGGCGGAGAGATGGCTCAGCCATCAAAGGCGAAGGTTCACAGTTAAAAATACCGGAAAGCACAGCTACGTCCACCGTCCACCGCCTGGGAGTCAGTTGATCCAGAGCCGCGAGCCACTTTAGGGAAAGAGGAATGAAAGGGCTTCAAAGGGCGATGACGACTTAAGTGTCTTTATGACATTTTGTTGTTGTTGTTGTTGCTGCTTTGCACTGTGGAAGCTGTGCCGATTTTGTGGTGAGAAGACACAGTGGTTAAAAAGGCTCATGGTCTCTTGTGCTGTATTTAACTATTTCCCATATTTGTCGTTTCCATTAGTTTCACAGAGAAAACCTGCATTTCTTATTATGAAGAAAACATTTTGAACTTTTCTAATAGTGGGAGGGGAATGAAGAAATAAGATACAGAGAAATGGCCTAGAAATGGCTGAAAACCATTAATGTAAAGGGCCTGATGCAGTGACAAGGGGACTTGCCCTTTAAGTTTTGGATGAACACAGTCAGGAAATGGTGTTAGAGACTCCGAGCTGAGAACTAAGTGGCAATCTATATGTATATAGAAGCATTTTAGGCCTAAGAACAAGTAAACCTGAAAATTTCTCGTCTAAATTTCCAACGCACAAGGGGTTTCCCTTTAATCTCAGAGCAATGTAGTTAGTCAATAAAGCACAGTGAAGTGTGTTGAGATTTATGAAGGGAAAATAATTTTTAAATTATTCAGATCGTCATACCACGTAGCAGTGAGGCGGGGGGAAAAAGCAGCTAGCCTTTGTGGTATGATGGGTAAATCTGAAAATTTAAAGATATTCACAGGTTAAAGCCAAACCACCTGATTATTATTTTTCAAGTGATTGTCAAGAAATAGGTACAGAGCCAAGTAAGGAGGCACACACGCCTGTAATCCCAGCAACTCAAGGGATGGAGGCAGGAGGATCCAGGGCTCAAGCTCAGCACGTGGTACAGAGCGAGACTCCAAATCAACAACAAAATGAAAGTAAAAACAAAAGCAAAACCAGAAACAAACTACGGCAAAGAATTAGACCTGAGATGGGGACTTGATGCACATTCCATTCGTGAACACGGACATTTCATGGCATTCAAATTAATGTATAAGTTGTAACTATTCAATACTAACATACTCAATGCTGGGCAACTTTGTCTTCAAGGAGTAATATTTCTTATATATTCTTCATAACCATTCATCCAAGATATCATAAAAATAAAATAATATAGCTCGACTGGCTTCATAAACGTTGAGAAAGGACTGAGGAGTAGCCATTAGGAGAATCAAATGAGGCATAATTTTTTCTGGTGGCCCCAAATTATTTTTCCTTTGTTGATTATCACTGGCATTTTCGGGGGTGGGTTCCTTAGGTATTCATAAAAGGAATCGACAACCTCCCTGATTTCACATCACGTGTTCTATTTTCATTTCTGTTGCTGTGGTAAAACATTCTGGCTGATCACAAGCAACTTGGGGGAGGGAAGGGTTTATTTACTTACGACCCAGGTCATAATCCATCACTGAGGGACATGGAGGCAGATACTCCAGGCAGAAGCTCGGAGACAGATCTGCTTGGTATTCCACACAGCGTTACCTCCACCCAAGGAATGAATGTCGCAGCCAAGTAAACAAGGCAGGAATCCTGCAGGATTTTTCTTGCTGCCTGGGAGATAGGCTCATGCCCAGCTAGGCTTATTATACAGTTCAGAAGCACCTGCCTAGGGAATGATGCTGCCCACGGCGGACTGCGCTCTCTTGTATCAAGATAATCCTCTGCAGACATGGAATGACAGGCCGTGCTGTCGTAGAGAATACATCAGAACCTCACCAAGTCTAGATTATGTAAATTAACAGCGTAAACTAACGTCAGCCAGCCTGCTTTGTTTGCTGTTATTGTCTTTCTTCTTGGTAATGGTGGAGACTTAAGCCAGAATCTCACACACGCTACGCCAGTGGGCTACTTACTGAGCTGTATCCCTGACCCTAAAGTGGGACATTTCTGGCATTTGGGATTTTAATATTTATATTCTGCTTGAAAACTACTTCTCTGAGAAGGCATTTTTTGAGAATAAAGTTTTTTTGCATACGTGAGCGTGCGTGCATGCGTGCGTGCGTGAAGTGAGCAGTCGTGGATTCTCTGGGGGGACTCCTGAGGCCTCCTTCTGCAGAGCGCAGCTGAACAGCCTCGTGGCGTCACATCCCAGGGGCGGGTGGAACTGAGGAGATGAAATTTCCCTGGAGAAGGTAATAAGGCCAAAGTCTGAATTTTCATTTTGCCTTTAGGAAGTGACAAAGATTTCTTTTGGAGTTTATTTTTTTTTAAAGCAGCTACTCTGCCCTTAACAGCCTGGGCTGCAGAGAGAGGGTTAGCAGGAGCAGGAACCACACGTTGTAAATGAGGCAAAAATAAGCAAGACACTTTCTCTTTACTTCCCCGAGTCTCTACGATCATTATAAGTGGCCAGTGTGTCTGCATCTTAATCAGTTTTTCCTGGTTTTAGTCGGGTACATCGTTAAATACACGGTGATAGAAATTGTATACACTTTATTTGGTCAGAATTTTTGGGTGATCAATAGAAGAAGAACATGGGCCAAATTCATCACTCATCAATAATCATAATGAATTTTTTTGTCTGGATAATATTAATGCTTTAAAGTTTTGTAGGTGCCCAGATGCATGCTTTTGTTTTGTTTTGTTAAACAAAATCCTTCAAGTTTATATATAGCACTCAGTCCTCCATCCTTTTGGCTCAGGAGGAAATTGAACCACAAGATGGTTAGTGATAAGTGCAGAAGAGAGAGAAACGTCCAATGAGCAAGTGTCCTGGCCCCTTGCCTCAGGCTCAGACCCACCTCTGGTCCTGTGGTGCTTTCCTTGGTCTCTTATCTGGCCATGATGCTCTTCTGATGCCTCTTAGGGCATGGCATTGTGAACAGGTCACCTGTGACCTCTGTTAAATGTGAAATCAAAAAGTCCCATGGACTGGTGCAGACCAAAGGGACACAAGATACTGAACTGTCTTCAACCAAGGGACTAATTTTGAGCATGAGCTTCCCACGGTAGCGTCGTGGGACTTGGCTGCAGTAAGGGCCACCAGTCCAGCCTCGAGGTGCTGAGTCAAGGCTCCTGTTGAAGCGCTGCCCTCCAGTTCTTGAGACTCCCACGTTTGTCTTGTGCCCTGGAGCTTCCCGACCTTCGAATTTTCCTGTAGCTTCCTCTGTCTACACCAACACTGTCTGTGCTTCAAATCTGAGTGTTTTTATTTTCTCATTTAAAAAAAAAAGGAGAGAAAAGTGCTATTTTATTCTCTCTAAATCTTGAAGAGAGTGTGACTATAAAAGCAACAGCTTTCAATATTGAAATTTAAAAATATCTTCACCTCTAGACCCCCCCAGTCCAGAGTTTCTGATTTAGTTGGTGCCGAGCATCTATGTTCTTTAAAGCCTTCTCGTGATTTTAGTGTGCAGCCATGGATGATAATCATCAATCCTGGGAAACCCTTAATAGAAGTGTTGTCAAGCGTCGCCAAAGACATGCTCAGAGGCACCTCAAGAGGACACGCCTTTAAAACCTCAAATAGCACGTACTTAGATGACACTAATACCGTGTGAACTCCAATTTTGATAAAAGTTTCAGAACTGTGATATATGGGTTAGTAATGTTATCATGAGCTTTTAACTGGGTAGGCTCACTTTTTTTTTTTCCTCACCTCACGCTAAAAAGGAGGTAAACTGCAAAATGTGCTTTGATAAACGAGAGAAAGATAGATCCAGTCAAAATTGACTAGAGGCATCAGGGACCTTTTGAAAAGGCTGAAAGTGGAAGAGTGAGCGATTCGGGTCGTTAATCTATGACTCGAACCAGAAATCAGGCATGAGGAGGAGAGGAAATGCTGCCATCAGAATCGCAGCTGCGGCCCCTGTCGCTCGAGAGGAGCGGATTGCTTCAACGGCCCCACCATATTTCTTAATAGTGTTTCTTCATACTTCAGGGCACGGCTCTTGCAAGATGCGGCGATGACTTTGCTAAGGTGGGAGACAGAAGAACTGCAGCGTTATTCACCTCAATTGCTTTTTCCAAGAGAGCTTGCAATACCTGGCAGGGCGTTAGAGTGGGGTTAGCAAGTACTTGGGAGTCGGTCAGAACCAGACTCTCGTACACTGATTCAAGACGTTTATCGGTGTGCGGATAACAAATCCTGAAACATCAAACCCGTGAATCCCTTGCTTGTTTGCGTCTCCTGCCCATCGCTTTAGTAAGCAGCCGCATTGACACACCCGAGGAGAGCCGGGCAGAGCAGAGAGGTAAGGAAAAGTCCAGCTAATTCAACCGTGCTTTATTTTCAACGTATTTTCAGTACGTTCCCTTTATTTTCAGTAAGGGAAAATGTCAGCAGAGCAATTTGGCCATTCTTTATCTTTCACAGCGGACACCCCATAAGATCTGCAGGCTAGAGGAGAAGTGAGGACAGAAAGAGGACGGAAGTAGGTTCCTAGGGCAGAGGAAGTCCTACAGGCAAGCAGTGTGCCATCTTGCCCCTTTGGAGAGCTTTGGAGAGGTTAAGTGGACCCTCCGCAGGAACACTGCTGTGGTCTACAGTACAGTGGGGGGTGGGGGACCCACGCGCTTTGCGATGGCCTTTCCCGACGTTTTGACGCACAGCCAGGGTAAGGTGAAGCCGAATATCTGATAGTGAGTTCTCGATAAACTCGAGCCTCTCGGGTTTTCCTTTTCATTACTTCCACCGGGACTCTGGCACCTTCTTGAGACCAAAACTATGTTACTACAGAAGCGCACACAGTCTCTAAGGCTTCAAGCATCATGCGTGTGTGTAAAAACTACTGATTTTTCATCAATAAGACCAGAAAGCCACTGAT
Organism: Acomys percivali; assembly: GCA_907169655.1. Taxonomy (NCBI): domain Eukaryota; kingdom Metazoa; phylum Chordata; class Mammalia; order Rodentia; family Muridae; genus Acomys; species Acomys percivali. The sequence goes on along the minus strand of OU015758.1, from coordinate 2,682,131 downwards.
GGCTTTACTCCCGCTTCTGAAATAAAGTGCATTCTTACAGTTGAAAATATTTAGTAAGCTCATATCTACATCCCTTTTTTATCCTAGCTGTGCCCTGTAAGTTCTCTGCCTTCGGTAAACTCAACAACATAAAATTGGTCAGGCGTGGTGGTCCCGTCAGTCAGAGAGGCAGAGGAAGGTGGATCAGCGTGCGTTCAAGGCCAGCCTGGTCTACGAAGCAACTCTAGCACAGCCAAGGCTACACACACAGAGAAATCTTGTCTCAAAAACCAGCTGGGCATGGTGGCCCACGCCTTTAATCCCAGTACTCGGGAGGCAGAGGCAGGCAGATCGCTGTGAGTTCGAGGCCAGCCTGGTCTACAAAGTGAGTCTAGGACAGCCATGGCTATACACAGAAACCCTGTCTCGAAACACACACACACACACACACACACACACACACACACACACACACAGAGAGAGAGAGAGAGAGAGAGAGAGAGAGAAAAGAAAAAAGAAAAGAAAGAAAGAAAGAAAGAAAGAAAGAAAGAAAAGCCAAACAACAAAACAAAACACCCAAAATGAAAACAAAAACCCAACATAAAATTAACTCTAAAGGTCTATTGTTTATTCCATTAATAGATTTTAGTATTTTCAAAAACTACCTTGGGCCACTCGATTATTAGATTTGTTACCTCGTCTATCCTCGATAACACCCCACAGAGAATCAGGTAGTAATGTTACTTATCAATTTATGTCTTGTAAACATTTAAAGAAACAGAAAACCTGCACCTGTGAAAACTTGTCTCCCCCCAATCGCAGTCTGGATTGACCACATGGCTGCTCTGGCAAATGCAGAACTTCAGCCTCCATCCTAGCCCCAGTGGATGAGAAAATCAGGAAAGGCAGCTTCATAATAACAACCTCAGGTGGTTTTCTTGTTTTGTTTTGTTTTGGTTTTGGTGCCCATTGAACTTTAAGAGGAGCTGCCTATTAAGCACCATGCTTCCAGTTCGCTTGCGTGTGAGGCTCTCCCTTACCTGGGTTGTGAGGAGATACGGTTTTCTGATTGAAAAAGGAAGACTAGAGAGCTATGGTACCACTGGGCTACAGAAGTTAAAACAGGAATAAAAGCCTTTGTCATTTTCTGTGCATATTATCTTCCTGTTGAACAGCAACAACAACAACAACAACAAAAAACTCCATCCACTGATTCATTCTGCATAAATAACTTTGGAGGCACATTTGACGGAATCAGAGGCATTTCCAGGTGAAGCACCACCACACTGGAATTGCCTCAGAGACTGTCACCGAAAACTACCGTTTACATCCTTGTAGCAAGGATACCCGGGAGGGATGGCTCAGCAGGTAAGAGCCCTTCTTGCTCTTGCAGAAGACCTAGAGGTTTGGTTCCCTTCACCTACAAGGCAACTCACGGCCATCTGTAATTCCAGCTCTAGGGGCCTCAGAGTGCGCCAAATAAGTGTGTGGTACACATCCGTACATGGAAGAAAACGCACACTAAGAAGTAAGTAGAAAGAAAATTAGTGCTAGTCCAGTGGGAAATTTAGCAGCAGAGGAGCCTCACTCTTATCTGACAACTGTCCTGGGAAGTGATTGTGTGTTTTGTTTTGCCTCTCTAGTGATCGCAACCTCCCAACAGGCGTGCTTAGCGCACCTCTCAATTGGATCCAGAGAGGCACGTGTGCTTAATAACAGTGAGACAGGGGTTCGAGTCCCATCAGAAAGCACTGCACAGGGCCCATGGCTGGGCATGAGCCTTTAACACAGCACTTTCCCTACTAAGGAGTGATGCACCATCACTTCTCCAGCATGCAGAGACTATGTGTGGACTTCTTACTGGCTCAGTCCATCATGCAACCCCAAAGGACCAATCCCATCCCAATTAAAGTGAGTGCTGTCTTCATCCAGGTCCTGCTCTGTGCCCCATAAGAAACTACCAGGCAGGGCTCCTTTGGAAGACTCCCACGCACTGGAGCTCTATCTTACTTTCCCTTATTAAATCCACATTTGCTGTGCTCATTCCTTTACTCTGTTTCAGAACTCTTGCTGGTATGAGACAAACCATCAGAAGCCGCTGGCTCAGGGGGATTTGCTTGTTACTGAATTCTAGGATCCTAGCATCCTCCTCCTCCCTCTACCTCCCAAACTACCCGCCACTGCCACCCCAGTCTAAGCCCACAGAGAAGCGATGAAGGCTCCATTATAGTCAAATACCCATTACTAGCATCATGGCAAATCATTAGTAAAGGTTATTTCTGAGTGTCTTGAGGTCAACAGTGTGTTCTCTCCCTCCCTTCCTCCCTCCCTCCCTCCCTCCCTCTCTCTCTCTCTCTCTCTCTCTTTCTGTGTGTGTGTGTGTTTGTGAGTGTGCGCGTGCACGTGCGCGCGTGCAGTGTTATAGATAGAGCTTAAGGCCTCCCACATGCCAAACACGTACTGCACTCCAGCTCCTAACAACAGGATAAATATAGTAAAAGTTACGAACCTAATTCTAAACATTAACTATAACTCATGATAATTTAACATTTTGAAGAAGAAACTCAGAAAATAAATACTACAAAAGGCATACAACGCCACTAAATCACTAAGCAATATCAATCAGTCAATATAATATCACAAATATCACTAAATCAGTATCTGAGAAGTATTTATACATATTAATCTAAAACAATACTACTACTGATTAGTAAGATAATTTTATTTAACCATCTATTGTGGACATTAAATGTCTGTTCCTTCAGTCTTCACATGTTAAAAATCCTACCAGAAACTGTTAGTGGAGGTATCAAAGGATGTAATTAGATGACAAGAGTCTGTAACCCTGAGGGATTCAGCTAATAAGATTACTGTGTTTCTTGGGAGAAAAAAAAAACCCAGCAGATATCTCATTGGCCCTCTGCTTCATGAGGGCACAAGAACCAGCTGCCTTCAGCCGGGGAGGAGGAGAGCCCAGAAACTGACCCTGCCCTCCCTGGGTCTGGGGTTTCCAGCTCGTAGGAATGGTTGCTTAAGCTGTTTAGTGTACCGTGCTTAATGTGGCAGCATGAACTTCTGTTGCCAATTTTCTCTTCTATTATTGTCATAAAGAAAACAGGCTTACATGTAGCAATTTTTAAAAAGATTTACTTATTTATTATATATACAGTGTTTTGCATATATATATATTCTGTGTCAATTCAGGTATATGAACTTAATACATTTATAATATTTTTTTTTTTTTGGTTTTTAGTCTCTCATAAGACCCATAGGAAGTAAAACAAAA
>OU015758.1:2664272-2678466 GCA_907169655.1 Acomys percivali | reverse complement strand
TCTTTACCCAGCTAATGCTTTCCCCAGTGGCAAACACAACTCTTTGTTTCTTTTTTATTCTTTCCTAACTACAATTAAATGCAAGCAAAATTTAATTTCACTCAATTCATTATTGTTTGGAAGATGTTGCCCTTAAAAAGCAGGTGTTCTTTTTTTTTTTATTAGGTAAATTTGTTGTAATTAGAATAATTTGCATCCCACAGATGAAAGGCTGTCCAAATTCAATGATCCAGAAGTCTTTGAACATTAAAGTAAAAATGTGTATTGTTCTTTATTACTCCCTGATGAAATTGGACTTGGCAGGAACAGTGTCTGGGGCCATGCCAAGTTTATTCCCAGAGTTTGCAATCAGCAAGCAGGCTGCACCAGAGACCAAGGAGGAACATGGCGGTGCATGAGCACTGAGCCAGCACAGGTCATTACCAGGGACAAGACAGGACGAGGGCCGAGTTATTAGAGATAATCACTACAATGCATCATGAAGCGGTTGTGGATCCGAACTCAAACTACTTGAGAGAGTTTAGATGATGGCTTCTTAAACAACGGCTTCTTCTGGAGGAACTGCCCCAGTTTCTCTGAGAAACATTTGCTTATAAAATAAAATGTCATAGGCCTCATCTGAGACTTCTCTTCTGTAGCTCCCAGAAGGCTGAACACAGGCTGCCTTAACCATTACACAGCCTTTTCAAAGTCTGACCATGTCATAGCATCGAAAGAGTTGCTAGTGTGTTTTGACATGGAGGAGGAAATGGAGATTTTAATGTATTTATTTGTTTTCTTGCATGTTCTACTTGCTTTGTATTTTTTGTGAAGCTGGTGGCCACTCCTCAGGTCACACACACACACTAGCAAACTCTCTCCAGGTGTCAATGAGATGGTGAAGTATTGATGAGTTGAGATCACGGGTATGTACTGGAGAGAGCCAGAAGCTTCTACTCAACTTGCAAAGAATTTAAGGTGCTTTCAGGATTTGCGGATGACAGCTTTCATCAGAGATGGCTGCTTTGATGTGTACCTATTGCTTTTTGCCCCATCTCTCCACCCCTCCACAAAGACTTTATACCATGAACAATGTTTAGTACATGTCTACCTACTGCAGCTGTTTTTTGTTTGATTTTGTTCTTAATGGCTTTTTTTTGTTTTGTTTTATTTGCTATACTCGATCAATAGTAACGGTGTCTTCCTGGAATATATATTATACAGTTTACATTATATTATAATAATAGTATATATTCTATGATATATTATGTGTGGTATGTTATGTCATATAATATATGTTATATAGTATGTATTTATGGCTTTTGTTTTGTTTGCTATAATCAATAACAATGGTGTCTTCTTGGGGATTTATGTATTATATTATAGTATATATTATATAATATATGTATATATGTAAGTATGTATGCATATGTATGTATGTTTCAAGGTTGATCTTGGGTGTCAGACTGAACAGCCAAGAGGGTGTTGTATTCCCTAAAACTGGAGTTGAAACTAATAGCTCATTTTCTTTCTAAAATGTTCAAAATGGATTTGGTGGCAGTTTTACGATTCTGTAGATATAACAGTGAAGACAGTAAGACTGCTTGATTTTTGAAAAATATTTTTCAAACACAAGACTGTGGGGTCCTGTGGGCTCTTTGGTTTTCAAGCCTCAATTCAATGCTTGATGACTTGGTACGGTCTTCGCTACAGAGGATTACGAGGAGAAGAGAATCTCTACTACTCAGCATTGGAGGATTCTTCATATGAAAGCCCTGACACCAGCTCTAAGATCCCATGTCTGCCAGCTTCTCTTTCTCAGAGCTAAAGTTATCTTTTCTTTGGAAGCTTGCTGCCTCCTCTTCCATTCCCCGTCTGACTTCAGCAGCTGCACCAGGGGAGCGAGTTCTCCCTGACTCACTCTCTTACCTAGATATTTTCTTCCTGTAGCAGTTTAACTCTTTTTATATGACTTGTTCTCATGAATCAGGATTTTTTACTATATGGCAGGTTAAAGTGACTTTGTTGGATAAACACGCTACGTCAATGGAGATGAAGCCTGGTCGCCCACATCCTTTGCCATCCCGAGCATAAGCAGAACGTAGGCAAGCATGCTTTGCTAACTTGGAACATTTCATAAGAATGTAATCCCAGGCTAGAGAGATGGCTCAGTGGTTAAGAGTTCCGCCTGTTCTACCAAAGGTCCTGAGTTCAATTCCCAACAACCACACGGTGGTTCACAACCATCTGTAATGTGATCTGATGCCCTCTTCTGGCCTACAGGTATACATGCAGAAAGAATACTCTACATAATAAGAATAAATAAATAAAAAGAATGTATTCCCCAAACATTATTACTAAGTCATGGATAGTGAATGTTTTTGTGATCATTGCAAAAACGAAAGGTAATATGATGGCATTCATTACCAAAATAATTATGTTGATTTTTATGCTTTTTTACTGTATTAATCTGAAACAAGACTCTTGAAATTTTTTTTCACACACGTCTCTGTGTGGCATTGTATGTACATGTACATATGTAGATACACATATGCATCAGACAAGATATTTAGGGAAAATGCTGTCCTTAATTAATCTCCACTTCACATTTTAAGGCAGAGGCTCTCGCTTGAGCCTATAGATCATTGATTTGGCTAGTCCAGCTAGCAGCTCTCTCCAGAGATCCCCATCTCTGCCTACTACAGCCCCTGTGGGCCCTGTGACCACCAGATAGACACACAAGTTCTGCGAGTCTTGACTTTGGTCCCCACACCTGTGAGGTGACTGCTTTAGCCGAGGAGCAATCTTCCTCAAATCCTTAGTGGATTTTATTAAATTTATTTCAATATAATATTTGTAGGGTGGACCAGAACTAATTTGTATTATGTATTTTCCTTCATGTACTACCCAGTTATTAAACATTCACTTATTCAAAGAACAAGCCCAGTAAAACAATGCCCTTACCCCTACTTTTTTACATACAAAATGAATTAAAGAATAATAATTGCTAGTGGGCACGGTGGTTCTTTCTAAATATCCTAAAATTGATTTTGTTTTCCCCACTGTGACTGGGGGGAAAAATTAAATACTTTAAATATGTACCTGGATGCTAGAACAATAAGACCGTTATTAGAAAATGAAATAAAAACAAATGCTAATGCCTTTGTTAGGGTTTCTATTGCTGTGATAATTATCATGACCAAAAGCAGCTTGGGGAGGAAAAGGTTATTTCCGCTTCCAACACAGAGTCCATCATGCAGATGTCAGGGCAGAAACTCAAATTGGAGACCTGGAGACAGGAGCTGGAAGCACTGTTTACTGGTTTGCACTTCCTGGCTTGCTCGGATTACTTTCCTACAGCACCCAGGACCATCATCCCTCGGACAGCATCACCCAGAATGAGTTGGGCTCTTCCACATGAATCATCAACCAATACAATGCCCTCCAGGCTTGCCCACCGGCAATCTGATGGGGGAATTTTTCAATTTCCTGCTTCCCAAAATCTCAACGTGTGTTGAGTTGACATAAAATTAGCCAGTGCAGTCAATGAGATAAATGTTTATGATCTGTTTCTACAGGTTGTGCTATTATCTAACTGAAAACCGAAATCAATTTCATGGGATGATTTGTGAGCACACTGAAAAGGGAAGATAGTTACCTGATTGGAAAAAAATCATTAAAAATGTACTGAATTTCCTACTTGATGAATTTCCACATTGAGCTGAATAGTCTCCTCATTGTCATACTGCATTTGCTGCCAGAGTAATGTTGAGTACCTGGGCAAAGACGAAGGTAGGGTATGTGATGCAAATTAATGAGTTTCATCGTCTCCTAATAACAGCAACTTGATGAGCTGGGGTGGATGGGAAGTGGGCTCCCCTTTTCTGTGGAACAGGGCATGGGGATGCAGAGAGGGAGGGAGGGAGGGTGGGACTGGGAACTGAGGAGGGATCGGGCTATGGTCAGGATGTAAAGTAAATCAACCAACCAACCAACCAACCAACCAATCAATCAATAACAAAACAACAAAAAGAAGTACAGCCATTGACAAGGATGTGGGGTAACTAGAACTCTCAAACATTGCAGCTGGAGTGCAAACTGGAGTCGTCAGTAGTTACAGACATCTGTAGCTTGGAAATTTTACCTCTTAAGAATTGACTCAAGAGAAATGAGAGTTGTTGTCTACAGAAAGGTATGTTCAAGACTGGTGACAGTCTCTTTACTCGTCCTCCATATCCACAAACAACAACCAACCCAAAAGTCCTTCAACATATGAACCAATAAATCACCATGAACATGCCGTGAAATGCGACTCAACATTAAAGATATACAAACCAATGACCATGCAGAAGAAAAGTGTTGTGCTAAGCCAAAAAAGCCAGACACCAAAGTACATACTGTACAATCCTCTCATGCTGTTATCTGAGGGGTACATTAGTTATTTTCCATTGCTGTGCTACAATGCCTTGACCCAAAACAACTAAAGAAAGAATTCTTTCTGACTTGTGGTTCTGGAGGGGAAGTCCAGAATGGCAGCGAGGAAAGCATCACAGTAGGCAGCCAGAGTAGGAAACTGGCAAACCACAACTTAACAAACAGGAAACAGGAAGAGAGGGAGAGGAAGTAGAGGGAGAGGAAGGGAAAGGGAGAGAGGTGGAGAGAGAGAGAGAGGGAGAGAGAGGGAGAGAGAGAGAGAGAGAGAGACAGACAGAGAGACAGAGAGACAGAGAGAGAAATAATGCTAGCCTCACCAACTCCCAAGGCCCCCCTCCAGTCACGTGCTTCCCCCATCAACCTTCAGTATCTAAAAGTTCCATAACACCTGCAGACAGCACCACCATCTGGGGACCAAGTGTTTGACATAAGCCTCTGGGGGACATTTCTTATGCAAACCTCCATAGTGGGAGGGGGGAAAAAAAGGACTAAGAACAAAATGGGCAATGGAACTTTCTAAAGTCATGGGAAATTTTCTGCACCTGTGTTATTGACTAAATGGAAATGTACACTTGGGAAAAAAAAAAACTATTGACTTTTACAATTAAAATCTGTGCACCATGTTAAATATGCATTATATTCCAGGAAAAGCCTATGAAGAAAGAAGTAGGTAGAAATTCAAGTGAATCTTATAAAGTTATCTGCTGTAAACTACCAATTTCATTGTTCCCTAACAATGAAAAACAAATAATAGAGAAATGGAACCAAACTATATAACTGACAGTCAAGCAATAGTGTGCTCAAATTATGGCTCCTCTGTTCTGAATAACATTAGTCGGGGCAGTCAACTCTCTAATTATTAAGACTAAATAGCAGCATGGAAATGTTTTGTATAAAAAAAAAAAGCATAGACATTTAGCTGGAACCCTGTACTACAAAGCTAGCATTTTATGGGTAGCTGACACTGAGATTAATAAGATTCATAAATCTAAGCTCTACAATCTTAAAAAAAATTGTAACAGATTCTCCATCTTCCTGATAATGTCCAATCAAAATAACCACAGCAATTAGAAACGATACTGTCAGCAAAACTCAGACCAAACAAGTCTGCTGTAAGGAGGCAGTTTACAAATCTCTTCATCATCTTTTCTCAGTCAGAGCACTGAAATGCCTTGTGGAAATTTGGCATGCTGACAATGGTTATTGCTAGCCTTATAGTAAATATTAATGCTTGTTAAATATTTCCTAAAACCACTGTATTACTAAGTAAAGCAAATGCCTTTAATATCTTCGTATATGATTCCTTGCATAAGTGAAAATGCTACTAAAGTTTAAAAATCTCTTAAAGACCGTATGATAACGTCATCAGGTTATTATAAGTTTATCACCAGCCTGTACTTATAAACCAAGGTCTTTGTGTATTATTAATTTTAATAAAGTTATGTTTGTGCCTAATATCTCCTTTTTTTTTTTTTTTTTTTTTTGGTTTTTCGAGACAGGGTTTCTCTGTGTAGCCTTGGCCATCCTGGACTCACTTTGTAGTCCAGGCTGGCCTTGAACTCACAGCGATCCACCTGCCTCTGCCTCCCGAGTGCTGGGATTAAAGGCGTGCGCCACCACGCCTGGCTCCTTTTTTATTTATTTAAGGAGCAGAGATTTATTTTACAGTTCTGGTGGCTTTTTCAAGTCCAAGGCTGAGCAACGTCAGGAAGTAGGAACATTTTTACTATGTCGCCCTATAAGAAAGATACCAGGAGATGAGTACATTAAATATCTGTCTTAGTTCCCTTCAGTTGCTGTGACGAAACAACATGGGGGAGAAACGGTTTATTTCTGAGTTATTAACCTGAGTTCGAGGTTAAGCCCATCACAGCAGTTAAGTCACAGCAGCAGGAACGTGGGGAAATTAGCCACTATAATCGGGGATGGAGTGCAATGAATGCATGCATGGTAGTGCTCAGTTTACTTTTCCCACTTCTAGACAGTTCCTGGTCTCCTGCTTAGGGGGTGGTGTGACTCTCGGTGGGCACGTTTCCTCACTTCACTTAATTCAATTAAGAGAATCCCAGGGAGACGTGCCCACAGGCAAACACTCTAGGCAATTCCTCACAGAAACTCTCGAGGCTGTATTAAGTTAAGAATTAAAATCAAAGATCACAAGCCCATTGACTTAGTAAGGACCCTTGAGATTTTAAAGCTATAGTACTGTCTCATTGGTAAATTGTGATGATGATAATAAAAACAATTATGAGACCAGGACCAGGCTTGGTGATTGTGCCTAATGTCTCAGTTAGGGTTTTTATTGCTGTGATGAAACACCAAAACCGAAAGCAACTTGGGGAGGAAAGGGTTTATTTGGCTTATAGTTTCACTTCAGTGTTCATCATTAAAAGACGTCGGGACAGGAACTCAAGCAGGGCAGGAACCTGGAGGCAGGAGCTGATGCAGAAGCCGTGGAGAAGTGCTGCTTACTGGCTTGCTCAGCCTGCTTTCTTATAGAACCCAGGACCACCAGCCCAAAGATGGCACCACCCACAATGAGCTGGGCCCTCCCCCATCAATCGCTAATTGAGAAAATGCCCTGCAGGCTTGTCTACAGCCTGATGTTATAGAGGCGTTTTCTTAATTGGGGTTCCCTCTTCTCAAATGACTTTAACTTGAGGCAAGTTGGTATAAAACTATGAGGCACACCTAATACAATAAAACTTCAGTGGGACCAAACAGCATCATATGACCTGAAGTAATATCCTATATTGATTTTTGGCTAAATCTAGAGAGAAGATATTAAGACCTTAAAAACATTTCAGAGAAAAAATTAGAAATGAGTATTTACTGGATTTAGGTTCCTTAGAGACAACAGCACTGACAACTTATTACCTGTGCTTGTTTGTAAAATAGATGTATGAATCTGTACCCTAAGTGTTCTTCGTATGGAATATTTGCATTAAGTTTAGCACGTAACGTGCTCACAGCACTATTCCACACATTGTTAATTCTGTCCCAGGAACCCACAATGAGTTCAGTTGCCTTTGTACCTGTTAACATGCATGTAAAGCAGCCAGAGATGAGGAAATTTAATCTGCATAACCTTAGCTTACATTTTGACATTACAAGATCCAAGAGAAAGAACAACTTGGACTTGGGCTGTTGGGTGGAGTCTTCAGAAGTCAGGGTACAAGTGAGGCTTGAGGCAGTTCTCTGAGGATGCTGAAGGTACGGGCAGGATTGCGCTGTGGTGGGAGCCTTCCGTGAGCAGAGGAGATTATTCAGGGAAACGCAAAGTACAGAATGGCACCTCATGACCTCTCTCCCATCAAAAGAGGACGGGAGTGAAGGGATGCTAGCCAGCTAACAAACATGGCAGGCCTCACCCTTCTCCATATTCCTTCTGTCTTGCTAAAAACCATTGGATTACATTCCTGAAGCTAGCCACCACCACCTCCTCCTCCTCCTCCTCCTCCTGAAGTTGACTACCAAGGTCCAGCTGTCAAAGTATTGAAGTTCAGGAATCAAAAGTCCCTTTTGGGTCACCTAATTAGCATGCCCAACTAAAATTAAACACCTCATCCTAACATGGGGTTTCCTCTTTTACCTTTATGAACCCCCATTTGCCTACGTGCTGCATCTGTCTCCTCTGTATCCAGTGGTAGTCTTTTGTTCGCCTCCATGACAAATATCGCACCCCGTCTCCTTTCTTCCCTTCTCCTTCTCCCTCATCCTTTATCTCCTGTCTTTGTCCTTTATCCCTGCCCTCTGTCCCTCGGGAAAAAATAAACCTCCTTTGTGCTAAGAAGTTATTATGGGGGGTGGGGAGGGTCCTGAATTGACACCATTCCTTTCAGAATCAGATTGAATTTTCACACAAACCATAGATTTCTCAAATCTAGCAGGGGATCATTGTTGTCTTATAACGTGCGTGTGCGTGTGCGTGTGCGTGTGCGTGTGTGTGTGTGTGTGTGTGTGTGTGTGTGTTGGGAAATTACACAACTACATGAGGCCAGAAAAGGGCAGACATTGGATCGCTGGAAGTTGGAGCTGCAGGCATTTGCCTGTGATAGGGGGGCTGGGGGCTGAGCTCCAGTTCCTATAACTGCAAGCAAGTGCTCTTCAGTGTTGAGTCACTCTGGCCTGGTGTGGAAGTTGTGTTTGTTTTGTTTGTGTTTGATATTTTTGAGATGGGGGAAGCATAGAGCCTCCTACTTCCACGTGCTGGACTACAGAAGCCTCTGTCTCTGCAGTATCCAGGCTTAGTATGGTTTAAAAAAAAAAAAGTATAGTTTTTTTCCCCATAGCTACTGATGTTTCTAAAATGATTTACGGTTTAAAAGCAGAGGTATTCCAGGGTTTCTATTCTTTCTACTATGTTGTCTATAAAACTCAGGCATAGTTTCTGATAATGTCCAAACAAGGACCATCTCCACAACTGAAGATCGCTATGGTTTCACTCGGCTGGCCATCTATGCACAGGTACAAGTGTCTGGGCACAATCTTCTACTTTGCTTTGATCAAAAGAAAAAAAAAATGAGTACTGTTTACTTTCTAAGTGGAAAAAAGGGGTTAATCAGCAGACGTGTGGTTTGGGGGGGGTGAGCGGTTGGTTGGTTGATTAGTTGTTTTGTTTTTTTGAGACAAATTTTCTTTGTGTAGCCTTGGCTGTCCTGGACCCACTTTCTTTGTAGACGACGTTGGCCTAGGACTCACAGAGATCTGCCTGCCTCTCCCTCTCTAGTGCTGGAGTTAACGGGATGCGCCACCACCACCCGCCTAGGATATGTGTTTTAAAATACTAGATTTGGGGTGGGTGTTGCTACAGCAGATCCATATAAAGAACTGAGATTTTAAAATCAAAATAAAAAAAGACAACTTTCTGTTTTTATTGTTATATATGACATACACAGCATATGGCTTACAGAAATGCAGCAGGTTGTTAGACATGCATACCCACACACATACACCCCACAGACATACACCCCACAGACATACACCCCACACACATACACCCCACACACATACACCCCACACACATACACCCCACACACATACACCCCACACACATACCCCTACACACATACACCCCACACACATACCCATACATACATACACCCCACACACATACCCACACACACCCCACACACATACACCCCACACACATACACACCCACACACATACACCCCACACACATACACCCCACACACACACCCCACACACATACACCCCACATACATACACCCCACACACGTACACCCTATACACACACACCCCACACACATATACACTCATATTGGTTTGCAGTGGAGAATTCCTATATGCGTAGAGAGGATAGAGACTTGCACCAGTATGATAGGGTGAGACACAATATTGATGAAATGATTAAAAAAATAAATATCTAATTAACAACCTTGCTCAGAGCTACAAACGAGAGGTAAGTATTGCTTAGAGGTCTAAGATGATTAGGTCAGAGTTTTCCAAGATAGGAATCATTTGATCCGAATTTTACAGGGATTCTGGGAGGAGGGGAATGTTTTGGCTCCTAGACCACAGGACAATCTAGAGAAGGTAGAGCTGGGAGGTCAGAATGTTCTCCTTGTTACATGGTGGGGCATCTTTCAGGCATATGGCCAGGAGTGGTACAGCTGGGTCTTGGGTTAGAGCTGTTCCCAATTTTCTGAGAAAGCACCAGATTGACTTCCAAAGTGCTTGTGCAAGTGTACACTCCCACCAGCAATGGAGGAGTGTTCCCCTTTCTCAAATAGAATAGACACTGGAAGCGGCTGAGGAGAGGGAACGGGACATGCATGGAGAGGACCTAGCCCCCCACGTCAGATGTAGCCAATGGGCAGCTCAGTCTCCACTTGGGTCCCCTGGTAAGGGGAGCAGGGGCCGTCTCTGACATGGACTCTGCTGTCTGCTCTTTGATCGCTTCCCCCTGGCAGGGTTCCTTGCCAGGCCACAGAGGAAGAGGATGCAGACGGTCCTGAGGAGTCTTGATAGGCTAGGGTCAGTTGGTAGGGGAGGAAAGCTCCTCCTCTCTGAGAACTAGTGGTAGGGGATAGGGGAGAAGAGGGAGGGAGGGAGGGGCTGGGAGGAGATGAGGGAGGGGGCTATGATAGATAGGGATGTAAAGTGAATAAATGTTTAAAAATTAAAAAAAAAAAAAAAAAAAAAAAAAGAACAAGGGGGAAGTGAAACCAGATTCTGAGGAAAGCAACGAAAAAGCTTGCAAAGGAGTAACCGCACAGGCAAGGGTTGTGGGTTTCCTCCGATATCACAGGGGTCTCGGCTGCAGAAGGGCATGATCACCTACTGAAAAGATGAATTTTGACTTTATGTCAGCTGTTTAGAATGGAAAACAGCAACGTGGGTTTACACAGCGCTATTGAGAATGGGGAGAAGTAGGTGAGTTTGAGATAGCGTTGTTACAGCCTGGGAGGGATTGCGCATGCGGCCTGAAGGGAGAGGACGTGGACGGATTGAAGGGTTGTGAGTTAAGCCAGCAAACCGGACCATTTATCCAGCTACAGAGTACCCAGACTTAAGCCCACATTGAGACTTTGGGGTCTTAAACCAATGTAGAGTTATGGAATGATTCTGTGACAGATAAGCAGAGTCATTTAGAACAAGAAAAGATATGTCGATTGAAGGTAAAAGCATGATCTGTTCTGACAGTAAGAATTTGGGAGTCGCCGGGCGGTGGTGGTGGCTCACGCCGTTAATCTCAGCACTCGGGAGGCAGAGGCAGGCAGGCATTACTACGAGTTCGAGGCCAGCCTGGTCTACAAAGCGAGTCTAGGACAGCCAAGGCTACACAGAGAGACCCTGTCTCGAAAAACCAAATTAATTAATTGATTGATTAATTAAAAGAAATTGGGAGTCAACACATGCAGTGACCGACGACCTCTCAGTTCGAAACCGCAGAAGAAAGCAGGTAGAGAAAAAAAAATTATTTCACCTCCAAGTGTGTAATATGTGCAAAAGGGAGTATGCAGATGACAGAGAAATTTAGTAATCGCAGTTAATCGCAGCCAGAATATAAGAAGAGAAACCAGGGATAAAGATTACCAACGAAGGCAAAGAAAGGCTGGTCGGTGAGCACAAAGCTTCCCAGGGGTTAAGTAGAGTGGGAGTGAAAGGCTTTGGCGTTCCTAGGTTAGTGGGGAGTGAAAACAGGCGATCGGGAACAGGCGAGACCACGAGTTTGAACAACTCACTCAAGGTCTGTAGCTATGAAGCCGAGTGGAGGAGGGTGCCGGGTTGCAGGGTGAGCTTTCCTTGGGGTGTTTATTGTATTTATTTATTTATTTATTTATTTATTTTATTTTTTTTGTTGTTGTTGTTTGTTGCTGCTGCTGCTGTGCTTGTTTTCTTTCATTGGCTTTAAACACAGAAGACACGGTGGATGATATTTAAAAGTTGACATCGTTGTCACAAGGAAAGAGAGGGTAGGTGATGATAATATTAAATAAAGTCCCAAGATGCTAAAGACCGGAAGCAGGAAGGGATGATTGCCTCTATCAGGAAATGGGTCCATTTCTTTACTCCCAACTGAGGGGGAAGAAGAATGTAGGAAAGAAAACTTTATTATTCCGAGGGAAACGCAGTGGCTTCAGCCTCGTGCTTTGTTTAGCTTTGAAGGAGGAAGATAAGGTTTTCACCAGACCTTCAGCCACAGACTGAGTTTCCTCTGTTGAAAACAAATTATTAGAAACAGGATTGAACATGAGAGTGCTATGTGGTTGGAAGCTATTATTTATAATAATTGGTTTCATATGGATATAGCTCTGTGTATTTGGATATTCTTACATTCTTTTGGGGTTTCTCTTTTTTTTTTTTTTTTTTTTTTTTTTTTTTAATTGGTTGTGAGCCTGGCCTTTAACAGCTGAGCTGTCTCTCCAGCCCTTCTTACACTCTTTTTAACAATTTAAAGTTTTCCCCCCTTCTCACTTTATAATCGTATTTCTAAATCCTTTCTCAAATGGTCAACAATATTTATCACCTAAAGGCAATATGATGATAATAACTATTTGTAAAGTATTCTACTTTGCTGAAAACTGTAGCATACATTCAATAGGTTGATTTTGTGAAGCAAACGTCAATTCTAAGTTATCAGAAGGAAGCCAACCTTTCCTTAGCATGGAAAGTTCATGATGCCATATACAAGTCCAAGGACGGTTCCAGTGCAGCCACCCTGGGATGTTTACAGTACGCCTCGCTCGAGTGACGGCTCAGGGGAGCCAACAGCTTCCTTTATCTGCTGTCCTCCACTCCAGACCCCTTGTCACTGGTTTTTCCAAATGTGAAGGTGACAGAGACAGTTTGCTGCCTGAACAGTCACCCAAAATTCTCTATAATGTTGGAGCATCATCTTCAGCCTTCTGGCCCATTATATCTGACAGACATATTTGTGAGGCAGGAACTATTGAGGACTTGCTTACCTTGTCCTAGCAGAGTTTGGCCATCTACTTTACCTGCATCCAAGCTTGCCCATTTTTAGGCAGAATTCTGTCTATGGAAGAAATGAGAACATTTTGCCCAGTGACTTGTTTGCCACATTGAAGCCATCTCCATAAGGAAGTTCTTTGATGCTCATCATCTTCTTTGAGGTAGGCTGGGTGTTGCCAGGAGTTAACCTGTCTCATTATAAATGTATCTTTGAAACAATAAAAAAAGCATCTTTAAGCCCGGCGGTGGTGGCGCACGCGTTTAATCCCAGCACTCGGGAGGCAGAGGCAAGCGGATCGCTGTGAGTTCGAGGCCAGCCTGGTCTACAAAATGAGTCTAGGACAGCCAAGGCTACACAGAGAGACCCTGTATAGAAAAAACAAAAACAAAAACAAAAACAAACAAACAAAAAAGCATCTTTAAATGCCATATTTTGTATGTCTCTGAAGTTTTTGAAGACCTTATCTATTTTACCTTATCTATCTATAGAATCATATCTATCTGTTACACCTAGGATGTATATTCTTGTGATCAGAATAGACTAGTAATTGATATGACCATGATGTGTTAAATCTTAAGGCGAAGGCGAAGGTGAAGGCCGAGTGCTTAGAAATGTCAAACTAGTTGGAAATATGTTGCGTCTGCTTGACGAATAATATAAGATCGCAGCGTGTCTGAAGTGCTTGCGGGACATAGCACAAAGTGAGCAGTCAGGCGGTGGCAGGCACATTTGTTTCAGAGTCAGTTAGCCTCATTTGCATTCACAACATGTATGTGTTTCAGAGCAGAAACTAGAAGCTTCACTATTAAAGAAAATGAAACAACCCAAGACTCAACAGCAAATCTATATTGAGTGTACAATGGTTTCCATACCTGCCAGTCACTGCAAAAGTTATTCTTCCAAAACAATTTGGAGGCTTAGGCTGTGATTCAGTTGTAGTGTGATTGTCTGGCTTGCTCCAGGCCTCCAATTCAATACATAACCAGAACCTATCAAAAAAAAAAAAAAAAAAAAAAAAAAAAAGACATTTGAGGTATTTCCTTGCTTCTATTCATAAATCACAAAGTCATGATTCTGTCAAAGTGAAGACAGGAGGTTTACCAAAATAGAGAATTTCTATAATGCGACTTAAAACTTTGGTTCAGATCTACCAGTCAACCCTGTTCTCTGCTAATTTCTTTCTCCTTCGCCTCCATTTTCCTCTTTGTGTTGTCTGGTTTTTGCTTTCTTCTTGTTATTCATCACTCTCTAGGCACTTTCCTTAAGCCAAGTACATACACACACATATCTCATACCTATGCAAATAGCTATCGTCTGTCTGTCTGTCTGTCTGTCTGTCT
>OU015758.1:2646370-2657739 GCA_907169655.1 Acomys percivali | reverse complement strand
TTCCTTCCTTCCTTCCTTCCTTCCTTCCTTCCTTCCTTCCTTCCTTCCTTCCAATAGGATCTCGCCGTGTAGCCCAGGCTAGCCTCAGACTTCTAGCCTTCCTTCCTCAGCTAGGACTCCACACATGAGGCACCTCACTTCATCACCAAAGTTTCAGCATCCACACAGAGCTCCCCGGAAAGACCAGATTTGTTCACAGCCATGTGAGACAGCTCACGAAGACACTGGAAGCTTCAACAATGTAGGCTCAGTTTTCTTTTATTTTTTAAAAAATATTTTATTAATTTATTCATATTACATCTCAATTGTTATCCCATCCCTTGTATCCTCCCATTCCTCCCATTTTCCCCTTACTCCCCTCCCCTATGTCTGTAACTGAGGGGGATTACCTCCCCCTGTATTTGCTCATAGGGTATCAAGTCTCTTCTTGGAAGCCTGCTATCCTTCCTCTGAGTGCCACCAGGCCTCCCCATCAAGGGGATGTGGTCAAATACGGGGCACCAGAGTTTGTGTGAAAGTCAGTCTCCACTCTCCATTCAACTGTGGAGAGTGTTCTGTCCATTGGCTAGATCTGGGTAGGGGTTCAAAGTTTACTGCATGTATTGTCCTTGGATGGTGCCATAGTTTGAGCAGGACCCCTGGGCCCAGATCTCCCATCATAATGTTCTTCTTGTAGGTTTCTAGGACCCTCTGGATCCTTCTATTTCCCCATTCTCCCATGCTTCTCTTCCTTAGAGTCCCAATAGGATGTCCTCTCCTCTGTCCCAGTTTCCTAGTAAGTGAAGACTTTCATGGGACATGCCCCTTGGGCTAGTGTCTAGATATAAGTGAGTATAACCATTTGACTCTTTCTGCTTCTGCGTTAACTCACTCATTATGATCATTTCTAGTTCAATCCATTTGTCCACAAATTTCAGGAATTCCTTGTTTTTAATAGCTGAGTAGTATTCCATAGTGTAAATGTACCACAGTTTCTTTATCCATTCTTCTACTGAGGGACACTTAGGACTTAGGCTGTTTCCATGTTCTGGCTATTATGAATAAGGCTGCTATGAACATGGTTGAGGCTCAATTTTCTTTTTTTTTTTTTTATTCTCTTCATTTTTATTGCACAAATATGTGTAAGTAAATAACAAATTAATGATCAGAACAAAAACAGAAAAACAAGTTTATTAAATATGTGTGTGGCTATCAGAGTTTGCCTCTCTGAGGAAGAAAGTGTCAAGACCAAACTGTCCCGGAGGGCAGAGGCTCAATTTTCCTAACCAATATATTTTATTAACAATTTATTAACCAAACGTATGGCACTTAAACCCGACTAACCAAAACAATAGGAAAAGAGGATTAAGGAACACAATAACAAAACCGTAAGTATATCAGTTCTGAGGAACGATTCTCCTGGCACCATCTGCAGGATTTCTTCTGCTGGAACCTGGAGTAACCAGAACCCAGAACCCAGAACCCAGAACCTCAGCCGGAGCCCCAAAGCCTTCTCTCGAGCGGTTCTCTCTAGGAGTGTCTCAAAGTGCAGCAATAAACAGCCAAAACTATCCCACGTCTCCAATGAGCCCCACCTCCAGTTTTCGGCTCATTTACATATCTCCTCCCAGAGTCTGTTCGAGGGATCTTTTCAGCTGACAACAATCAACCTCCTGCAAGAGGTGGTTGATCTTCTAGTGGATTAACCTCACCTGTTCTCTCACAAGACCGTTCCGATCACACACTTGGGATCCTAAAACACAGGCTTATCTCTCCTTCAAAGAGTCTTAGACAAATAAGCCCAGCAGGAAAATAATGCAATAATGTCCACTTACAGACTATTTTCTTTTTGCAGAAAATATTGCAAGATGTAATGATATCTCAAATACAGGAATATATGAAATATCTAAAATTTCTTTTTTTCTGGACAGGAATTTTTTTATATTTTTATTTATTCACATTACATCCTGATTGTTTTCCCCTCTCTCTTATCTTCCCCTCCCCACTTATAGACTATTAACAGCAATAATCATGTTTCAAAAAGAATTATATGGAATGATATTTTTGAACATATTCCCCCCCTCCAAATTAATAACTCACAGACAACTGAGGTTAATATGTTTAACAATAATATTTGTTCAGTCCTCAATGTGAGCTTTGGGTTGTATGGTGTACTGGAGATTTCCCTGGAAAGCAGGTTGGTGTGATCTCTCTTCTCAGGGAGCACTGACGTGTATGTGGAGGCAGTGAATAAAAGGTAAGTAAATAAAAGGTTTTCATTTAAGGGATCAGGGACAGAAGCATTGAATGGAGCTGCATTGGAGGCTCCAAGGAAAAAGAAAGATGGAGTTGCATATGGTGGCAACAAAACGGAATGTCAAGACGGCTCACTGAAAGAATGACGTGAGGTGAGAGACAATGGGGCTGCTCTGGGAATGGACAGCCTGCTCTCGTAGCTGAAGCCCTGTGAGGAAGCAGACTGGGACAGAAAACGGACTGGATACATTGTTCCTAGCTGGTTATTTCAAGAATTAAATCCAGAATTCCTGTAATTTCTGTAAATGGCATTTAGAGAGTCTGCGGACTACCACGATTCAAAGCAAATGAGAAGTGTGCCATTAAAAAAAAAAAAAAAAAAAAAAAAAAAAAGCACCAAAGATTGAAGAGATACTTATGGGAAAAATACACAAAATTCAATAAGAAGACACTCAAAGTCACTTCTCAGCAGGGAAATGCAAATTAAAACTGGAAGAGATGACAGGCTCACAAACGTGGCCACATTTAGGAAGACTAACAATATTGCATCGTTTCGGTTTGGAATGGTGCCCAAAGGCCCGTGTGCTAAGAAATTGGGCTCCAGGGTGGCACTATTAGGAGACTGTGCCCTTGACAGCGTTGTGAGGAATCAGAAATTTTTTCCCCCTGTGGTCTTTTACTTCACAGCCAAGGGGGTGAATGGTTTTGATCTACCATGTGCTGGCATGCTATGCCATCACCAGACCCCAAATACCCGGGCAAATCCAACACAAGCCGAAACCTTCAAAACTGTGAGCCAGAAGAAAATCTCTTCTCTATTGTAAGTTAGCTGCTTAGTTGCCTCAGGTGTGCGTGTTACAGGGGCGTGACTCTACCGCAGCGGCCCTGTGTTGACGAGGTATGGGGCAACAAGATCCTGCTGGCTGCTCATAGGTGCAATTGTTTTAGAAAATAATTTGTTAATTAGTTTTTCTTTTGTTGTTGATAGGTCCGGTTTAGCCCTCCCCAAACGACCAACTGCAACCAGATGAAGCGCATGTAACATCGAGATTTGTTGTCTTCATAACAAATGCAGCTGAGAGCCGCATCCCTCGGGCCCCTTCTCTTTTTGTTAGCTCCCGGTTCAAAGTGCTCACAACTCTTGAGCATCCTCCGAGCCTGCAGCTGGCTTCCACGCATCTGAGCCTCAACGCAATCTTTTTTTATAGCTTTAGCCTGTTGGTAGATTCCTGCCTCAACACCGCTCCCCCCCCCCCCCCCCCCCTCCCCCACCCCGAGCGTCCCCCCCCCCCCCGCCCCCTGTCCCTGCGCCCCCCCCCAGGCACAGAGGGCACCCTTGCCGTTTTGCATGACGTCATGCTGTGAAGCTGATGTTCCTTGTGTTTTGTACAGAAACTGGTTGTATTTAGGGACATCGCCCTCCACCCCCACTCCGCTGCCCGTTTTGTGGCAGTGCTATCCGCACAGAAAGCTCTTTGCCTACTTATTTCCAACAGGGACCTCTCCATGTAGCCATGGGTAGCCTAGGACTTGCATGTAGACCAGGTTGGCCCCTAACCCACAGACATTTACAGACCTCTGACTCCCAAGTGCTAGGATCAGAGATGTGAGCCATCACTCCTGGCAATTCATCTGCTTCTTACAAAGCTAATCATGCACTTAAAATATATATGATCGCGCAAATCCACTAGCAGATGCTCTCTTAAAACAAATGAACATGCATGTTCACAGAAAAACCTGCACACAAGTGCTCATGCCATCTTTGGTGGCAATATATCAATGTACAGTACTGTAATGCGGTGGTGTGTTAGTCCATGGAAAGGAATGCACGTCTTATACATTCTGCTGTAATGAGTGAAACTCAGCGTAAAGAAGGTAACCACGCAGGGGGATGTGGTATGTGATTTTTCCATACTTTGTTTTTTTGTTTTTGATTTTGGTTTTTTTTTTTTTTTTTTTTTTGGTTTTTTTGAGATAGGGTCTCTCTGTGTAGCCTTGGCTGTCCTGGACTCACTTTTGTAGACCAGGCTGGCCTCGAACTCACAACGATCCGCCTGCCTCTGCCTCCTGAGTGCTGGGATTAAAGGCGTGCGCCACCACGCCCAGCTGATTTTGGTTTTTTTAAGATGGGGTTTCTCTGCGTAACTTTGGCTGTCCTGTATTTGCTTTGTAGACCAGGCTGGCCTCAAACTCACAGTGATCCGCCTGCCTCTGCCTCCCTGAGTGCTGGGATTAAAGGCGTGCGCCACTAGGCCCAGCAGTGTGTGATTTCTATACTATTTATATGGACATCTAGAATAAAAAAAAAATGGCTATGCAGTGACAGAAAGTGAAAGTGGGTGCGGCCAGTTCTTGCCTGGGGCTAAAGGCAGGAAAGTTCTCTGTAAGAGGAACAGTACAGAGTAGGATGCAAACACACTAAACAGCAGTCTGGGTCAGGTTGGGGGTGATAGAAGTGTTGTAGGCATTCTTCTGTGCTCACTGAACTGCACTTAGGAGGGGCACACATTGCTGCATGTAAATTAATGCCCCAATAAAGGGTACGGTGATAAAGAACTCCTTTTTAATGTGTTTTCTTTTCCCTTTTCTTTTCTTTTTCCTAATGTGTACCATTATTGTCATCATTGTTTTCCAGAGTTCAGTAAATGAAAATTTCCCCTGTGTTTTGTTATTTCAATATCTTTTTTTTCACCAATTCTGACTAAGGGCAGGGTGTTAATTAGTTAGTTTTAAATAAGGTATTCCGTGTACCCCAGCCTGGCCTGATACACAGTCCGTGGCTAAGGATGGCATGCACTACCCACCTGGTTAATGTGGCACTGAGGATTGAGCACAGAGTCTCGGGCATGCTAGGCAAGCATTCTACTGACTGAATCATGGGACACAGTTATGAGAAAAATGGCATCTTCTGAGTTACAGTAATTTACTGACTTGAGAGACCTTGGCCTCATAAATAAATCAGAGGCACTACTGTGGTGAGGTATGGTGGTGGTGGTGTGTATATGTGTGTGCGTTCACTCTTGTGCTCATGTGTATGAGTGCATACATGTACATAGTTTGTGAAGGCCAGAAGTCAACCTCCAAGGTCATTCTTTAGGGGTCATTATTTTGTTTTGTGGGACAGGCCTGGATCTTTGCAGACAGCATAGGCTGGTATGAACATCGTAGGCTATCAGAGTCACGCCAGTGTATGGCTTGTCAGGGTTTGCCTGGCGCATAGACTACTGGTTCCCTGCTTACAGTGGGTGAGGGCTGCGTTGGAGCCCAGCTGGCACCTGGAAGAGCTGAGGCAGCTGGCTCTGTGAGCTAGCGAGACACCAGAGTGACAGTGACCGTGGAACACTCCAAGAGCAAGCTGGGAAGCTGAGAAGCAGGTGTGAGCATAGGCTGCTGGGCAGGTGTGTGTGACACCCACCCTGTGGTAGACAAATGAGTAAGTTGTCACTGCGGAGGACTTGCTTGTTCGAGTGTGGAGGAAGCGCGGTTGTAGATGCAGAAGGAAAATTTCTCCTCGTGAACTATTTTGGGAAGGTAGTTTCCTCTTCTGAGCTGTGTGTGATAGTAATTGTACTTTTTTCCTGAAATATATACCAGTGTTCGTCACAAAAAAAAAAAAAAAACAGAAATTCAGTTTCTTTTAAGTGCATTGCTATGGGTTTCTCCCCACAATAAGTCTATTTTTGATAATTTATAAAACAGTGCAATTCAGAATATTCATCAGTAAGGAACAATATGATTATTTTAAAAACCCAAATGAAATGAAATAAAAAGTCTACAGATAAAACTTATGGAGTCTACTTTGCATTGGCCAACTGTTTACTCCTGGGCATGGGGCCTGGCCCGGAGTGTGGCTATACCCAGTGACCCTGAAGTTAGTGGGTAGGAAGGAGGAGAGGGTCTGAGAAGAGTTGGGGGAGAGGGGGGGAAGACATAATCAAAATATATGGTATGAAAAAAATTAAATCGAAAATAATAAATTCCAAAGCCTGAGTAGGAAAAGGGAGAGATGATGGTTCAGGCGGGAATGTTCACTCACAGTTTCTGACGTTTGACTGCACCGTCTCTGGTGCATCCTGTTTGGAGAGGTGTAGGAAGTGTGGCCCTGGTGGAGGGGAAGGGCTTTGAGGTTCCAAGTTGTGCAGTCTTCCCAGTTCTCTCTCTCTCTCTCTCTCTCTCTCTCTCTCTCTCTCTCTCTCTCTCTCTCTCTCTCTCTTGCTCTCGCTCTCTCCCTCCCTCCCTCCTCCTCCTTCTTCTTTTCTCTCTCTCTCCTCTCTGTCTGTCTGTCTGTCTGTCTCTCTGTCTGTCTGTCTGTCTGTCTGTCTGTCTCTCTCTGTCTCTGTCTCTGTCTCTCTCTCTCTCTCTCTCTCTCTCTCTCTCTCTCTTTCTCTCTCTCTCTCTCCTTCCTGCCTGTGACTGGAGATGTAAGCCCTCAGCTCTCCTGTTCTAGGTTCAAGCTTCAGCTGCCATGTCTGCCACCTGCTGCCTTACTGATTCCACCATTATGGGCCTGAACCACCTCGAATGGTGAGCCCACATTAACCCTTGCTTCTCTACGTTGCTTTGGTCATGCTGTCTTAACACAGCAGTAGAAAGCTAATATAAGACGTGAACTTGCCCTCCTTCGCTTTTAACTTTAATGTCTACCAATTGTTTTTTTTTTTCTGTGTAGGACTTTATATCTTTAATATGAAATTATGCTGGTGTTCAATAAAGCCACATTGATCACACAATTTTAAGGGAAAACAAAAGCCTGTATGGTCTTAAGAAAAGTTCAGCAGGCTGTGGTGGCACAGGCCTGTAGCCCCAGTACTTTGAATGTGGAGTAAGGAGTTCAAAGTTACCCTCAACTTCATAACAAGTTCAAGGGAAACTTGTTCAAAAGCTACATGAGTTCCTGTCTTAAAAAAAAAAAAAGCTCAGCTATTACCAAAACCTTAAGTGTTGTCTGCTGCCTCTCCATTTTATTTCTACAGCAACTTATTTTCATTTTTTTTTTTTTGAGGGAAATTTAGAGGGCTGGGGTGTTGGCTCAGTTGTTAAGAGCACTGGATGCTCTTCCAGAGGTCATGAGTTCAATTCCCAGCACCCACACAGTGCCTCATAACCATCTAAAATAACGTCTGGTGCCCTCTTCTGGTGTGCAGGCATACATGCAGGCAGAATACCATATACGTAATAAATAAACAAATCTTTTTTTTTTTAATACTTATTTATTTTGGTTATGATATAGGATGTTATGTAGGCAGGCCAGCTAACCAGAAGGAGGACTTTGGGGTTGGGTCGGGTTAGATAAAAGCAGAGAAGGAGAATGCTTGAGGTGGAAATGTTTAAACAGGGAACGGGTGAAGGGGGCTGGGGAGGTGAGCGGCTCGGAGAGAGAATCAAGACAAAACAAAGGGTTGTGAAAAGGCCATATGGAAACCTACCAAATTAAAAAAAAAACCAAAGATACATCAAAGGGAGCTACCCTGAATAGCTACACAGTGCTGTTTGTAGAAGTGAGTCACTAAACAAATTCCCAGTCCCAGGTATGAATCACTTCAGTTAGAGTGGGTCGAGGAGGCCCCAGAGACCCCAAAATAAGGCGGGCTCTCGTCAGCTCTCCTGGTCGTCCGCCAGAACTGGAGGACAAGAACTGCAGGAGACACCCCACACACACACCTTGGTTTGTAATATGTGGTGAAAGCAAGCTAAGGCTTGAGCCAGATAACTTCCCCCTTGCTGGCTGGCTTCTACAGTGGGGGGAAGTGCTATGCAGCCTTTTAGAAGAGAAAAAGGCACCTTACTCAACTGTGAACCTCACAAATGCAGAACAAACATGCCAGACAAGATGCAGCCACCTGTGCTGTACTGGCATGACTGTTATGGTGGCAACCAATCACCTTATGATTGGATTCGTGACCTGCTCCACAGTTGGTGAGGTGAGATACTCATGTCTATGTACTGTAAGCCTGGTTAGCCACTATGGCGGGGGTGGGGGTGGGGGTGGGGGGCAGATGGGTGGGTTGGGGGGAGACCGTACACCAAAAGGGACAACACTACTGTTGCCTAAATTGACACAGATCCAACTGCCATCTAAATATCTGTGTCTATACCCGCAGCCAAAAGCCACTCTTGGTCTTTATTAGATAATGTTCCCTTTGCAGCAAGTAGCAGTAAATACAGAAACTCATGGCTGCCCAAGATGCTGAGAATAAATGATGGATGAGGTTCATCCCTAAAACAAGATGTTGGCACCATTGTAAAACACTGTAGATAAGGGCATGTGACTATGTTAAGAGTCAAGAGATCGGGCCGGGCGTGGTGGCGCACACCTTTAATCCCAGCACTCGGGAGGCAGAGGTGGGCGGATCGCTGTGAGGTCGAGGCCAGCCTGGTCTACAAAGTGAGTCCAGGACAGCCAAGGCTAACACAGAGAAACCCTGTTTTGAAAAACCAAAAAAAAAAAAAAGAGTCAAGAGATCGGTATGGGAGGGTAAATGACACCCTCTAGAACTCAGAATAACCACAGACGCTTGCCTTGAACCCACATAAGGCCTCACTTGTTAAGAATCAGGCATGGAAGGAAAAAGACCTTCTGGGGCCCAATTCTGATTGCTATACAGTTGGCTTTTTATAGACTCTCAGACAGGGAGGGTGGTTGTCTTCAGTTGTATACACATTGCTGAGTGCACCAGGTGCCAATGGATAGCTTCAAACTCATGGGCATACAAATGGTTAAACTCAGTGGGCCACTGGGAAAAAAAAGACTATAAATATAAATATATATATGAAAGATATATGTAGGGAAAGGAAGAGGTAGACATGGAGAGTGAGGAGATTGAAAGGGGGGAGCAAGGTCAGTAGTATTATGTACACGTATGAAATTGTTAAAAGAACAGATTTTAGAGATTAAAAACTGTTTGGGGTCTTTTTTTGGTGTTTAATATAGGGCCATATGTAGCCCAGCATGGCCTTAAACTAGCTAAGGATAATCTGATCCTCCTGCCTCACTGTGCCACCACACTCAAGCTTATTCAGTGCTGGGATGAGCCCACTGCTTTGTGCAAGCCAGGCAAGCCTCCTCCTCACTGAGGAACATCCGCAGCCCGCAGTTCGTGTTTGTTTTGAGGGAAGCACATCTGTACATCGGAGGAAAACACCTAGTTTCAGGTTTTGTCATAATGGGAAACTTTGTCATCTCAAGAGGAAACTCTCAGGCACATATAAGTCATAAAGCTGCCTTGGAAAATACAGATTCCACTAAGTACCTTTGGATTATTTAGATAATGTTGGTTGGTTATATAAGTAGATACATAACACTAACTATTTTATGTAACTGGGAAAATAGGGCACAGAAAAGCAAGACTAGAGAGGCAAGCCTACAAAACGACGAGGGACTGACGGCGGAGTCTACAAGCTGGAAAATCAATAATTAACATGTATTCTTTCTCCCCAAAGCCCATTTTATTGCTAGGCAATTTTTATCTGTGTTTGACCTAAAAAAAAAAAAAAAAAAAAAAAAAAACAGTAAAGGGAAAAGAAAAATATTATCCTTCAGACCATTTAGGGTTGCCTCAATCTTCTTTATAGCTAATATATAATTTTACTTTTTTTTTTTTTTTTTTTTTTTTGATTAGCAAAGTGGGTTTTTTAGGGTAGATATTTAGTGTCTCCTAGCCTCTTTACTCAGTGGTTCAACTAGTTTCAGAAAAAAAATAAATATTCTTGTTTGATTATCATTGTGTCCTGTATATTGTCTCCACTTCTGTAACGGGGTGTCATCACATGGAGCTGTTCTCCATGCTCTTGCATGTTTGTGCACATTTATGCATGTTTGCACACATTTGTGCATGTTTCTGCATGTGATCGCCAGCACACACCCACATGATGTCACCAACCTGCTTGATTATGAAAACCCGGGGAACTTTCCTGGGACAAAATGTTGATCTTAAGGAAAGGAGAAATTAAATTTATCATTATCATATTTACTGTAGATGAGATTATATCATCTATTGTTTCTAATTATAAATTCCAAGTGTTTGTATATTGACTATACTGCAAGTTATAATTTGAAATTGGGTAGAAAAATCCTTAATGACTTTTGTGACATATTGGTAATTAAAAAATGAGGAAAAATAATTCCTGGATTTGAAAGCAAAATTGCAAATGAAGGTTTTATGCACGAAATAATATCCTGTTGACTTGTGCTCAGATAACACAAGTATCTGTGCAGCTACAAAGGCTTCTTCAATACATTAAAATTTTTAAATTATTTAGCCACATTGACTATCTCAGGCATTTCAGAAGGACAAAGCAATTAAAAAATTTTTGTTCATTACTCAGATGGGAAATTAAATAATCTGAACACAATTAATGCTGAGTATGCTATCATTTTTGTTTACTTTGTGTGTGTATCTGTGTGGGCATCCATGTGTCCATGTGCAATGGTGTGTGTGAAGGTCAGAGAATAACATTTTCCAGAGAGTTCTCTATCCACCTTGAGGGTTCTGGGCATTGAATTTATAGCCTCAGGCTGGGCAGAAACTCTTGCATCTCACCAGTCCCTAACTATGCTGCTTTTTATGGCATGATACTTTCTCACCTGCTGAGGTGACACATTTTATGAAATTGGTGTTTCCTATTGGCATGAATGACAGAATATACATTTACACATCAGTGTGCACACTTGTAAAGGTTTTATATTATTTTATTAGTTTATTTTTACTTTTATTGTTTTCAAGACACAGTTTCTTTGTGTATCCCTAGATACCCTGGGATTCACTCTTCAGTCCAAGCTGGCCTTGAACTCAGAGATCTGCCTGCCTCTGCCTCCCTAGTACTAGGTTTAAAGGCATGCACAGGCCAACATTTGTAAAGGTTTTAAAAATTCTAATAAAAAGTTTTTTCTGCAAGGGTTGGTGGAGCATGCCTTTAATCCCAGCACTTGGGAGGCAGAGGCATGTGGATCTCTGTGAGTTCAAGGCCAGCCTAGTCTACAGCTTGAGTTCCAGGTTTGAAAAAAAAAAAAAGGGTTTTTTTTTTTTCTGTTTTTGTCATTTTTTTTTAAACTTAAGTTTGTACTATTTACCAATATTATTAATATAGATTGCTTGGATTTATTTATCCTCCCTGCTGTGTAATTTTTAATTTTT
>OU015758.1:2623226-2641553 GCA_907169655.1 Acomys percivali | reverse complement strand
AACAAAACAAAACAAAACAAAACAAAACAAAACAAAACAAAACAAAAAAACAAAAGACTAACCACTAGAGGGCAGCAAAGGGGGGCAGGCACATAGTAACAGTGGGTTTCTAGAATTGCAGAATTTTCAAGCTTATGGATTACCGTAATATTACTAATTATGATACAAGGGCACTAATAAGAGGCCCACTATGTACTGGGCAAGGTTCCAAGGATAATATATAAGAGTGAAAAATAAATGAAAAGCAACACATTCGTTCACTTTAACAGTGGGCCTGTGAGACGGGTACTACCAATCTTTGTCGTTTTTAGGTCAGGAAACTGCTGTGGAGTCATCAGTGGGGGTTTACAAAGGACAGACGCCCCCAGTCTGCACACTTAACTGCCATCTGGCGGATGATGGTCTCCTTTGTTTGCGCTGCCATCTGACCTGTGAGAGAGAGAGAGAGCACAGTGTCCCTTCCAGTTTGACACATCCTCTAACTGGTCCGCACTGCACTGTCTGACAAATGAGGAGTTTTGTGGGTGATCTCACATATACACACTGGAAAACAAAGATCTGGGTAAGCGCTTCGTTATGTGTCAAAGCAGCAATGCCATTTAGGTTTTCTAGGCAAACTGGAATTAATGGACACGGCACATGACGATATTGGGTTTTTTTTGCTCTTCTTTTTTTTTTTTTTTTTTTTTTTGGTTTTTCGAGACAAGGTTTCTCTGTGTAGCCTTGGCTGTCCTGGATTCTCTTTGTAGACCAGGCTGGCCTCGAACTCAACAGCAATCCACCTGCCTCTGCCTCCTGAGTGCTGGGATTAAAGGCATGCGCCACCATGTCCGGCTTGACGATATCTTATTATTAATATATAAGGTAAGGAGGAGGCTCAGCCCACAATGTGAGAGCAGTTGCTGTCCAGAGGCCTGGCCCTGGGGGAGTACTGCTTTAGGGGGACCTGAGGCTCTGTACGGTCACTACTGGTTTTGAGAGGCGCGTACAGACTGAAACAGGGCGAGTGAGCCGCAGTTGTTAGGGCAGAGGCACTCTGTACCCTCATTCCTCCCCTGTCCTTACCAGTCGGCTATAAGTGAAGGCTGGAGTCTACTGTCAGGACAGGAAAAGTTAGAAAGCTATAAATTGTGTCCGTATCATAACAGAGGATTAACAAGCTGAAACTGAAGTCAGAAAGATGAGTGAAACAGACAGACCAGAGACCTTAAATAGGAGCCATAATTTTCAGAGTGGAATTTTCCTTTAATTAGAAACTAGACAAAAGTTTTTGAGAAAATGACTAAGTACAGATAGGTTGAGATGTTTATATTATTGAAGAAGAGGCCAGATATCAACCCTTGGCTTCCACATGCATGTCTGATGGAACATGTGTACATATGCATTCACATGCATGTGTGTGCACATGAACATATGCACTAAACTAACTTCAAAAATTAATTTCATACACATATGACAAAATAAAGGTTCCAAAATATGCATAGCTCTTAAAGAAACCAAATGAGAGAAAATATTCCTAGACTTCACACATAATATAAAGCTATTATAATAAAAATGAAACCTGTATAGAAACAGTAGTAACAAAAATGGAAAGTTCAGAACAAGCACCTGTACACAAGTAATTATATAAGTGTGTGCATGTGTGTGCGTGCGCGCGCACATGTGTCTGATATTAGGGTATTGGTCACACTAGGCATGTGTTCTAATGTTGAGCTCCTAACTACTTCAATGACACATATTAGTGAGTTTATTATACAAAGACTTTGAAGTGTAAATTATCAAGGGAAAAAAGTTTCATAAGTAACACTGGGGAACTGGTACAAAAATTAACTTGAAAGGGAGCTCGAGAGACGGCTTAGTTGATAAAGTGCTGGCCACACAAGAATGAAGATGTGAGTTAGACTTCCATTGGGAAACTAAGCCTAATAGTGCACACCTGTCACCGCAACCATGGAGACAGACAACTCCAGGCAAGCAAAGTCAGGGGGAGCTCCTGCCTCAGTGATGGACCCTATCTCACCAAGGAAGGTAGAGTGTGACTGAGGAAAACACCAGATATCGACCACGCCCCTTTACAAATACCTGATGAATCTTGTATCATCTAGCTTTGTCTTCTGGGGGGACATGAAGCATTCTTCTGCCCTCCCGCTGGTAGTGCCCTTCGCCCCCTTAGTAGCCTTCTTGATTTCTGTAGTGGCTCTCGCGGTACTGGCATCACAGCGTCTAAGTGACACTTAGGTCCTCATCCGCTACTAGGTGGTGTGATACCCACGTCACTCTCCTCAACCCACCTCACCACGTCATCTTGCATTTTCACTGGAAGAACAGGGAGGAGAGGGAGAGACGGGTGTGAAGGCAAAAGTCGCTCCTTTAATGTACTTTCATTTATTTTTTTAAGAGTGTCACGAGCTTACACAACATATGTTGATCATATCCTCCCACTCTCCGTTGCCAACTCCTCCCAGACACTCCAACGTCCCTCTCCCAACTTCATGCCATCTTACTTTAACCCACTGAGTCCAATTAGCGCTATGAGTACGTGCATGGGCGTAGGGTCACCACTTTCATTACCGCCTGTTGTCCTGATGATCGCCAGTGGTTGCTTCTGATCTCTGACTGTAGTTAATGCATAAACTAAACTTGACTGTAGCCGTTTTGTGTGCCTATCGGGCTTGGTGCCATCATGATCTCAAGCGTTCTCTTGGGTGGAGTCGTGGGTGTAACCTTAGATTCCCTGAAACTATTGGTAAGTACTGCACTATGAGAGAGACTGTGTCAAGTAAAGCCTCCAGCAAGATGGATATGATAAACATAGACAGGAAAACTGATATTGAAGCCACGCCATGGGAGGGCACGCCTTTAATCCCATCACTCGGAAGACAGAGGCAGGCACATCTCTGAGTTTGAGGCCAGCCTCAGAGTTCCAGGGGAGCCAGGGCTACACAAACCCTGTCTCAAAACACAAACACACACACAAAAGTGAGAGAGAGAGAGAGAGAGAGACAGAGAGACAGAGAGAGACAGAGACAGAGACAGAGACAGAGAGAGACAGAGAGAGACAGAGGATACACCATGCAGTTAAATTCAGAACACCCACACTCCCACAATGCAGTGTAATTTGTAGAGATCTATATGTGTCTCAGAGCATATAAGATACTTAGGCAGGGAGGAGGGACAGAGAGATCTGAGATGGGAGAGAAAAATAAATATAAACTCTGAGAGGTCATACATGTCAGGCAACACTTTCCTGAATACACTTGCCTTCATTTTCCGTAACCAGGTTTCTAAAATGAAGAAAACATGAGTTTGTACTGATGGCCATGGCAATCTCCATAGGATTTTGCTTTTGTGCACAATTGTTAAATTCACACTGTGATGGCTACAAGTATTTATAATATTATTATCTTACGCTGGAGATGTATTTCTGCTGAGAAAGCATTTTAAGACCATAACTCATGTATACATAGGTGGTTAAAAGTTATACATTTGGGATATTGGGCAGGAGGGACTTTTGATTACGAGCAAGGAGGAAATCTTTACAGGACCGAGAAATGTAGCAGACGTTAGAGGCTTGGGTTTTGAAGGGCCACTTCTAAGCTGATAGGCTGAACTTAAAAAAGTTTAATCAAAGATGGAGAAAAGAGAAGGGAGTATCCATGGTGGTGCGTGTGCAATCTCAGAGTGCAAAAAAAAAAAAAAAAAAAAAAAAGAAGTAGGAGACTCTTAAGGTTGAGGCTAGCCTGGGCTAAAGAGTGCGACTCTGTTTCCAGAAACAGACTTTAATAACTCAGGGTTGATATTATAACCAGATCCATGGCCACTGCTGGTTTACCTACAGCTTATGGTGCAAGCGCTGATTTTAAACATAAGTATTTTTGTAGGCTTA
Source organism: Acomys percivali (assembly GCA_907169655.1). Lineage (NCBI taxonomy): Eukaryota > Metazoa > Chordata > Mammalia > Rodentia > Muridae > Acomys > Acomys percivali. Next base: position 2,637,667 of record OU015758.1, on the reverse strand, counting down.
GTCCAAAGCATCTAGATGCAAAAACAAGATTCAGGGAGAGACCTTGTCTCAAGGAAATAATGCAAAAAAAAAAAAAAAGTAATAAAGGCAGCCGCCCAATGTCCTCTTCCAATGTCTGCGTTCACATGGGTGTGTGCATCTGCACACGCTTGTCCGTACACATTAATACACTTTCCTTCACACACTCAAAATACTATTTGTTTCTTATTTACTTTCACTGTCTTGGTAGTGACTGGCCAATCTAGCTTCAGGAATTCACCAGCGTATCATCCGTACACAGAGAATATGAGAAGCGCCCACTGAATCTGGAGCTAGGCTGGCAGTCTACAACCCTCCCCCAGTCCTCCTCCTGCCCCTCCCAGTAGTGGCCGGGATTGACATTTTATATGGGTGCCAGGCACTTGACTTCTGGCCCTCACACATTCTCAGCAAGCACTCTTACCTTTAGGATCAATCTTCCCAGGGGCCCAAACAATATTTTGATCTATGATATCATGTTGAAAAATAGATATGACTATCCAAAACAGAAAATCCTCATTTTTTTTTTTTTTTTTTTGAGACATGGTTTCTCTCTATGTCGGCCTGGCTGTGCTGGACTTGCTTTGTAGATCAAGCTGGCTTCAAACTCACAGAGATCTGCCTGCCTCTGCTCCCTAGTGCTGGGATTAAAGGCGTGCACCACCACACCCACCACCAAGCCAGCTGGAAATTCTCATTTTTAAAGGCCTGCATCTAGACTTATTTTTTAAGTGTGTGTGTGTATGTGTGTGTGTGTGTGTGTGCGCACACACACACGCACACGCAAGTACTCACAGAAGACAGAAGAGGATGTCAGGTGCCCTAGAGCTGAAGTTACAGAGATTTGTGAGCCACCCAAACTGATTTATGGGATCAGACTCCTGTCCTCTCACAGAGAAGTGCATGCTCTTAGCTGCCAAGGCACCTCTCCACCCCCTTTACATGCAGTATTACAATTGTCAATAGATACATTCAAGTTGCCCAAAGAAATGTAATATATTTTTTGAATTATTACACCACTTGTGTGATTTTATTAAGATGAAAGTTCTCAAAGACTCGGAAATATTCCAGATCTTTTATGGAGATTGCTTTTTCTCCCATTCTCTGATTTCACAACCATGAAAAAACATATTTATGAAAGGATGGCACACTCATCATGCTGAGATACAAGGAGATTGTGGGAGGTATGCATAATCCATTCCACAGTTAGCTAGTTTAATCTCATGTTTATATAAAAATTACCTTAGCTGTCTTAATTAACTGATTAATACAGCATATATTTTATGACTTTAGCATCTGCTGATATTTATTGAGGACTGGAAATATAACATAAACAGATGTGTATGCATACACATACACACACACACACACAAACAAAATTCTCTGTTCTTATGGCACTTGTTATACAGAAAACATTTCAGACTTTAAATGAGTATTTAAATACCTACATTCCTATGACATTTTCACTGCCAAACCTCTGCAATCAACCAAGGACACCTTTCATACAAGAGCTCTTTGAAGAATCTCAAGAATTATCAATCGCAGCACTCAGGAGGCAGAGGCAGGTGGGTCGCTGTGAGGTTGAGGCTGGCCTGGTCTACAAAACAAGTCCAGGATAGCCTGGGCTACACAGAGAGACCCTGTTGCACTGAATTTGAACCAGCAGCTTAGATTGTCCATCAGTTTGGACTTGGTTTCCTTTGTCTTCCTTTTCAAGGCTTTGCCTGCAGCCTTGTTGTTCCTCGTGCTTTGCAGAGAACATTTCCTATATATTTATATTCGAATGATACAAATTAAGAAGTGAGGTTTGAAGATGGGGTAATATGTCCGTGCTACCATCATTTCACATGACGACGGCCTCTAGTTGCTTTGTACGGTGCTTTGCGTGCTGCCAGATGTTCCCAGTATCACTGCTCTCCCACTTTGGTAAATTACCTATTTGTCTCTCTTGTGAGGCTGGGCAGTAATGTATCTGGTGAGAGGACAGACCCCACTCCACTCTTTAATTTTCTGCCTATCACAATGCTCGGCAACTTACTTGACCTTAACTACTGTTTACTGGGCGCACATGCTGGATTTAGAAAGATTAAATAGTGGCCCAAGAGGGAGATGAGATAAGAGATGTTCTAGAAAATGGAGGCCACAGAGGGCCAGAGTTTGAAACATCGCAGTACTGTTCAGCTTCCTTTAAGGGTTTCACAGTACAGCAACCCAGGTAGGCAAATAAATCAAGATGTTTACGCATCCGGACAAGGGTGAGTAAAACACCATAGGACGTAGCTGTAGGAATCATTGGCCCTTGGAGGGGGCCACACTTTAAAAAGGCATGAGATGAAGTTATTGTCTGTGGTCTTACAACGCTTTTTGGGTCGTTTAGTAGAGCTTGCATTGGCTGAGTGAACCATCCTATTTTTTATTTGAAAAGGAAATTGTGAAGTGAGGTGACGTAGCTGGTTTTGTTCTCTTTTTTCGTAACTGACATTAGCCCTGCAGCCTTCCACATGCCGGGAAACACTCTGCCTCTGAGGTACACACCATTATTCTGAGGCAGCCTGGCTAGACTGATGCAGACTTTGAACTTGTGACCCTCTATCCTCAGCTTTCTGAGTACCTGTGATGATAAGCCTGCACCCCTGGGCCTTTTATGCCTGGAAGAACTTCTTTTTAGTAATGACTTGTGTCTTTTCATTATTACTTCTTAATTCTCTCCTCCATCCTGCATTAGTGGCTTTTGTCCCTGTAATATGCCTGCGTGTGTGTGTGTGTGTGTGTGTGTGTGTGTGTGTGTGTGTGTGTGAGAGAGAGAGAGAGAGAGAGACAGAGAGACAGAGAGAGAGAGACAGAGAGAGACAGAGACAGAGACAGAGAGGGAGAGAGAGAGAGAGAGAGACAGAGACAGAGAGGGAGAGATAGAGAGAGAGAGGGAGGGAGAGACGGAGAAAGGGAGAGAACACAGGAGACAGGGAAGCAGCTGACGGGTTTTCCTCTCTAAGATGCTGGCTCTGTACACAGAAATTGGACTGTGCTTTAAAACTGCTTCTTGGGGGCTGGAGGGATGGCTCGGGGGTTAAGAGCACTGGCTGCTCTTCCACAGAACCTGGGTTCAACTCCCAGCACTGACATGACAGCTTACAAGTGTCTGTAACTTCAATCCCAAGGAACCCAACACCCTAACACAGACCTACATGCAGGCAAAACGCAAATCAGTGCATTAAAGATCCACATGCCCCTTCCCTGCTGAACAATAGAGGCTATTGCAAAGCTATTGATTACTCTCTCTACAGCATGAAACCGTACTGTTAAAAACACAACACACTTATGCGTAGAACATGGAGAAATCAACCTGGTACTGAACTGGAAACATCACCGCGGCTGACCAGTTTCCATCGTGCTAGAAGAGGCTAAACGCACTACCAGAGGAGGATAGTAACCATTATTCTTCCCCGACAACAAACCTTGTAAGCTCCAATAGTGACCTGCCTGGAAGATGTGCCACTGGTGCAATAGTGGCACAACTGTTATGAAAATAAATAACTACTTTTGATTGACCGTAAGGCCTGCTCCATGAGATGGAACCCACACCTGTACTGTCAATGATGCCAAGAACCTGAGACTAGATAAATCGTGGGTTCTAGGGGATGACTATTTTGTTGTTGTTGTTGTTGTTGTTGTTGTTATTATTATTATTATTATTATTATTATTCTGCTATGAGAACATAATAAACAAACAACTCCTAATGACCTACCCATAGATCAATGTCATACCCATAAATCAGTGCGTCATTCAGCCCTCACCAGAGAAGATTCTTCTCACAGTAGGTAACAATGAACACAGAGACACACGACCGCTCAGTGTGCAGAAAGCCAGAAACTCTGAAGCACCCAGCCCCAAACTGGATGCATTTTTCACATCCCCTCCCATCAAGGCTCAGAGATCTGCGTGGAAAAGGAAGTAGGTGACTTCAAGGAAGCAGTGTCTTTTAGACACAATGGGGTCGATGCACTTTATAATCTCAGGGACCATAGCAACATGTACGAGACATACACAAGCTCAAGCTAGACAGAATCCCAGCATGGGGGAGGAGAAAGGGCCACAAAATCCTAACCCTACACAAGAATCTATTTGTGGCTGATGCCTGCCGGGAGAGGGGAAAGTCAGTTCTCTCCAGTGCAGTGACACTAGATGTATCAACTATACCCCAAGGCAGGCTAAATGCTTAGGAAGAGCTGACCAATACAAACTGGACTCAGTGCCTTTTTTGTGAGTGTTTTGTTTGTTTGTTTTTGTTTACATTTATGCCTTATTTAAGACAGAGAGCCAGGCGGTGGTGGCGCACGCCTTTAATCCCAACACTCGGGAGGCAGAGGCAGGTGGATCGCTGTGAGTTCGAGGCCAACCTGGTCTACAAAGTGAGTCCAGGACAGCCAAGGCTACACAGAGAAACCCTGTTTCAAAAAAAGAAAGAAAGAAAGAAAGAAAGAAAGGCCGGGCGTGGTGGCGCACGCCTTTAATCCCAGCACTCGGGAGGCAGAGGCAGGCGGATCGCTGTGAGTTCGAGGCCAGCCTGGTCTACAAAGCGAGTCCAGGACAGTCAAGGATACACAGAGAAACCTTGTCTCGAAAAAACCATAAAAAAAAAAAAAAAGAAAGAAAAAAAGAAAGAAAGAAAGAAAGAAAGAAAAAGTCCATGAAGGTGGGTTTGTATGAAGGGGAAGGAAAATCTGCAATGAGTTGGGCGAAGGAAAAATATGATTGAAATATATTGTATAAAATTCTCAAAAACAAGCATATTGCCAAAATGAAGGTGGCCATGAAGTAAACATTTTAAAGTTGTTTTTGTGCGTGATTCCTGCTTTTTTCTTAATGACCATAACATACACAAAAATCCAGGTGCACTCGTTTTGTTTGTTTTTTTGGTGCCTCCCGGGTGCTGGGATTAAAGGCCTGCGCCGCCTCGCTCGGCCAGCTGCACTCGTTTACAGTTGCAGCACTCAGGAGGCTGAGGCAGGAGAATCAAGTGTTTGAGGCCAACCTTATCCACGTAGTGAATTCCAGGCTAGCCTGGGCTTCACCAAAGTAACTTGACTCAAACCACACAACACACACACACACACACACACACAACACACACACAATTATGAAACATAAATTATCTAGTATTGGCACTGCACACTATTTTGAACAAAACTCTTTCCAATAATTCTTCTCTTTCTTAGAATATTAAGGAGCAAATTAAAAAGGAACACTACAAACCAAGAGAAAGAACACAAAATAATTGAAAAGCTTGAAACTGCGTTTTTCCCTAGAGACTTTTGTGTGCTTTCTGGACAAGGAAGCTGTGCTATGATTTGGATCTTAGAGGAGCCACCATGCCCTCATCATGCAAATGAACTTGCTGGTTGCTTTTCAGGCTGTGTCTACGTCACTGACTGCTAATGGCTGAATCTGTCCTTTAATGTTTCTTGTCCGTTTTTTTCTAGTGGGTTCTTTACAGTTGTTTGTTTGTCGTTTTGTGTGTGTGTTTTTTTAAGATAGAGTTTCTCTGTGTAGCCCTGGCTTTCCTTGAATCTCTCTGTAGACCAGGCTGGCCTTGAACTCACATCGATCCACCTGCCTCTGCCTCCCTGAGTGCTGGGATTAAAGGTGGCACGCGTCACCACACCCAGCTTCTTTTTAGTTTTTAATGTTAAAGATAAAGTTTTATTTTGTTGGGCTTCATAAAACGTAATCTTTCTTTTAAGCTTTAAAATAAAAAGATTTTATTTGTGTGTGCACGGTGTTTCCTCTGCCTGTGCATCATGTACATGCAGTTCCCATAGCGACCAGCAGAGGGAGACAGACACCGTGGAACTGAAATTACAGCCCGCTGTGAGCTGCCTCATGGGTAGTAAGAACCAGAGCCGGTCCTCCGCTACATCAGCCAGTGATCTCAACTGCTGAGCCATTTTTTAAGCTTATCCTCTTTTAAGGTTTATGGTAGAGAAATCTCAGACTTTTCCCGCTGTATTCCCAATTTTTAGGTAGTAATGTTTTCCCTATTCTAAAAATAAGTTAAATTTTTTGAGAGCTTATGAGCATTTTGTGGTTTTATCATTATGTCTCCAAATAACTTGGAATGTATTGCTTAATATAGCATGTTAATAATTTAAAATTATTTGTCATCAGATTTGTGTTTACTAGATTTAAAAAAAAAAAAAACATTTATTGGAGGCTGGGGCAGGAAGACGATTGTGTTCATCGCTAGCCTAGGCTACATAGCGGGACCTAGTGTTACAAAGAGGCAAAACAGAATCCATTAATGCACTTCTTTCACTCTTTTTAAATATAATGTTTGCTGTGTAGCAGTTGTGTGTGTGTGTGAGTGTGCGTGTGCGTGTGTGTGTGAGTGTGTGTGTGTGTGTATTCTTCTGTCTGTTCTTCATCACTAACTGATTTAACTTTTTGTGCACGTGTAGGCAAAATTCTGTGACTCCAACAGCATAAAATCCCCTTCAGCCACTGTCAGATTTCCCTTGTTATTGCTTTGAGTTTCACTTTACAGACACTTGCGAACTCACTTTTCCCAATCAAAAGAATACCCGCTAAACCGAAACAAAAAGAGGATTTGTTTATTCCTGGGTGCTGGCGGTGCTGCACATCTTTAATCTCAGCACTCAAGAGGAAGAGACAGGAGGATCTCTGGGGTCGAGGCCAGCCTGATCCCCATAATGAGTTCCAGGACAACCAGAGCTACACGGAGAAACACTGTCTTATAAAAAAAAAAAAAAAAAAACGAACAAACAAGATTATTGAGGGCTGACAAGATGGCTATGCAAATCCTTGCTGCTGAGCCTGACCGTCGGAGGTCGATCCCAGGGCCCCATGCAGAGGAAGGAGAAACGTAGACCCCCTGATCTGTACACTGTGTGCTTGTGGAGGCACACACAAAGATGTGCACATGTGTGTGTATCACACACACACAAACACACAATCAGTAAATGCAATAAAATGTCTTTCAGTGTATTGAATTTACAGATACATTTTAGGGAGATTTAAGACTTGCAGTGTGCAGCCCTTTCTAGTTTGTAGCCTGAGAATTTTCAACTTTCCTTTCCTTTAGGTTTTACTTTTTTAAAAATTGAAATCACGCCTGGTACCAAGATCCCACGCCTGGAGCGGTCAAAGACCCTACAGCTGGTCTCGTGCTAAAGAGACATAATATCACACGGCCCTCTACGTGCGTATCTTCTTAGCCACAGATTAGCATAGCTCTCACACCTCACCAGAGAAACTTCTCTTCGTGCAGTGGGGGGCAGTGAGGACAGACTCACGTGCTGGCCAACGTGTAAAGACTGAGGTGACCGCAGTAGGATGTCTACCTCACACCCCTGCCCGGCGAAGGCTCGGGAACATAGTGGGAGTCGGGGCGGGAAGACTGTAAGTGCCAGCGATTCTGACGGCCAGGAAATAACATCTTTGGACACATCAGGGCTATTGCACTCCTGGCATCACCGTAGCTGTGGTTGCCAGTCTAAGACCAAGCCAGTCAACACTCCAGCATACACAGGAAGGGGTTGTTCCTGAGGACGGACTGTAACTGAGAAGCCACAGGCAGCCAGTTTTCTCTGCAGGCACATTATCCATTTTCCAGTGGGTGGTGCCCTGTGCCCATGCATGTGTGGGCAGCACTGAGTATAGAGAGGGAAGGGGCGGGGGGAGGACATGAAATTGAAAGAGGAAGGCAGCCGGGCGGTGGTGGCGCACGCCTTTAATCCCAGCACTTGGGAGGCAGAGGCAGGCGGGTCGATGTGAGTTCGAGGCCAGGATAGCCAAGACTGCACAGAGAGACCTTGTCTCGAGAAAAAAACAAAACAAAACAAAACAAAGAGAAAGAGGAAGGTGATCTGGAAGAAGGTGGAGAGGGAGTGGGGGGGTGGATATCGCATAAACATTTTGTAATCATAAAGGAAATTAACAAGGAACAAATAAAAAAAAAAGAATGCCCATAAGTACCTTATTATTTTGTTCTTCGTTAAGAGTATTTTTAAAGTTCATTTTACAGTATGGGAGAGTACACGCATAACGTGGTATGCATGTGAGGGTCAGAGGACAATTATGTGGGATCCAGGTGTTGAAGTTAGGTCCTGAAGTTCTCATGGTAAAAGCCCTTTATCCTTGATACCATCTCACCAGCCCTGCTAAAGTGTTAAAGCTCTTTTTGTTTTTTTTTTCAAAGTCTGTTATTTGCTATTTCCTTATCAGAAGCATCAGCATCTACATTATCTTATAAGTGGATATTTCATTAGATCATTCCTTTCGCTCTAATGGGTGTTTTTTTTTTTAATTAGTTATCCAGGATGCTCTATATAAGGAATAGAATAAATAGCGATTAATAATGATTCCCCCCACCCTTTCAAGTGTTTATTTATCACATTAATATCTTGTTAGACCTTGCAGCCTCATTGTATTTAATTAAAAAAAAAACAGAGTAAAGCTAATTTTGGAAAAAAAAAAATAGCAGAGAGAAAAACTAGAGAAACACATTTGAAAACATACACCAAGCAGCTAGAATAAGAAGACAAGACCCCGTCAGGTAACCCTGCCACTGCTGCCACTGTAGCATGATGGAATGGCTGCCTTAGCACGAACCCCAGAACAGCACCAGCACCAGGTCCCTGCACTTTTGCTATTATTCTCCAATGCTCCTTCCCCTCCTTTGTAGTCATCTCCTTACCACAGGCTTCTGTCAGCTCGCCTGTTGGAGCTGGCTGTGCTCTAAGCCTGACAGTCAAGGGCTTTTTTTTTTTTTTTTTTTTTTTTTTTTTTTTTTTGTCATACATTAAATCCACTTTACCTTTCTTGTGGTTTGGATCGCTTGCTAACCACTTCCAACTTCCTCTTACTTGTTTTAAGACCTGTTTTTGCCTCAGTGAATCCTCAGGTCAGGGGCATCAGACACAGCTGTAAAGGCACAGCCGCAAGAGGCTTGAACTCTCCCAACTGCAGCCTTGGGACACCCCTCCTTCGTCATCTTAGCTGCTCCTGCCCCGACAGCACTCCATTTCATTTGATTTACTTTGATTTTGTGGAAGACCCTCTCCAGGAGATCCTCAGGGAAAGGACTCTTGGGCCATACAGATTTTGAGACAGTTCTTGGTTTAGTGAGTTTTTTCCATGGTCTTTATATTAATTGACATTTCAACAGGGCTAGGGGAGGAAATTTTTACCTTCAGAATTTGGGAGTCACCTCTATTCTGTTTAGAAATGTGAAAGACAGCTTACTGTGGTGGTCACACCTGACCTAGCGCTGCAGGGGTGGAGGCAGGAGGATTGCTGAGACCTCAAGGCCAGCTTGGTTTACATAGTGAGTTCCATCCCAGTCTGGACTAGAGTTAGTACTGTCTCTAAAAGCAAACAAAGGAGCCAGGCATAGTGGTACACACCTTTAAACCCAGCATTTGGCAGATAGAGGCAGGCAGATCTCCATGAGCTCAAAGCTAGCCTGTTCTACAGATCAAGTTCCAGAACGGGACAGCTAGGACTAAGTAGAGACACCCTGTCTCAAAAAAGCAAACAAACCAAAGTTGCAGCCATTTTTAATTTTTTTTTTTAAAGATTTATTTATTTATCATATATACACAGTGTTTTGCCTGCATGCACACCAGAAGAGAGCACCAGATCTCATAGATGGTTGTGAGCCACCATATGGTTGCTGGGAATTGAACTCAGGACCTTTGGAAGAGCAGCCAGTGCTCTTAACCTCTGAGCCATCTCGCCAGCCCCCATTTTTAATTTCTTACCACTTTACTATCTGTTATGCTCAGATCGCGAGGACCCCCCCCAAAACCCACCAGGTGCCCTAAGTCATATGTAAAAGCAAAGAATCTTTACTCCAGCAAGCTGGGGTCGACCGCTCAAACAGAATGGTGACGACCTCTTTTAAGGACCAGAAAGGGGAGTTTCTGCTGTGGCTACATGGCCTGCATTGAGACTGGCCAGCTAACCCAAGGAGACTCCGTGGCTCTGGTCAGGAGTTAAGGGCTTTTTTAAACTGGTAGCTAAGCTGGTCGCTAAGTAACCTTATCTTCCTCAGGCCAGGCGTCCTGCCTGTCCCCGATTGGCAGTCCGTTGCTAGAGGTGATGGTTAAACAGTATCAGAGACGAGTTGCTGGAAGCACACTCTTGGGGGCTTTTTGAAACTGGAGTTCAAGCCCAGGCCATTTTTTTTCCCTTAAAAATGGAGTTTACTTTTTCAGAAATGGGGTTGCATAGGCCTCACATATCCGCTCTTTCTTCCATGTTTATATTCTTACACTGTTTCCCAGCGCCTTGGTGTGGGTGTGTTTCTAGTCACCCGCTTAGAACTAGGAGCACTTCTGCTTACATCTTCTTACCTTCAGTTAATTCCGACATCTCCTGCTTGAATTCCTTTCTTCTTGGATTTTCTCTGACTCTCTCAGAGGTCTGCTATTCAGATGCTGGGTCTCGCCTACAAATCCTTTCTCTTCTTTTTCTGTCTCGTGATAACCATTTGTTGGTCCTTCTGAGAGTTTCACAACTTCAGTTTTTTAGGGTTTTTTGTTTGTTTTGTTTTTAGAGAACATATCATAGGTGCTTAGGAAGGAGCCTAAGTAGGAGAGCCACGTCACTGAGTTGTACACAGAGGTCAGTTGTGCACACTGCGGGTAAGCGGCACACCGCGGGCAACCGGCACACCGCGGGGCAAGCAGCCACGATGGTTGGGAGAGGGGCTTGAAGTGTGCCAGAGAAAGCTCACTAGGTCCTTTACCTGTAATATGTCAGGGCGATTTATGTTTCTTTTGTTTGTCCTGGTTTCTCTTTCCACTTGAAATCCTCTGGCATTTGTCAATCTTCAGTTGCTTTAACTTATTTATTTACTTTGGTTTTTCAAGACAGGGCTTTTCAGTGTAGCACTGAGCATCCTGAAACTTACTCTATAGACCAGGCTGGCTCCAAACTCAGAGATCCACCTGCTTCGGCCTGGGGTTAAAAGCATGTAACAGCACCAACCTGCTTAGTCACGCGATTCTAGTTCAGGACCATTTATGGGGGTTGGGGAAGGGCATGGAAAGAGGGATCAGTTGTTAAGAGACCTGAATTTGGCTCTCAATAATCATGTCTGGGGGCACACAACTCCTGGTAACTCTAGCTCCAAAGGATCTGACGCCCTCTTCTGGCACTTACATGGGAGAGCACACACACACAGGCACACAAACACACAGACACACAGACAGAGAAACACACACACAAATAAGAATAATAAAAATGAATCTTTTTTGTTTTTGTTTTTTGTTTTTTTTTTTGTTTTTGTTTTTGTTTTTGAGACAGGGTTTCTCTATGTAGCCTTGGCTGTCCTGGACTCGCTTTGTAGACCAGGCTGGCCTCGAACTCACAGCGATCCGCCTGCCTCTGCCTCCTCTTAAAAAACAGAAAAATGAGTATTTATGGATTAAACGTTTATTTTAATCACCTGATAACCTGTAAGTGAGTCTTCACCTGTGTCTGAGGGCACCTGCAGTGACCACGTTCCCCGAAGACGCTCTGCACACCCACACTGAGAGGAAAGAGCAGCACTCGCCCTTCAACACTTCATTTGCGTAAAGAAAATGGCCTTCCTACTCCCCCGCAAAGTCTCCGCGAAGCCAGCGACCAAAGGCCAGCGCCGATCCGTGCGTTCACACTGTCCCCTGCGCTGTGCTTATAGGGACCTTGTGCCCAACGACCTCCACTCTAGGCTTGTGTTTCGGTTTTGTTTACGGCCTCACAAACGATGCCGGCAGCCTTGGCTGCCTACACCTCCAAGTCTAAAGATCAAACACCAACACTTGCTGTTTTCACCCTCCATTCCCCTCTGGGGCAGGAGGGGGTCATCTGCCTTGAAGCTACGGCCGCGGAATCTAACCTGGACTGCACACACCTGCCCTGGTCCTAGCCCCACCTGTGTACCGCACACTCAAGGAAGCCTCGGGCGCCGTGGACTGCTCATGGAGTAAAGGGAAATACTGGGACGGGATGATCGTGTGTTTTACGAATTTTGCAAGCCTTTGTCTTAACCGGTTGGGATTGACCTCGCAGTCTTTCTAAGTTCGAGTGCACAACAAGCTCCAAATGGGTGAATTTTTTTTCACAAAACAACTCAGTGGGGGGGGAGGGAACCCCAAAACATCTTTTTGTGTAACCAACAACAAAAATAATAGCAGCAAACCCAGTATTAACCGTTATAACTAACATTCCCGTATTTTATACTTTGCGTTAATGCCACACTTTGGCCTTGATCTCTACAACATTGGTAAGTGTGCATTTTCCTGCCTTATAGGAGTTAAGAGACGGGTGTTCCAGTTTCTCACAAAGAGCAAGTGGCAGGGTGAAGCTCAGGGCTGCTGCCTCCCAAAGCCCTCTTACCCTTCTGAACAGGCCATCCCCAAGGAACGGGTCCCCCCTTTTCACCCGATGCCTCCAGTTTTGCTCATTTTCTTCTTTGCAAGAAGCTGAGGCAAAAATTTTACCCATTTTGTTGGATCCCTTAACAAGCACAGGCCACGTTTATTAACTAAACAAACTCCCGGCAATCACTCACCTTTCCGAGAGGAAACAAAGCTGCATTTATCAGAACCTAGATCAGAGGTCCGCTCATCTGTTTAGTCAGACGCACTCTCACACAGGCACATGCAGAGCACCCATACGGTCTTAGAGCTGAGAGCGTTTTTTTTTTTTTTTTTTCCTACTGCAATTAAGAAAAGAAAATGAGCCGGGCATGGTGGCGCTTACCTTTAATCCCAGCACTCGGGAGGCAGAGGCAGCCAGAGCTCTGTGAGTTCCAGGCCAGCCTGGTCTACAAAGTGAGTCCAGGACAGCCCAGGCTACACAGAGAAACCCTGTCTCGGAAAAAAAAAAAAGGAAAGAAAGAAAGGAAAGTGAAGGTGTCGTTACAAGTGCCCACATATCTAGGTATAGAGATGCATTTGTTTTTATATAACTTTTACATTTTATGTTTTTTTAAAAAATAACATAGCATATAAATAACATAGCATATAAAACACAACATGAGCCGGGGCGGTGGTGGCGCACGCCTTTAATCCCAGCACTCGGGAGGCAGAGGCAGGCGGATCGCTGTGAGTTCGAAGCCAGCCTAGTCTACAAAGGGAGTCCAGGACAGCCAAGGCTACACAGAGAAACCCTGTCTCAAAAAACCAAAAAAAAAAAACAAACAAACAAACAAACAAAAAAAACCGCAACATGAAATATTATTTTGAGATAAAATTTTCTGTACACATGAATAATTCAGCTAAAAGCTGGCTTTTTAAAACTCCCTGACGGTAGCGAATGTCGTCCTCCCTCATTCCTCCCTGTCTGCCCCCGGTGCAGAGATGGAGATAAAATTCCACACTGCCTGAGCTAAGTCTCATGTAAAGCTTCGGCATCTCTGATTTTTGTCTTGTATAAACTGTTTCACCTGCAAAATATGTGCTAGGTCTCTTGGAATCCCACACAGCTACAAACTATTTACTCCGACTGAGCTAAGTAACCAGATTATTTAATAGTTTTCTGTATGCGTGTGCGCGTGGCTACCAACACACCTCCTCCTCCCCACCTTTAATTTAAGCTAGAAAATGAAAATAACCATTGTAAATGAGAGTATGGAGGTGCAGCTCAGCGGACCTACTGCATCACACCCAATACTACATAACTATAGATAAGATCAACGCGAAATTCTAAATTAAAAGGTTCTTGAATTTGTAAGGGAGATGAGTCGAAAGCACTTGAGATCACCTGCCCAATTCATCAGAGCTTCAACGACAGAATGGAAGGTTCAAGAGGTGGACATAAGGTACCTTTGTGTTTGTTTGTTTGTTTGTTTTTTTGTCTTAATTTATTCTGTTGTTTGCTTTTGAGGCAGAGTCTCCTTGTGTAGCCCTGGCTGACTTGGGACTCTCTCTTCGACCAGGCTGGTTTTGAATTTACAGAGATGTACCCACTGCTTCCTGAGTGCTGGAATTAAGGACATGCATCACCACACTTATTTTGCTGCTGTCCTTTGTTTGTTTCGTGATTGTTTTTCTATTTTTTTGCATTAGCAAAAACTATTTTTAAAGGACCCGTTAATATGACTAGTTAGCAGATTTTTCTTAGTGCTAAACAGCATTGTAAGCAAAAGGCATGCTGGGAAGAGTTCATCAAACTGCACAATAGGAAATGGTGAATAACCAAAAAAGAGTTTGATGAATGAATTCATCCGAGAGGAAGTGAACACACCACTATTTTCGTTTGCTCTATTCTTGACTTTTATATGTTAAGCAGTATGTGCAAATATGTACCTTTTAAACTATTTTATTTGTCATCTGTCTATATGTCTGTGTATCTGTCATCTTTCTTTCTTTCTTTCTTTCTTTCTTTCTTTCTTTCTTTCTTTCTTTCTTTCTTT
>OU015758.1:2603845-2623216 GCA_907169655.1 Acomys percivali | reverse complement strand
TTTCTTTCTTTCTTTCTTTCTTTCTTTCTTTCTTTCTTTCTTTCTTTTTTCGAGATAGGGTCTCTCTCTGTGTAGCCTTGGCTGTCCTGGACCCGCTTTGTAAACCAGGCTGGCTTCGAACTCACAGCGATCCGCCTGCTTCTGCCTCCCGAGTGCTGGGATTAAAGGCGTGCGCCACCACCGCCTGGCATGCTGTCTATCTTTCTATCTATCACCTATGTAATGTTCGTTTAACCTGTGTGGGTGTTTCCCCCGCATGTGTGTCTGTGTGCCATGCTCATACAGTGCCCAGAGAGTGTTAGCGCCCCTGGGACTGAGGTTACAGACAGCTGCGGCTCCTGCGGTGCTGAGAATCGAACCTGCACCCTCTGGAAGAACAGCCAGTACTCTTTGGTTTTTTTTTTTTTTTTCCTTATTTTTAATCAAATATTTTTACATATTCATTTATATTATTACACACATATACAATAAACTACGTACAGCAAGAAGAACCACGAAACAACCAGGAATTTACATTCATAGTGTTTTGGCTATTTGTATTTGTCAGTCTTGAAGAAAACATGCTTCCTAACTTGGTGAGTCTAAAATTCTGAATGTAAATCAGTATCTATCACATCTCATCATTACCAACCTTTAAAAAAATCTACCCATACATAAAACACCTTAACTCCCAAACAACTAAGCTTAATAGTAAAACTAAACTATCTAGTCTTCAACCCCATCAGAGACTTGGAGGGGAATAAAATTAATTACCTGAGTATACAGAGCTGGAGAGATAGCTCAGCCATTAAAGGCTAGGCTCACAACCAAAAATATAAGAGCAGCCAGGACTCTTACCCACCAAGCCAACTCTGCAACCCTTTAACAGATGGTTTTAAGTTAGCATACAAAGCAATGGCCTTCATTATGACTTTTCTTTAAAAAAAAAAATTATTTATTAATATTATGTATACAGTGCTCTGCCTGCATGTACACCTACAGGCCAGAAGAGGGCACCAGCTCACATTATAGATGCTTGTGAGCTACTACGTGGTTTCTGGGAATTGAACTCAGGACCTTTGGAAGAGCAGGCGGCGCTCTTAACCACTGAGCCATCTCTCCAGCCCCTCATTATGACTTTTCATACGTGTATATCATTATACTTCCTTTTGTCCATTGAGCATAAGGTGTTTTTATGTTTGAGAAATGGTCATATTTTGCTTGACATATTTCCAGCTAGGGAAGGCAAAAACATGTGACCTAGTTGCTAACAGTCACAGCTGCATGGCACATCACTTTGTAAATGATCAAGATAAGGAAACAGGCTCTGTGAAGCTGTGTTTTCTCTAGGTTAGGACAAGCAAAGACAGCTCATTTTTTTCTGTGACTTACAGGTGCGTTGCCTGATGCAAAGTGGCACTAGTTTTTGCTGCAGGATAATTAACTATTTTCTGCATTCCTGGCCTCTGACGCCAGGCCAGGCGGAGGCAGTGCCTAACGGGGATCTGTCTTCTTTAGGCATGTGGCGCAATTGCGTGCTATTTTTGGCCACACAGACTTGAGTTTTCCTTTCTTGTCCCTATAATGAATGATTTTGTCCTTTTCTGGCTAACACAGAGGAGTGAATTCCTTTCTCTGCACTGTGGTGACAGCTGCTTATATCCAGTTGTGCTAGAAAATTAAGGGGGGGTGGGGAATTAAAGAGAGTGGCCAGGCTGGGATGTAGCTCAGCGGTACTTGCATAGCATGCATGAAACCACAGGCTTAATCTCTGGGGTGGGGGTCGGGGGTGGGGGGAAGAAAGAGGGAGGGAGTAAAGGTTTGGGGGCAGGAGAATATGCTAAGGTCAGACTTGAAGTCTTGGCTGGACTCACTGTGTCAGAGAGCAAGGAGGCCCTATACATTCTAAAACTGTGTGTTGTCATTTGTAGCTTCAAAGCTTAAAAAATCTAAAAATTAAAACATTAAAAACCTACCAACCTTCAAGTTGCTGTATTATAGGTAACTGAATTTAAGTAATACTTTATAGATGTGTGGAGGAAGTACATATTCTGAAAGAAAAATGGGCCTGTTGAGAATTAGAGTGGAGACATCTGGCAACATTCAGATGACTCTGGGCTTATCATTATTCTCTGCCAAGGGAAATACCTCCGATTTCTCCACATGAAGAGGCAAAAAAATCTAGTAACACAGGACAGTCTGGTAACACAGGCAATTACCTTACAAGAACATGGTGACTCCCCTTGGTCTCTGTTCACATTGTTTCCTTGAGCACAGATGAATCCCAGAATGTCTTAGGGGGGTCACTAATGTTAAAAAAAAAAAATCATGAGAAGAGGGGCACAGTGGTGCACACCTGTAATCCCAGCACTTGGGGAAGCAGAGGCAGACGGATCTCTGTGAGTTCGAGGCCAGCCTGGTCCACAAAGGGGAGTCCAGGACAGCCAAGGTTACACAGAGAAATCCTGTTTCTAAAAGAAACAAAAACATAAGAATGTGACTGTTCAGCAATAGTGGGGATAGGTGTCTCCTCTCTCTCTCCCTCTCTCTCTCTCTCTCTCTCTCTCTCTCTCTCTCTCTCTCTCTCTCCCTCTCTCTCTCATGGAGAACATAGGCTTATTTACAGAACAATATTTTCCTCATCAACAAAGTATGTGTAGTTCATTTCAAAAGCCTGTGTCTCTCCGTCTACCCCTAGGTTTATGCAGGAAAGTTCTTCAGAGCGGGCACACACTTAAGCTCTTTCAGCTAAGGGACATACTCTTGTGCTTGCTCAAGCCAGAGTCACAGTTCAAGAAGAATACATGGCAGATACAATTTGAGACATGGTTAGCTCAGGGTCCTAGCAAAGAGTCAAATGGAAAACAAGAGTACTGCTGTTTATTTTCAACTGTGTCAAAAAGATGGAAGCTAGGAAGTGTCTGGGCATGCTCACATTGCATTGTAAAGCTTAAGGTTAAAAACAAAAAGGATGGTTTGAAAGGCCGTGTGCTGATGGGGTTGGTTTTTGGGGTTTTTTTTGTTTTTGTTTTTTCCTGGTAAAACAGTAACTTGGACTATTGCAGCAGGACTAGTTTATTCTATTAATTATAGAGTACACTAATAAACAGAACATTGTGAGCTGTAAGTAGCAGGTAAATGTTCATTCCAAAGAGATAGACAGAGTTTCTCTGTGCAACCCTGGCTGTTCTGGAACTCACTCTGTAGACCAGGCTGGCCTCGAACTCATAGATCCTCCTGTCTCTGCCTCCTAAGCACTGGGAATAAACCTATGCCCCACCACTGCCCAGCTTAGTTGCTTTATTCTTGTTCAGGATTATTTTCTTAAACCTCAACCCAATCCTATGAGGTCTATGCTACATATGGCTTGGATTATAGTGAAGGTTTTCCAGCCATATAGTGAATATACTGTATCCTCCCTTCCTCCCTCTCTCCTTTTCCTTTGATCTTTCCTTCCATGCTTTCTTGTTTTCTCTTTTCTGGGCTTTTGAGTCAGGGCATTGCTATTTAGCCCAGGATGGCCTTGAATTTGTAATCCCTCTGCCTTAGTCTCCTGAAACTGATACTGGAAGTGTGGGCCACAGTTGCATTGTTTTCTTCCATAATAATAAAAAAATGTCAATTCCGTCAAGTCTCTGTTCATATGGTGGCAATACGCACTCCCATAAACACTCACCAAACACTAACCCATCGTGAGCGGAGTGTCATTTGAACTGCCACATCATAAAGTGACTCATGTCCAGCAACACGACCTCACATAAAATGCATATGACTCAGCTTGATTCCCAAAGATGCAGTCATCAGCGCATGAGCAGAAGACACACACGTCAGTCAGGTACCCACAGGTGGAGCTACATTCTGGGGGACCCTGGCTGGGAATGTGGAAGGGAAAAAACGTGAAGATAAAAGAGACTTTTTAGATTGAGGTGCACTCTTCCAAGGAATAGTTAGAACATAGTACTGTCAGGGCAAGAAGGATGTTCAACTATATAACCAAAAGTATTAAAGCTGTGGGCTGGAGAGATGGCTCAGAGAGTAAGAGCGCTGTCTGCTCTTCCAGAGGTCCTGAGTTCAATTCCCAGCAACCACATGGTGGCTCACAACCATCTATAATGAGATCTGATGCCCTCTTCTGATGTGCAGGTGTGTATGGAGGCAGAATACTGTATATTTAATAAACAGATAAATACTTTCAAAAAATTAAAGCTGGAGGACCAGGGAGCTAAGGAAAGTCATCACAATAAAGTCCAAGATGCAGGGCTGGAGAGATGGCTCAGTGGGTAAGAGCACTGTCTGCTCTTCCAGAGATCCTGAGTTCAAATTTCAGGACCCACATGGTGGCTCACTACCGTTTATACTGGAATCTGATGCCCTCTTCTCGCAGGCAGATGTACAGGCAGCTAGAGCACTCAGACATAAAAATAAATAAATAAAATCTGAAAAAAAAATACAGTCCAAAATGCTTTGCTCAGGAATTGGGTATCTGAAATAAATGATTCCTCAGGAGATTTGCCCTGCTTTGAGCGGCGTGTCAGCAATGACTTAGTCCCTGAATACATAACTGGAGTAAACATGTTTTGTTTTGGCATAATCCCTATGCTAGACTCTCAGATTCTGGAATATGACACCATAGAAGGGAAGGCCCAGTAGAAGCCAGCCACAAGAATAAGTCTAAACTAGAAGTCTAAACTTCTGAAGATAATGCAAAAATTCCTTACATTCTTTTGTTTTGTTTTGTTTTTTTTCGAGACAGGGTTTCTCTGTGTAGCCTTGGCCATCCTGGACTCACTCTGTAGACCAGGCTGGCCTCGAAGTAACAGCGATCCACCTGCCTCTGCCTCCCGAGTGCTGGGATTAAAGGCGTGCGCCACCACGCCCGGCTGTAAAATCCTCCTTACATTCTTAAAGCATGCAACGGACATGATGGTCAAACATTTTCTACTCACTGCACCAGAATTCCCACCAGCCTGGACAGAAAATGAAGGGAACACCTGCGGGGCGACAGCGCGTACTGGCATCGCTGTTGAGCAAGCACAGTTGCAGCTACTGGCCCATGCTAGTGATGCGACCCCTATCCTAGAGAAGAGTAACTCTCAGGTATATGCTGTACTATCTAGCTGTTTGTGCTACTCAGTTGAGATGGCAAAAAAAAAAAAAAAAAAAAAAAAAAAAGCATAAATTGGGTCCCTTTTTAAAAATTTTTTAAAACTTTTATTAATTTATTCATATTACATCTCAATGGTTATCCCATCCCTTGTATGCTCCCATTCCTCCCTCCCTCCCATTTTTCCCTTACTTACTCCCCTCCCCTATGACTGTGACTTAAACAACAGTCCCAGAGGCCTGAAAATCCTCTATCAAGGTGTTTGCTTTCTCCTGCTCTCTCTCTCCTTGTCCAGCAGATGGCGACCTTTTCCCTGTGCTGTCCCACGACTTGTCTCCAGAAGTGCCTATCGTTCTTGGAGGAGAGAGAGAGAGAGAGAGAGAGAGAGAGAGAGAGAGAGAGAGAGAGAGAGAGAGAGAGAGAGAGAGAGAGAGTCTGTCTGTCTGTGTGTGTGTGTCTGTCTGTGTGTACACAACTTGCAGAAGTTGGTTTTCTCTCTCCATGTGATCCTGGCATGGAATTCAGGTTTTCAGCCTCGGTGTTAGTGGCAAGCAGCTTTATGCACTCATTCATCTTATTTGTCTTCTTCTTCTTGTAAAGATATGTAAGTGTGAGCAGTCTAGAGAAAAGTTCATTTGGACACACAGGAAGCAGAGAATTCATACTAGATGAGAGCTCAGTCTCATAAACCTCATTTTCTCTTTAATTATCCTTTGAAAGGCCTACGTCCAAATACAGTCCTATTCTAAGGTTCTGGTGATAAAGCTTCTCTGTGAACCTTAGGCCCCGCCTCCGACTGTAGTGTGGCCTGGTCTTGAATAATATTTAGTGACCTGTTTTAGAAATCGCAGTCTGGGCTATTAGAGGTTAGGACTTTAGGGTAGAGACTTTCAGAAACACAACATGGATGCTGACACAAAGCTTCCCACCTGTCAAGGCAGAGAATGATCCCATGACACATCCAACCAATTTGATTATGTTGCCCAGTTTTAAAGACAAATAACCCTTGTGTTGAAATATGGGTTTCTAACTCACAGAGTGCAGCCCAAATACCTACTCCCGAGCTTATTAGCCATTTGGTCCTGCTGATTGATAAGTTCATGTGATGCTGTGACTGACGGACAGAGATACAGGAGTGGACACACGGCCATAGACCCACCGGCCATACCAGAACCAGAAATTGTCAGCTTTGGCGGCATGGCTGGAGTTGACAGTTCAGAAATGAGACTTTGAGATGGCAGAATGGTACAACTGCTTTATAGTCAGCTGCTGTATATAAGCCACGTTACCAAGCAGTGGAAATTAGGGAACTTACAACCCTGCGATCTTGGACCTAAAGGAAAGACTGACCTGGAGTTCACGCAGAGTCTCATTAACTATAAATTACTGTTTTTAAATTATCTGTATTGTTAACAATCAATTAAGACACTGGCACTTGTTGTATTTTAAATAGCCTTAGTTAACCTGGGGCAGGGCAGACATTAATTCTCTAAACTACTTCCATAGTGGGGCAGGTATCTCATACCTGCCCCATTCTTATGCCATCTGCTTCTAATAAATTCTATCAAGCTACCTCCCATCCATAATCCCAAATACTTGCTAATGTTCTTCATCTGGGCCGGATTCTCTATCCAGGACAGCCATGTGCCTCTGCTCCATCTAACCCGTGGCGGCCTTGTTCTTTCTCTTCTCGGGGTCTTCCTCTGGTCTCTCTTTTGATCCTTGGTCTTCCCAGGATTCCCTCTCTCTCCTTCTTGGGACCCTTAGCCACACCTCTCTCATCCTCCCTCCCCAGTTGGGATGGCTTTTTATTAATTAGCATCAAAATATGTCAGACCACCCCCCAACAATAAGGCATTACCATCCACTGGACAGGAAGGTCAGTCACCGTGTTGGTAAGGGTGACACTTAGGTGACCTATTCATGGTAAATGGACTGAGAAGTCATGGGTCACAGTGGTAAGGCTTAGGCCTCCTAGATAGGTTCATGCTGTGCGCTTTAGAAAGAACTAGAACTGATGGCCCTGACAACCAGATGTAGCCAGGTCATAGAAAAGGGAGAATACAAGGGTCAAGGGTCAAGGGTGCTGCCAAGACACTAATTTCTGCTCCCTGTACATCCTACTTTACATAACTATCATCATGAAAAAGTTGAGGTGTATGTTTAATGGAATATAATTACACTATAAAATACATATGTATATAAGGAAATAGTATATATTATAAAATATAACCCACATAGGATAAACTTTGTGATGACAAAGAGGTGATGAGAACTGACAGCATCCTCTAAACTTAATTGGTCTAATGATGAGAACATTTTCACAGATGATTCGATCCTGCATCTATACATTTATAACTTCTGGTGTTTTATATTTTATACTTTTGGTGCCAAGTGACACCAGAACACCAGGACCGTGTGTTTGACACATAACCTTTGAGTAGATGATCTAGTCATGACATTAGGTGCATCACAGCAGAAGTTCTACGCACACTGGCCATTCCTACACTGCACCGGAACGAGCTTCCATTACACAGAAGTGACTGCAGAACACAAACTATCCCATAATAAACCTCCACCAGCTTTATCCTTCACTCTTCATAAGATCTAACAAGGAAAGTTAAGTTGGTGTGATGGCTGGTTTGAACTGTCATGTAGGCTCCACTTAGACTCCTCTGGGAGAATCTCCCTGAGGGATTTATCAAAGTGGGATGACTTCTGAGCATGCATATCAAGGTGAGTATTTTTTGTGTTTTTTTTTTTTTTCCTTTGACAAATGTTAATGTATACCCCTGGGCTAGAACTCTCCGTGTAGACCAGGCTTCCCTCAAACTCAGAGGCCCGCGTGATTCTGCTTCCTGGAATTGAAGCCATGAGTTACCCTATCGAGCAGGGGTTTTCTTAGCTGGGCTAACTGAGGTGGGAGGACTCACCCTGAATGTGGGCTGCATTATTTCATGGCTGGCTTCTGAACCTCGTAAGAGTGGGGAAATGAGCTGAGCAAGCAAACATGCATGCATTTATTCTCGCTGTTTCTGGCTGTGACTGTGACCAGTCAATTCACATTGCTTGACTTCCCCACAATGATAGACTATGCTAATAAGCCCTTCCTCCCCTAACCTGCTTTCTGTAATGGTATTTTATCACAGCCACACAAAGAAACTTGGATATGTCGAGTAGACATAATTTAGTTACATGGTTGATTTTTAGCAAATTTTGCAAAAGCATCAAGCAAATGAATATGTTGCTACTTTCTTTCTTTCTTTCTTTCTTTCTTTTTTTTTTTTTTTTTTTTACTAAGGACTTTAGAATGCACCTATAAAGGTCAGGGTCATATTTTCTTATGGATGATGTTCTTTCCCAGGATCTAAGGAAGTATCTGTACTGGGTATATAAATGGACAGGGTTGTGGGTTGTAGGTAAGTCTTTTCAGAAATTAAGTCTCCAGGAGAGTTGCTAATGATAGTGTAGATGAGTACTGGGGCATATTCCTCATATTTGGAATTTCTTCCTAGTTTTGAGGGAATTTTTCACATTATGAATCCTGCTTACCCCCCACAGGAATCAGCACTTGCTGGCCAGCCTCTCTTGCAGCTCTAAGGCAAACATGTGGCCTAGGCCTTGCTTGGCCCACGGGCACACCCTTAGTGAGACTATTTTAGAGACGAGCTAAGCGGTGCTCTCCTCTTGCTGGTGTAGGTGGCAGCAGGAAGATCCAGGTGTCACATCCAGCAAGTAGGACCTGAGACAGAGACATGGCAACGCTGGCCACGTAGTCATGGCAACGCTGGCCACGCAGTCTCTGCATTCCATGACTGGCGGGATAGGCGCCAGAGCTGTCCCTTTCAGTCCAGTCTGTTGTGTGGTTTCTGGCATTCCTGGAAGTTTATTTTGTGTTTGTTTCTTACCGATCTCAAGTAACGAATGCCTTATCTGCTTGAAGAGTTTCTAGTTCTGGTAGAACTAGCCAGACCAGAACTTGTCTGCATCAAGGTTTGCACATGGTATTAGAACACACAAAAAGTGCTCACCCTAACTAATAATAAAAGAAAATCAAAACATGCCATTCTTCATCTGCTACATTGACAAAGACCCGAACCTCATCTGTAGGCATCGAAACAAAGAAGCTGGCTTTCTGGTTGTTGGTTTAAAAAAAAAAAAAAAAAAAAAAATTAAAATTAAACAAGTTTGATGGAAGATACTGTGGCAATATCTTTCTCAATTCAAAATACAACTATGTTTTGAAAAAGAATTAATGCTATGATTATAGTCTGTGTGTATATTTATATAGCTCACTAAATAAATGTACAATGGTTTAATTTTGAATTGGTTCTAAGTTAAAGAGCATAAGAAATCAGTGTAAATCCCAGTCAGTTGACAACTGGTAAATAGAAATTGGACAACCACAGGGTGGAGTGATATTTAGCTGTTTAAAAAGACAAAGGTAAGTCTATGGGAGTCGGTAGGTATATTGGCAAAGTTTTAAAAAGCCAAGTTTGACTGTACCAACCAAGGACAATGCATGCAGTAAACCTAGAACCCCTATTCAAATCTAGCCAATGGACACCACATTCTCCACAGTTGTGTTGAGAGCAGGGACTGACCCTGACATGAACTCTGGTGCCCCATATTTGAACACTTCCCCTTGGTGGGGAGGCCTGGTGGCACTCAGAGGAAGAGTAAGCAGGCTACCAAGATGAGACCTGATAGGCTGTGATCATATGGTGGGGGAGGAGGTCCCCTTCTGTCACAGACCTAGGGGAGGGGAATAGAGTGAAAGAGGGAGGGAGGGAGGAACGGGAGGATACAAGTGAGGGGAAAACAATTGAGATGCAATCTGAATAAGTTACTTAAATTTAAAAAAAAAGCCAAGTTTGTAACATGGAACATGCCATGCCATCACCCATGAGAATGAGCTAAGTACCCAGGTGTGTTTATGTTGCCTTGGGATGATTCTGGAGGAAAGCAAATGAGAGTCAGACTCTTCTAGTCTGGGGGTGGGAGGCTGGGTAGAGGACATGTTCTTAAGAGATGGTAATTTCCTAAAAACGTGGGTCCATAGCTTTCAACTTTCTGTCAGTCATCTATGCAACAACTATGCCACGGAACATGGTGTGTAAACGCTGGCCAGATACGATCTCAGCATTCAGGGAGCTACGTGACGGACAATGTGGATAATCACAGCATCCTGTGTTAGGAACCAGTTATATTGGCATTCGCTTACTGTGACAAATACTGGGAAGTTCCCAACTTAAAGGGAAGGAGGGTTCGTTTGGTCCCGTGGTTTCAGAAGTTTTCATCCACAGCCACATAGCTCTAGCGCTTTGGCCCTGAGTGGCTGCACAACGTCCTTGCAGAAGCCTTCAGTGACTGCCTCATGGCGGCTGGGAGGCCGAGAGGGTCACAGTCGAGGGGCTGAAGTACCAACATTTCTCTCAAAGGACCCACCCCAAACTGTGTTCCTTCCATCAGTACTCACCCCTGGGATGTTCTACCCCTTTCTTGTAACATTCACCATCACAGTACCAAGTCACCAGTAGTACATGGACTTTCAGGGACATTCCAGACACAAACTGTAGCATAAACAAGATCGTGAGGGCATGTGCACGACGCTGTGGGAGCCTGGTGGGGGAGGGGCAGTCGGCGATGTTTTTGGAAGAAAAGGCCACGCAGACATAGAACTGAGAGAGGGCGGCAGGAGGGAGAGGAGGAGCAAGAGGAAGAGAAGGAGGAGACAGTGGATGCTACCCATAGAGCAAATGTGAAAGATTGAGGGTAGGAGGAGATTTCTGGGAACTCTAAGGCACAGGAGGTCAAGGCTAACTTAGACCAAGAGCTTTAGAAACTCGGAAACATGTGGAAATGCATTCAGCTGCCACTAACAAAACCCAAACCGTGTATACCAGCACTTGTTGCTGTTATTTTATATAATGTCTGGACGCAGGCATCTTGGGTTGATGTAGGAGTGCGATGACACTGCTGAGGATGCAGGTTTCTTTCTGCCTATCCTCCTGTTACTCATGAAGACACTGGCTCAACACCGGACGAGTCCATATTTGCCCCTACTAATCGTGACATCGTGGTTGTATTCAAGGCAGGAAGAGGAGGCAAATTGGGCAGGCAGGAAACAGTTTACTCCATTTGTGCTTTTCCTTTTGATAATGAGGATAGAGGTATTTTATTGTATTTCATTAGCTGTCCCACCCCCACCCGCCAGCCCCATGCACATGCCACTGACAGAGAGCAGCTGGGCTATGTTAGATTTCCATATAACCGTGAGACTGAGGAGCCTCAAACAGTCCACGTATAATTAAAAAAAATCTTAGCAGAGGTTACAGATCTAGGGTAGGAATCATATATTTGCCAAGTGGCCCCAGAACTTCTCGTCAGTTCTTGACATTCTGAGAGCCCCATGCCTATTCTTGGATGCTCACATGTAGAGACATTTCCCACAAGGCAACTAGAGGAACATCCTGAGGGGAACCCTGTTAATTTTCCATTGCTGCAGCAACACACCACCATAAGAACAACACATACAGGCCGGGTGTGGGTGGCGCACGCCTTTAATCCCAGCACTTGGGAGGCAGAGGCAGGTGGATCGATGTGAGTTCAAGGCCAGCCTGGTCTACAAAGTGAGTCCAGGACAGCCAGGGCTACACAGAGAGACCCTGTCTCAAAAAAAGAAAAAAAAAAAAAAAAAAAAAAAAAAAAAGAACAACACATACAAAACAAAACAAAACAAAAAACCCATGATCTGGCAGGTTCTATATGTCCAGAGTTCAGACAGGTTCTGTGTTTCTCCTCAATGTGTCACAGGCCTGAGGCTTTGAGACCTCTTCCCAGCTCACTGGTTGGCAGAATTCAGTTCCTGGTGGGTACAGGACTGAGGCATCCATACTGCAGAGGCAATCCCTTCCCAGAAGGTGCTCACAGTATGATTGGCTTTCAAACCCACACAAACATAAAGTCAGCTTTCTTTTCTTTCTTTATTATGTACACAGTGCTCTGCCTGCATGAATAACAGAAGAGGGCATCAGATCTCATTATAGATGGCTGTGAGCCACCACGTGGTTGCTGGGAATTGAACTCAGGATCTCTGGAAGAGCAGTCAGTGCTCTTAACCTCTGAGCCATCTCTCCAGCCCAAGGTCAGCTTTCTTTAAGATTCTCTCTCTAGTCTATTATTAAAAGAAGACATCAGATGTAACCTTATTATTTGACTGACCATCTCACCACATTCCCTGGCATGCCTACACTTAAGAGAAGGGATTGGAGAAGTCATTTATGTAGGGACAAATCTTGGACGCTGGCATGGAAACTTGGTTGATTTTTCTTTATATTGTTGGCTTTTTGGCCAATTTGTTGTCTTACTAATTGTCACTGGTTAATTATTATTATTTTTTTTTTGGTTTTTCGAGACAGGGTTTCTCTGTGTAGCCTTGACTGTCCTGGACTCACTTTGTAGTCCAGGCTGGCCTCGAACTCACAGCGATCCGCCTGCCTCTGCCTCCCGAGTGCTGGAATTAAAGGCACGCGCCACCACACCCGGCTCTAACATCATTTTCAATACGTAACTCCCACTCTCATTTTTGTGTCTCCCAGGGACCCTGTCACACACAGTCTATCCACTGACAGCTTAAATGATAAAAGGAAATAGAGATGCAGATTTTATGACATTATTTTCCCAAGCACATCAACAACAACAACAATAAACCATATACATAATAAAAAGCATGCATGTGCCAGATGGTTTAATCCCAGTACTCAGGAAGCAGAGGCAGGTGGATCTCTGACTTCAGGCCAACCAGGTCTTCTTCAGAGTGTTCTTCCAGGACAGCCAGGGCTATAGAGAAAAACCCTATCTTGAAAAACCAAACAAAGAAAACATTTGGGACATGGTGCCACATGCCTTTAATCTGGACCTTGGGAGGCAGAGGCAGGAAGATCTCACAGAGAGAGTTTCAGGCCACCAGAGTCACCTGGTATCTTAGGGTTTATTACTACTGATGCAAGGAAACCCCATAGGACCAAAAAGTGAGTTGGGGGGGAGGGGAAGGGTTTATTCAGCTTACACTTCCACATCACTGTTCATCACCAAAGGAAGTCAGGATGGGAACTGCAGCAGGGCAGGATCCATGGAGGGTGCTGCTTACTGGCTTGTTCGCCCTGGCTGGCTCACCCTATTCTCTTACAGACCCAGGACCACTAGTCCAGGGATGGCACCACCCAAAATGGGTTGGGCCCTTCCCCAATGATCACTAATTAAGAAAATGCCGGATATTTATTTATTTATTTATTTTGGTTTTTCGAGACAGTCTTTCTCTGTGTTAGGCTTGACTGTCCTGGACTCGATTTGTAGACCAGGCTGGCCTTGAACTCACAGCGATCGGCCTGCCTGTGCCTCCGGAGTGCGGGGATTAAAGGCGTGCGCCACCGCGCCAGCTTACAGCTGGATCTTCAGGAGGTGATTTTCTCAGTTGCGGTTCCTTCTTCTCCGATGACTCAAGCTGTGTCCAGATGACACTAAAACTAAAACCAGCCAGTGTAACTGACTTCTTGTCAGTGTGACACATAAACACATCTCTATTAAGCCACAACTATTTTTTCACATTTCAAACATAACTTTAAAAGTCCCACAGTCTTTTCTTTCTTTCTCAACCTGCCCCCTGCTCCCCCCCCCCCCCAAGAGATAGGGTTTCTCTATGTAGCCTTAGGTGTCCTGGACTTGCTTTGTAGACCAGGCCTCAACTTCTCTGTAAGACCCCCTTCAATCCTGGGCCTTCATCGGCCGCTGAGGCTGAGCCTTCCCTAACCGCCTGGCCTGGCCTCTTACGGCAAGAAGCGTCAGGTGCTCTCCATGTCCCCTGTGTGTCTTCAAACCCAGGGCCACCTGGGCAACTCTTACGCATTACCAAGTCCAGCTGCCAACATGAGGTACAACCTTGGCTGCCTCTACAGCTTAGCTTCCCTGTGCTCTTGGGAAACACTGGCCGGATTTCACCTCAGGTGTGCTGGTCCTTTCTTTACACCACTAATTATTTTTTTTTCCCAGCTCCAGCTGAGCAGCATGGAATATCCCAGCAAAGCAAAGGTTGCACTTCAGCACCGCTGCTGCTGGCCTCTTGTTGACTGTAGCTGACTCCTCAGCCCCAGCTGACCAGAATGACAGACTCTTTTACACAAAATCAGCAAACAGCCCTGATAGAGTCCTTAAAGTTTCCGCTAAACCTTCGCAAAGCAGGCCTCTGTCTCCCGCACTGCGCAGTGTTCTTATCTTCCAAGCGCCGCCGCAAGAACACCCTGCTGAGCTCCTAACACTCCATGGCTTTTCTAAGCCCAAAGTTCCAAAGTCCTTCCCCAAAACACCGCCAGGTATGTCACGGCAATGCCATGCTACGGCGCTAACGACTGGTCTGAGGGCTTCTATTTCTGCAAGGAAACAGCACCGCGACCAAAAAGCAAGTGGGGTGGCAGGGCGTGGTGGCGCCCGCCTGTAGTCCCAGCATTCTGGAGGCAGAGGCAGGTGGATCGCTGTGAGTTTGAGGCCAGCCTGGTCTACAAAGCGAGTCCAGGACAGCCCAGGCTACACACAGAGAGACCCTGTCTCAAAAAACAAAAACAAAACAAAACAGTAACAACAACAAAAAAAAAAGCAAGTGGGAGGAAAAGACTGTATGAGGCTTCTGTTTCCATGTCACTTTTCTTTTTCTTTCTTTTCTTTTCTTTTTTTTTCGAGATGGTTTCTCTGTGTAGCCTTGGCTGGCCTGGTATAACTTTGTAGACCAGGCTGGCCTCGAACTCACAGCGATCCGCCTGCCTCTGCCTCCCGAGTGCTGGCATTAGAGGCGTGCGCCACCACCGCCTGGCTTTTTCCATGTCACTTTTCATCACCAAAGGAAATCAGGACAGTTAGTCAAGAAGGGCCGAAACCTGGAAGCAGGAGCTGATGCAGAGGCCGTGGAGGATGCTGCTCACTGGCTTGCTCCCCATGGCTTGCTCAGCCTGCTTGCTCATAGAACCCAGGACCACCAGCGCAGGGATGGCCCCACCCACAGTGGCCTGGGTCCGCCTTCATCGATCACTAAACTAAGAAAATGCCATACAACTGGATTTTACGGAAGTATTTTCTCACTTGAGGCTCCTTCCTTTCTGACGACTTTAATTTGTGTCAAGTTGACATAAAATCAGCCGGTACACATGGTGAGGTATAAGATAAAATAATAAAATAAAATGTTTTCCCTACATGAATTTTCCAGCAAGTTTTATAAAAAAAAAAGAGAGATAGAGAACAGAATAAATCAAGAATGTTATTTATAGAACATCCACTGGCACTATAAAGAGTTTTATCTTACTTGTGAAACAAGATAAAAATCACAACAAACTGAGTAATAATGAAATATTTAAATTGAAATTCATAGGCACCAATAGAGTCTGTTCACAAACCAACAGCAAAAGAAGCCAAAACAGAGGCCAATATCCATCATTTCACCATCAACACTTATATAACCTATAGTGACTCAAAAATGTAAGCTCTAACCATAAACAAAACTCCCATTTTTTTTTTCTTTTTGTTACCATGATAAGTTTGAAACAATAAAGTTACAGACAAGTGATTTTGTTTCTTTGTTTCTTTCTTTGAGACAGGGTTTCTCTTGTAGTCCTGGCTGTCCTGGACTCCCTTAGTAGACCAGTCTCTCCTTGAACTCAGAGAGATCCACCTGCCTCTGCCTCCCGAGTGCTGGGATTAAAGGCGTGTGCCACCGTGCCAGGCTGGCAAGTGATTTTCCACCACTCCCCTTGTCCTGAAAGGCACGTGATTTATACACATCGGTCACGGTGCAGACCAGTGTGCTTCCTTACTCTTGTGTGACTCTTGGGAGCCATGCTTCCCACCATGGCTAAGGGCTGTGTCCTAGCTCTCGGGTTGCTCCCCTGTGTGCGCGATCCTAGCTCTCGGGTTGCTCCCCTGTGTGCGCGGCGCAGTCTTCTGCTTCTCTTTGCTTCATCTGACTTGATTCTTCACAGTTTCTAGGACTCTACTGAGCCCCAAGGTTAGACAGAGCGACTGGATGCCAGTAGCCACAGAGACCTTTCTACTCACAGCTTTCCTGCTGACAATAAAGTTCAAGGGCGAGTGTCTTGGACAGGCTTTGCACTCCACAGGTCCACAACTTCATTGTGTATACAGTACATGTTCTTCATTAAAAGGCATTGGTTAACCGGGCGGTGGTGGCGCACGCCTTTAATCCCAGCACTCGGGAGGCAGAGGCAGGCGGATCTCTGTCTGTGAGTTCGAAGCCAGCCTGGTCTACAAAGTGATTCCAGGACAGCCAAGGGCTATACAAAGATACCCTGTCTCAAACAACAACAACAAAAACAATAAATAAATAAATGAATTTTTAAAAGGAATTAGTAAGAAGCTTTTTTTTTTTAAAGAAAATATTTATTATTCCCAGAGATGGCAGTGAGTTGTGGCAGAATTACCAGGATCACCACAGATAAGTTATTTTAGACTTTTTAAAAATATATTTTAGAAATATTAAGGCAAAGGTAGGCTCTTCTCATTTCCAACCCTTCCTTAGATGACTTTTAAAAAAATTTTTTTTTTTTAATCTGTGTTTTAAAAACCTGTACATCTGTCTGTGTGAGGGGGTCTGATCCCCTGGAACTAGAGTTATAAACAGTTGTAAGCTGCCATTTAGATGCTGGGAATTGGACCCTGGTCCTCTGAGAGAGCAGCCAGTGATCTTACCCAATGAGCCATCTCTCCATCCCTTGTCGATGACTCCTAAATGTCGGTCTCCTACGCATGCATGCACTGTGGGTCAGGATTTTCACGATTCCAGTGGGGATCAAACTAAATGTACGCAAGCATTTGACATCTCTCTAGGGTTTTGGTACGAGCTGTCTGTGACAAAATGCCTGACGTAGGCTAGCTTTAAGGAGTAAGAGGTGTGTATTTAGCTTACAGATTTGAAGGTTCCAAATTGCAGATCAGGTGATCACATGTGTTTGGCCTCTAGTGAAGGCAGCATGTGGTGGTGTATCACGGAGGGGGTGCATGTTGGAACGAAGGGTCAGACCTCCTGGTGAGGCAGGGGACTAGGTGAGCCCAGACTGAGGCTTTGCAATTATACTATTTGTGAGAAGCCAAGAGGTTGTGGGCAAACTATACCCTGAGGGCACATACATCCTCAGTGACATAATGAAGCTCCTTCTGTGTCCTGCCTCCCAAATGGCCCACCACCTCCCCTGACCTTGGAGGACAAACATACCAATGGGCCGATGGAAGATTGTCAGCGTTCAAACCATTACAAGGCCTGTGGTCCAGAGCTCCTGACTTGTGTCCAGTTGGGTCCTAGGGATGCTTGAAAACAACTAGGAAGAGCTGTGGGTCACTTGAACTGGGTATCTGTTTACTCCTCTTTGCAGTGCTGCGGACTAGGTCCAGAGTGCTGGGATACTAGGCAGTCACTCTACTGTTGAGCTAAAGCCCCCACGTCCAACTGTATATCTTGGATCTTGCCAACCACGCTTCTCGGAAGAGGGTAACATGAGTGTCACTAACATGTAAGAGCTCAGCTGTTTGCAAGCTGTGCTCAGGCTAGATAAGAGTCAGTTGTAAGAAATTACCTGTGTGACGTAATTATTAGATTACCAAAAATGTGTGACTTTAGATAATAAGTGCCCATATGGCAGAAATGTGTGCAGTGTCTTGATAAGTAAACCAAAATAGTATAAAAACCCAAAAAGACGACCAGTCGACATCTCGCCTTCACGATGAACGCATAACCTGCTACTCTTCGTGACGAGATCCAGAGCGGCCCGAGACTCTGACACGCGCCTGAAACCCGAACATCGATTCTGGTTCGCAGACAACAGCTCAAGCACCGAGAACGCTATTACTCTTAAGACTCTCCACGATCGAGGGAAACCGAAAGTACGTCGCAGCTCCGGACCAGCGAAGCCGTTCGCCGCTCAGGTCGTATATCCCCAATGATGTTAGTTTAAGGATGTTAGACGCTTCTCCCAGGCGTATTAAGATTTTACTATAATGTTAGTGGATATTATTGGATGACTAGTTAATGGAGTGGTATTGGTGGACTGCCCTCGGCGCTGCCTTTGCTTGCTTAATGTGTTGTTGTTTTTGCATTTCTATGCTACTTGATTATCATATCAACGTGGCAAATAAACCTATTTCTGCATCCTACTCTGCATTTGAGCTTCAGTCATTCCGGGATCCTGAGTTAGGTCGTGGTGACCGATTCAGTGCTCGAGACAATGAGCCGGAAAAGTGGGTCAACCACCGTGGAGAACAACCCCACCCCCCACATGTTCCCATGAGTACCTGGTAAGCTACTTCCAACCGTTTCAACACATCAACAATGAGAAAACAAATGCAAATGGAGAGATTTGTACTGTCTTGGTAAATAACACAGTATTCTTTTTTTTTTTCCTTTTGAACATCACCATAGCACATTAAGAAGCTTTCAGAGTAGTGAAATAGACCCCAACGGTGGGACATTCAAGTCAAGGCCAAGGCACCCCATTACTGGAACCTGTCACAGTCATTTTTGGCCTATTTCTGAGCCTCGCAGCTTCCTGGTAGGCGATTCTATCCTTGTCAGTCTCCAGAGGAGACTTCTGGTCTCCTAATGGAGGCTAATGACATGCTCCTCCAGAGAAATCATTTTAGAATTTCAAGAATCTTCAGATACTGAGACACTTCGGATTTGTCCGGCAGAAACTATTAAATTGCATAGATGTGCAGACATACACCAGGCAGAAATTCCTGGCACTCCTCACGAAAAGGCTTCTGGTAAAAATGAAGAAAACACCAAAAACACCGCATTTCTGATTTAACCTTTAAGCAGCTTCCTAGGTCACCTAAACGGCTTTTGATCCCTGACACAATGTTAAGTCCCACTCAGCGAAAAGAATCTAGTCAAGAACTCCGCGTGCTAATCCTTGGCCTTCTTTACATACCGGTCAATAAGCAAGGAAGGGAGTGTGTGGAGATTACACTGGTCCTGGGAGCTATAAATGAAATTATACCAAGATTCTCACCGGCAGCAAATCACCGGTAGCTAGCAATGGAACCAACCAAGTCCAGATCACACTAGTAGGAGTACATGTTTTCCTTCTGCAAGCACTCCTGTACATAAGACCATTTACTGAATTTAACTCAAAATATAAATCATACATGCCGGGCGTGGTGGGGCACGCCTTTAATCTCAGCACACGGGAGGCAGAGGCAGGCGGATCGCTGTGAGTTCAAGGCCAGCCTGG
>OU015758.1:2546943-2568545 GCA_907169655.1 Acomys percivali | reverse complement strand
AAAAAAACCAAACAACCAAACAAACCCCCAAAACCAAGAAAGAAGAAAAAGCTCTAAATCTCTGCTTGATCTGCGGCCCTTTTGCCTAAGAGACAGTTGAGAGACAGAGACAGAGGGGAGAGTAAGGGAAGGGGACTTCTGTTTTCAACGTTTCAACTGCTCTTGTCTCTGCATTACCACCCGATGGCACTTATTTAGGCTGCACATTTGTAAGCTGAAATAAAACCCTTTCTTCCCCGAGTTGCCTTTGGTCATGGTATTTTATCACAGCAACGGAAACCCTAACTCACACATGGGCCAAGTTTGTGTCTAGAAGATTAAGAGCCAAGGAGAGCAGGAACTGTGGCCCGGACTCGTGCTTGGCTTGAGAATCTGCCTTATAGAAACAGTGCTAACTTAATGGTGAGCCTGCCATGGGCTTTAACAGTACCCTTTCTAGCTGGGCGTGGTGGCGCATACCTTTAATCCCAGCACTTGGGAGGCAGAGGCAGGTGGATCTCTGTGAGTTCGAGGCCAGCCTGGTCTACAAAGCGAGTCCAGGACAGCCAAACCCTGTCTCAAAAAAAAAAAAAAAAAAAAAAAAAAAAAAAAGTAGTGCCCTTTCTGTTTTTTCACTTGCGCCTTGAGGTGTGGTGCAATTCCATTTTACATTTGGAGGGGACATCATGGCTTCAGAAAAGGATGGCCAAGTTCTGATCCATGCCTGAGATATAGACACCTCTTCCAGAATAATGACGAGCCTTCTCCACCCTGGAGTGAACCATCAGCCATCAAACATTATGGCGGCACCATACCTCACACCAGTTAAAGCGAGCACCTCACCAAGTTCTGCATACTCTGCGAAGGAGCCTAGTGAGGAGGTTGTGTGCAGCTGGGAGGGCGAGGGTGCCTCGTTAGGGTATCTCGGAAAGGCTCAACTCCCCGCTTTCCAGCCTGTCCTCCCCACGACAAAACCACACAGATAGGGAAACACGCATAGAAAGGGAGCCAAGCCACATGATTGCTGACCAGCCAGGAATACAAGCCTTGCTTGTAATGTAGCAAATCTTGGGAAGACTTGACAGCGTGGGCAGCTAGGGTGTACTAACTTTGATCAAAGTAGATTAATCTGCTCTCTACAGCCTGAACTCAGCATAAGGTTTGTGACGATGGAGAGGAAAGTGCTTTCATCTGGTTGGGGGCAGGGAACAGGGGGCGTAATTTATGTCTTCAAATCCCCAGTTCTAGGAAACAGACCAGCCAGTGTGCTGTTATATGAGCAAGTATTGTCAGTTCTGAACTGTGGCTAGAAACAGCAGTGCTGAAGGAAAGAAATGAATCCGTGGAGAGTCAGAACAGAGAAGAGACCTCAGTCAGCAGCCCAGCCCGGCCTTAGGCGGCTCCCACCATCAAATTTTAGTGAAGAAATTGACCCTGCTGTAAGAAAAACAAATCAGAATAGAACATTCTGGGGTTCCGTTTAATGGAGCCTTTAATGTTTTCACATTTGATCGTTTCCTTTTCCTTAACAACTTAAAATGTACTTGTTACATTAGTACCCAGACAGATGGTCTATTTTTTCCCTTGGATCTGGGAATTGCTTCTCGTTTTCTCATAGGGTTGGTTTCCTCCATTTCGGAGGCATCTGGATTTACAGAGTTCTGAGGAGGAAGGCTGGAGCCCGCGGATGTTGGACTAAGCACGTAGGAGTAGCCAGTTTGGGGGCAGATGTGAGAGATGGTGTGAGGGATTTCTCTTCAACTTACTCATTTTCATTTAAATTCATTTAGATTGAAATTGTTTTAAGTTTTTAGGTTTGGGCTTTATCAAATTACTGCCTGCACTTTCCCCTGTAATTTCTCATTATAAAACCACATGTTGTTGTTGTTTTTTGGTTGTTTGGTTTTGGTTTTTTGAGACAGGATTTCTCTGTGTAGCCTTGGCTGTAGGCTGGCCTCGAATTCACAGTGATCCGCCTGCCTCTGCCTCCCGAGTGCTGGGATTAAAGACGTGGGCCACCACGCCCGGCTACGTCCTGCTTTGTTTGTGGAAAGCTTGTGTCTATACGTTGGAGTTTCTTTACGGGAATTGTTTCCCCGTCTTTAAGTGTTACTTATTTTTTCCTGATTGTGTTTTCCTTAACATTGTTGCTAATGTGCTTCAAACGTTCCTGAGTTAAGACATTTGCCATCATTCACGTTAGTCTATGTCCTTTTAACATGATAACGTAAATATTTCTAAGTCTCATTTGCTTCTTACGCTTTTCTTTCGTTTCCCGCTTGACAGCGCAGGGATGAAGTGGAGCTGCACACCAGGCAAGCCCTCTCCCTGGAGCCACATCCTCGTTTCCTCTCGGTTGTCCCTTTGTTCCTGTGTGTTATCATTTTCTCTGACCCTGCTGGCTTTAAAAAAAAAAATGTGCATCAATTAAGAAATTTTTTTTTTTTAGCCTGAAGATGTTGCCTTTTCACTCACCCTGTTAAAGGTAAAGCATTGAAGGCACTGTTCCAGCATCGCAGTCCGCTGGAAGAAAGAACAGCCTTGAAAACAGCAAGCTTCTGTTTTAGCTCAAGCATTTGATAGTTTGTTGCAAACTTGGAATGGTTATAATTTCCGTTACTAGGGGCTTTTATTCCAGCTGCACATAGCCGACAGTTCTATTGGAGTTATCCAACGGCTGCTGTTAGCACTACAGCTAGCTGATGGTCTCCCAAAGGCTACAGGTTGGCTCCATTTTAGGTACAATCAAAACTGCATGGAGAAAACAATGCTTTAGTAAGAAAATGGAGGGAAAGAAATTTCCTTTTAAAATCAGTACATTTCTTTTACTTAAACAGTTCCAGTAATACGCATTAATTTTTTTTTTCCCCCTCAGTACCCAGAGTTCATGGAAAAAACAAGCCATTGATCACTTACGTGGGAGATTCTACCGTGCTGAAGTGTGAATGTCAGGGTTGCCTTCCTTTAAATTGGACGTGGTACATAAGTAATGGGAGTGTTCAGGTAAGATCGCGTTTCCTGGGGTTAGGATGGTCGATGTGCTTGCCATTTAAGCACAAGGACCAGAGAGAATTTGGATGCCCTGGACCCATGTAAAAAGAGGGGCATCGCTGTAATCCAAGTATGAGGGAGAGGGGAGACAGGGAAACCCCTACTTGCTGCACAGACGCAGGGAGAGACTTCCCCTCAGTAGCAAAGCAGACAGAAATTGAGAAAGGCCCTTGATACTAACCAGTGGCCTCCACATACGCTCCACATAGATGTGCTTGTGCACCCACATAGACACGTGCAAACACAAAAGATCTTTTTTTTCTCTGATGTGAACAAAACAAAACAAAACCCTTTTTATCTTGTAAATAAGGTTGTAGCTGACACAAAATTCTTAGGAAAACTAACACTTCTGTTTTAACGTGTAATTGCCAAGACAGCACAGCGATAAATAAATGGAGTTGTCGTTGGATATTCTCTGCATATTACATTTTGTGTGGATTACTTCTTAGTGTTTGACTAGCTCATACTTATTATTATTATTATTTTTAGGTTTTACAATTCACTTAAATTCTTTGAAAGAAGACCACAGTTCATTTTCAGGATGGGCATGGTGGTGTGTGTCTATAATCCCAGTAACAAGGACACTTAAGACAGGAGGATCATGACATGTTGAGCCTGGACAAAAGAAATGGTGCCATGTAAAACCAGGCTAGCCAAAGCCAGGCTAGCCAGAGCTGCATAGAGCAAGGCTCTGCTGCAAAACAAAGTTAAACACTTTTGCCTGGTGTAGGGGCATATGCCCTGTAACCCAGACCTGTGGGAAGGTGAAGCAAGGTCATCACTATGTTTTCAGGCCCATGTGCAGAGAGAGTGTTTGATGGTATCCCAGACAACATAATGAGCCAAAAACCAAAACATTTTTAGTTGACCAAGTTAGAAATGATTTTGTCACAAAAGCCTCACTTCTTGGCAGTTTCTAGGGAAACAGAAAACAACTTCCCGGTCTCCTCTTCCAGCTTGTCCCCTGACATAGCTGACACAGGATGTATTGTAGTGTCACCACTTGAAATAAAAACGAATGGAAATTTGGTCACTGAAACTTAGGCCTTAGTGTTGGTTGTGTCATTGGCCCTTTGGGAGGGGGCATTTCAGACACTGGAAAGGAGTGGAGTACTGCTTTTCAAGGCTCGTATGTCTAAGACTATTGACGTCATCGAGCTGACGTGATGAAAACAAGAGGATCCAGTGAACAAATTCTCGCTGGCTTCCTGTCCCCTCCCAGACAGCCTCAAAGGGTTTGAAACTCGGTGCTCTAGGGCTGCCCTTATTTTGCCTTCATGCTAATGGGTATTCAAAGTAAACTCCTATTGAAGAGAAGCTGACATTCTATATGGAACACATGAAACCGAACAGATCCTTCAATGAGGTATTAAATTTCCCCAGACAGAAACTTGACACTGTGGAGGGCCTGGGGAAGGAGGCGGGTCCAGTTCTGTGGTAATACTGCTTTAATGTTTTATGAGAATACGCTCAGTCATATAGGAGTCAGCTTAAACAGCGGATCCTCTGCCTTCGGTCTTACTGATGATTAGGACAGATACCTGCAACGCGTTTGAAAGCATAAATTGTAAAAAGAGATACCAGCTGTGGTATTTGGAAAAGGTAGCCTAAATAGTGCATGCGTGCATAATAGCGGGCAAACTGGAGCCCACGTCAACATCCTCGGAAGCCGTACAAGTCCCTTTCTGCATCCCTGTGCCTTTTTGGGTCTGCCGTATGAATCCTTATCCTCTTCCTGTGGCACTGAGCTTGGTCATAACCAGCTGTGTCGCAGGGGCAGAGAAGGGCTGACGGCTCAACATTTTACACCAAGTACCATTTCAAAATGTAAGTTGGGGTCTGTATCAGAATTAGATCTGAAGTTCTTTCAAATCCAGTCTTTTGATTTCTGGTCTCTGGATCCATATGGCAGTTTTTGTCACGGACATCCCAGGCTGTGCTCCCCACCTTCCTGTGTACAAAGAGATGGGTCACGGATCCCCACCCACCCCACCTCTCCTGCAGCTACATTTGCAGAGAATTCTTCCTTGGATAACCTCTTGAGAACATCTTAGGCAGATTAGGATTTATTGAACTACCACAGTTGAGTGACAGAGCGGTAAAAGTACCAAATGTCCTGAGAATAAAATTTAATTTAAATAGATTAAGTATAACGGCTTCTGAGTATGACTTTGTGAGCCCGAGGAAAACCCTGCAGATCTCAGAAGCAAGTTCTACCTGGGAGAGAAAGAAACTGGGGTGCAGGAGGAAGGAACAGGGTCCGAGACACCACAGAGAACTGACCACTGAAGGTCCTACCTGCCGTTCATCAACTGAGATGCCTGGGAGATTTCAACTCCAGTTCTATTATTAGGTCTATTATTAGGTCAGTGATCTACCCTCAAAGGAATGGCCAGAATAAAATATTTAGAGGTATATCGGTCCCTTTTGTGCCTCTCTGTTTATGGAGAGTCATATCTGAGAATGAAAACCCAAGATGACCGGAAATATTCTGTCTTGAATTTTCACCTACTATTTACTAATGACGACCTATGCGCGTGCGCATACACACACACACACACACACACACACACACACACACACACACACACGCACAGGCTCAGATATTCAGGGCTACATCCCGACAGCTGAATAGAACATTTTCCCTTGCTTCCTGCTAGAATAAGCAGCCGCCTGCTATGCCTTTAGAGGTCTGTTTTATATAACGTCTCATACATTTTAATATGCCCCTTTCCAGTAAGTGGTTTTGTTGGCAACCGTCTCTCAGCTTTGTTCAGAATTGGATCACGTGGGAAATGCCTCTCTTTGCTCGGTGTGAGGATGTTAATGTCCCCTTGCATTAGGTTCCTGTTGATGTTCACATGGACGATAAGTACATTATAAGTGAATCCCATGCTAACCAGACAAAGCTCAGGATAAAGCATCTTCTGGAGCAAGACGGAGGAGCCTACCTGTGCCGCGCGGCCTTCCAGTTAGGGGAGAGTGACGAACAGATGGAGTTGGTCGTGCTGAGCTTCATGGTGCCCCTCAAGCCATTTCTGGCGATAATCGCTGAGGTCATTCTCCTGGTGTCCATCATTCTGCTTTGTGAAGTGTACACGAAAAAGAAAAAGAATGACCCGGGTAAGATTTCTTCTTCTATTACGTTATTGCTTGATTATGATAGGCACTGTGGCTTAATACATTATAGGCACTTGTAAGCTGTGGGGGAGGGCTGGGGAGATGGCTCAGTGGGTCAAAGCATTGGTTGAACAGGTGTAAGAACCTGAGTTGACATCTCCAGTGCTCATGGGGGAAAAAAAAAACCAGATGCATGGTGTGAGCGTCTTTTTGTTTGTTTTTCAAGACAGGGTCTCTCTGTGTAGCCTCGGCTGTCCTGGACTCGCTTTGTAGGCCAGGCTGGCCTCGAACTCACAGAGATCCGCCTGCCTCTGCCTCCTGAGTGCTGGGGATTAAAGGCGTGCGCCACCACCGCCCAGCTAAAAAAATCTTTAATGGCATCGTAATTGTGAGGGGGAAAAAAAATCCCCAGGTTCTCAACAGTTCTTCATCAGAGATTCAGGTAAAGTCTGTCAGTCATTCTGTTAAGAGGGAGCAGAGGGAGGCCCAGCTACTGGCAGTGGCGCGTCTCTCCTTTCCATGGAAAAGTGTTGTTAGGGAGCAGGTTGAATTGAACATGTAAAAATAGCACCACCGCATGCTCAATCATCATTTCTTTTCTGTTTGTTGTCATACAGATGATGGGAAAGAATTCGAACAAATAGAACAATTGTAAGTATTATTCTTTACACTTGGATAACATGCTGGTAAACATGAAGTTACGCGAAATGTTTGCAGTTAGGCATAAGAAAAACCACAAGAATATGCTGTTTTCTGTACACATCTGTGTGATGACGAAGTTTGGTACCCAGAGTCCACACCCTCCATCCCTTACTGCTCTGTGCTACAGTTTTGTTTTGTTTTGTTTTTTTTGTCTCTGCAAAATGTGTCCATTGTGCAGCATGTGTTCATCATACTGCGGCTACATACATTTGTTGAATATGTAATAATGTGTGTGTGTAAATGGTTAGGACAGGTGTGAGAAAACTTTACCTTGGTTGTAATTTTGATCACTGAAAACCTTCTTAAGGCTAGAGAGATGGCTTAGTGGCTAAGAGCACTTGATGCTCTTCCAGAGGATGTGGGTTCAATTCTTGTCACCTACATAGCACAGCTCACAACAGTCTATGACAACGGTTTCAGAAGGCCTTCCAGAGCATGTGCACAACAGTGGTATACACATAAATGCAGGCGAAATGTCCATATGAAGAAAAACAAACAAACCAATGCTCTGGCCTCATTAGATCCTCAAGATCCAGAACCACATAGGTTGGGACTAGGCATCTGGATTCTCTGAAATCATCTTCCAGTAGCTCTGGTTCTGTCACATTGAAAGTCACTGGCCTAGGATGTTATGAGATTTACCTTGGAGAAGATTCCAGATTTGTTCTCTTACAGCTTTCTTAAGAGTAGAATGTGAGGTTAGCTGGGAATAAAATGGCCAGGGATCTGCTTTGCTTTGGCCTCGGTGGCCTTGGTCCTCTAAACATTAGAGGATTAAGGTGCCCAAGTCAGGGAATGAAATCTGAGGAACAGCCAGTGGCTGTGAAGCAAGAGTAGAGAGCAGACTAAGACAGCCGAGACGT
This sequence comes from Acomys percivali, assembly GCA_907169655.1. Lineage (NCBI taxonomy): Eukaryota > Metazoa > Chordata > Mammalia > Rodentia > Muridae > Acomys > Acomys percivali. Next base: position 2,560,830 of record OU015758.1, on the reverse strand, counting down.
GCCCATGAAAGGGAGGCCACCCGTCTGTTACCAATATGAGGTGATGCTGGAAGTTGCTTTCCTAGCAGCCCTGAGGGCCATGGCCTGTGAGCCTGGGTCACATGAAACAGCAAGAGGGATTCGGGGTGTCGTGCTTTGCAAACTCATAGCAATATTCAAAGAGGCATTTTTGACTCAGTTCGTACATAGTAGGTAAAATGAACCAAGACGTGCGCTTTCAGGTGAAGGGCACGAAGTTGTAAGTTGAACTTTAGATCTCCCCGATTCCATTTGTTGGCCGTCTTTCATGTGGTTTTTTTTTTTTTAAGTCATAAGAAGTGTGACAGCCGTTGATGTATGTGAAGATGGTTCTGCTGTGCTGTGTTACATACCTCTCTTCCTCCAGCTGCCCTCATGCCCAGTGTCTCTGACCGCTCCTGTGCAGTCAGTAGGGCACGGAGCTGCATCCTAATTGCTAGGCTGACAGAATGGATTACCAGTTCCGTGAACTTTAATTTCTATTCCATAGCTTACCCCACTTAATGCCCCCCTCAGACATCTTAAAAGCAATGCCAATGCAATTCAATTTCCAATATAAAAAAAAGGGACTTTCTTTTTACTTTAAATCGGAATAGCACACATTATGCTTTCCATTTTTTTTATTACATCGCAGCCATCACTTGAAAATGACTTACTTTTAGCCATCAGCTAACAAGGGTATTTTACGCTCATTTAGATAAACCCTTGCTATGGTTCATTTTTGATACCCTAGTTAATTTAGGAACTATTTTTTTTTTCACAAAAAAATTTTCATATGTTATACATTTGATATATTTGACATACACCCTTTATGTGTTTTTAGTATGTGTTTTGGTTTCTTGGTGAAAGAATGATTTAAAAAATAAATATATAATATCAAAAACAGTGACTTCTCTCAGGGAACTCAATGAGGACTAAACTCCTTTAATTGGTTCATTCTCCCACCAGCCAGGATGTCTACACTCCAGCTGGGACATCCATGGTTGGGTAGCTGGCTCCACTCGTGATCATAACAGCTCTGTGAGCGTAAGCCTGCCCACAGCGTCTCCACTGGTATTCACTGTGCTCAGTGGTTTTCTTCTGTCGTCATGCTTACAAACCTCAAGCTCGCCCTCACAGTCTGGTTCTGAGGCAAGGGGCCACATGCAGCTTGTAGTGTAGTGCAACAGCCATCACATTATGGCGTCTACCACGTACAAACTGGCAACGCTCCTGATTGTTAACCTGCACGTTTCAGAGCAATGTCAGTTAGTTACGTAATTGCCCGTGGGCCCTACACTCACTTGGGAAGAATTGGGTGCCTCTCTGTGTAGACCAAGCGATCTTTGTTCCCACACCTGTGGCAGTAGGTCCACCCTAAGCAACGGCATAAAGAAAATCAGCCATTATGAGTAGAACACTGTTGGGAAGAATAAAGTCGGTCTACACTGACATCTTAGAGTTTACATTCAATTATGGGAGCACGTACTGCACTGAGTTGATTTTACGCTTTGTGAACATCTGGCGTTTCCTTTTTGTTTTTGACACAGGAAATCAGATGATAGCAACGGTATAGAAAACAATGTCCCCAGGCATAGAAAAAATGTAAGTTGCTTCTAAATTATAGTAAAAGGTGAAATTCAATATACTGGGCTATTAAACATTATCCTATTTTTGTAAGATTCATAAAAGACCAAGTTCACTGTGTACTTGAGTATAATAGTAGAAAATATGGACTTATACAAAAAATAACAGTATCCTTTTCTACTGGATAATACGTGTTCTCCTGTCTCAGCCTCAAGAGTGCTGAGATTACAAGCTGTAGCACCATACCCACCTTTATTGCATGGTCTCTTTATTTATATAAATAAATATGTCTTGTTTCCTTGGGCTTCTTTTAAAGGTTTCATGTAATTTTTAAATTCTTATGTCAAACTTTTTGTGTTTGATTTTATTCCCATACGTTTCCATATAGTCAATGCGATAAGTTCGTCCATCACAGCTAACTTCCCTGATTGATTCGTAATTGTCTTAGTTCATCAGTGTTGGAACTTGCTTTGCCAGGAGCTCAATTCCCAACACTTGTCTGCTTTGTTAAAATGATAGTTAAGTTTTTATAGGATAACATGACAGTAACCGTTTCATTCTTTTCTCTCCTTAACTCAGGAATCTGCGGAACAGTGAATACAAAAGGGAACATTTCGCCTTGGGAGCATGTACAAAGAATTTCTATCCCGACTTTCTTTTAAGAACATACGAATTTTAGATTTTTTTAAAAGGAAACCACCCTCAACGTGCACAGCAGTAGTTTTATAAACAATATAGGCCATCTCTTGCCTAAAGATGTATTTTCGTTTTGTAATTGTTTTTCATTAAAGCAAGGAAAATTGCTTCAGATGTGTTCTGTGGGCTGCAACATAGATAATAAATGCTGCCCTGGCCTGGGAGATCAGGGAGCACAGAAGAGACACCAACAAAATAGGTTAATAATCCACAAATAAATATCAGTACAAAGATCTCTTCATTACCAAAGAATTTGTTAAAGAGAAATCTTTTGACAGTTGTCTTAGAAGCGCTTTCCCCAGTCGTGCCTAATTACTTTTAGAAACTGATTACCTGTAGAAATGTTTATAGCAGCTTTCACGTGACATGCACCCTTCTGCAGTATCGAATGCCTTTTCTCCAGGAGACAGAAGCTGTTCTTTTGATAATGGTGGCTACTCTGCAGACTCTACACTAACAAGATACACTTCCGCTCCATAAACAATTGGTGTGCTGCCCCATAAGCAGCACAGGCCCAGAGCTTTCACACTTGTTACCGCTTTTCCAACTCTAAGCCGGAGTGCTTTTTGGTCTTAAGTAGGACATTTTCCGTGTTCTTCGACACAGGGCTTGGACTTCCTCGTTCTTCTTGGTATGTATGTGTCAGAGTGCAGACCCATGTGGCCACCGCCCAGCACCCAGCACCGCTAACCCCGTGCCTTTGTGCTTTATGGATTCTGCATTCTGTTCCTTGCCATCTGGTTTCTGGTACCATAGCTGGCTTAATGTTTAAAAAAAAAAAAAAAAAAAAGCATTATGTGTGCTTTCCATTAGTAACCCTTTGACTTATAGTCAGGAGTGCTTGTGTACTATTTTTTTTTTTTTTTTATGTTGCTGCAAACGCCTTAGACTCAACTTCAAAGACATGACGGAGATGTTTTATAAACTCACTAGAACCAAATAAGCTCAACTTTAATGGGCGTGGAAAATTTTCAGTGGCTTTAAGTGAGATAAAAAGGCCGTGGCTTGGATAGGAGGTTGGGTGTTCCTTGTGCTGCTGGGGTTTTGTGGCACCCTGCTTCAGAGGAACAGGGCTGAGGACAATGGGAAACAAAGAGGGACCAACGTGGGATGGTAGTTTAAAAAAAAAAATCCATCGTTCTTGGTGATTGGGGGATTAGAGGCTAGGTAAAAAGAATCCACAGTGGACACCATCGAAGTGTATGCCTTGTGTGTTAGCGAAGAGAAGTGTCAGATTTCTGCTAGGAAAATTATGTAACACGTTGTCTGATGCTTACCAGCATTTACTAGCAAGAATAATATATAGAAAACCGTCATGGCAGCTGCTTACTGTTTTGTTGATGAAACAAGATTCAGTTATTTTCTAAGAGGACGTTTTAACTGCACGTGTGGATTTTATTTAGCCAGAATGTTTCTCTTGGTGGTAGATTTATATTCTTTTCTTAATCTCATTTAGCTACACATTTGTTTTGCCTTAATTCATGCTTAATTTGGTAAGGTCATCTTGGTGATCTTTCGAATTCAGAGAGTTAAATCCAACTCAACGGTGTAACTGACCGGATACATCCAAAACCCAAAGGAGTAACTTTTCTTGCAGGATTCATCCATTGACTTTTCCACCACTAACTGACTACGTTAAACTAGGTTTCATTTAAAAAAAAAAAAATGCTACCCAGAGGTAAAATAATCTGAAATACTTAATGTGCTATTTATTCTCTTAATAAAGATAAGTTACCTCAGGAACTTTAAGTAGAAAAGTTCTCAAATATATTAAGTTGGATTTTAGCCTTTCAGAGTCTCTCTGGAGCACTTCTGGAAAAGTTATTCCATTACGGCGCGATTAAGATGAAATGTTTCTAACAATTAGCTTCTCTGGGATGATAAATGGGTTGTCTGAGGAGCGATTGTAAGCTGAGTGCAAACAGCAAAGGCTGAAGCCGGAGAGCTGCCCTGAGTTTAGACACCTGGAAATCCTATTAATCTTTCCAGTTGATGTGGTTTTCAACATAATAATTACGTTTAATGATTCCATAAAATTTACAGATAATCTTAACTCCAGTTTACACTAAAATCCATTTCCCCTTTGTAATCTGCTTTTTCCCTAGCTAGCTATTCCTTCAAGTTTACACCTGGAATTGTTACCACCTTTTCCTCTTTGCTTCCTTGGCTGGGAGCCCCTGTTCCTTTGACCTTCTTGCCCCTTCACTGGCCCTCTCAGTGCCTGTCCCACCTCACCTCCACCAGGTGTAGGTTTCTCGGCCATGGCCCTGTCACCCAGCTCCCCATTTTCCACGGCGCTTTGAGGTGTTGTTAAACACAAAGATCTCGCCTCGTTAGACGTGTCAGGTTTCTGGCCAGACCTTAATGCAGCTCACCTTTGCCTTTTCTTAGTGCTGCACTTCACCCGGTCTCCAATCTGCCTCCAGTGTCTAGTTAGCCCAGAAACTGTCTCTCAGGCTTACCCGCGTCCCACACACTCAAGAGTAGCCGTCAGCCTGCTAAGGCTCCGTGCCGCGCGCTCATGTCATTCCCTCTTTCTCTGTGGTTGGTCTCCCTTCTGGATTCTAGCTTTTAGTTCTGCGCCCCGTATTTACTACAGGGAGAGTGTCACAGGTGTTGTCAGATGTGTTTTGAGTAGCGTGAAGAATCATATGTATCTATTTTTAGGAAACTAATTTTATGGCAATGAGGATTGCAAAAGAAAGTTGATAGAAAAACGCCCTTCAGCTATTATACACAATACATTACACTTACTCTGATGGGTTTTTATTCCTGTTGCCCTTCAAGTCCTGTGGTCAGTGTGTATATTAACCTAATTTTTGCCTTTTATTTAATAATGTAAATTGGCTTTAATTATACAGAATTTTAGTGATTATATTCCTTTTTATGGCACAGTTCAGAGCCGGCCTTTGTGCTCACTCCACTAAAATACCTGTTCCATCTCCCGAAGTTTTGTGCCTTTGAACATCTCAGAATTTAATATTAACAGCAGCATGTTACAAAATGGTTTATTATTAAAATTTGATCATCAAAAGCATACACTGATCAAAAGGAAAAACAAAAGAACCCTGTCATTTCTCTATTTGCTCTGAATCTAGACAGTTGCTGACAAGTTCTGTTTACCAATCATGTTCCTCAATAACGATGCATCCCACTGTCTCGTACGAGTAGGTGACATTTGCATGTGGCACATGCTAAGCGCCCGCCCGCCCACTCACTGTAGAACATGCTGTGAAAGGTCTGACTCCTCTCGTAAGAACAGTTTATCAATGTGCAAACTCAAGCTCAGAAGCCACCCAAGCCGGTCAGAACTGAAATCCACATTCGGTACCATTGACTTGACCTGCCTTGTACAACAGCTCACTGTTGCCAGTTGTATACGTCCTAGAAAATAAGGCTGTTATCAGTTATCTTTTTTTTAAAATTTTACTATCATAGTCATAGCACAAAATCATAATCTTACCGTAGTCGTAGGGACCCACTCTTTGCTGTTCCTGAGTCCCCACATGTGCTGGGGAGTCAACACTTACCACTTTTTCCCCCTGGTTTTATTTGTAAGTAGTGAAAATGACCATAAAAGTTATTATCCAGACACTGAAAATGGAAGGAGAGCTATGGTATAACTTCACTGAGGCTTGCGCAAAGCAAGACCTCTGGTCTCCCATTTAGCCCGTGGGAGGAGCTGGCTGCTCTGTGGGTGTTCTGTCACAGCGCAGCAGCAAACTGGAGCCAGTGGGGGAAATTAACTTTCAGGGAAATAGGCAGTTTTAGGTAATGCAGGGAAATCACCGATCTCAGTAAAATGCAAGGTGAGTGCCTATAATGGCGTCGTTTACTTAGCTCGAAGCTTCATTATTTAAGTATCTTGGCATGCCTGAGGTTTGCTGGCACTCAGAGGTCAGATGTACAGAATGCAGAAGATGCTGGCGAAGACTGTCCTGCCTTTGCTGCTGTGTGGATGGTCTGGCCAGTTCCTTGGCTTTGCGCATCTTCTGGCTTGTGTGTGGTAGTAGCTGTGTTTTTGTGAAGCCAGTGAATCGAGAGTGGCAATTGTTCCTTTATTATAAAGTCTGCCTGCGAAATAACTGAAAATAGAAAGGACAGAGGTGCTTTTAGTCCTGTGAATGATTTCTTTATAGCCTGCATTTCTTTTCCCTTTGCACCTCAGTGGGAGCGGGGATGGAAACCCATTTAGAGTATTCATTAAAATCTATGTATTATTTTTGTCTTCTACATCTTATGTTTTAAGCCATTTTCAAAGATAATCATAGAAATATTAGATCTATTACATAATTAATGTAATGCTAACTCAACATTGCCAAAAGAATAGCTGCTTATATTTTCTACCTTTTAAAGTAGATATTTGATCATAAATGTTTACTTTCACTTAAGTTAAGGACCATTGATTATATATTTAAAATAGCTGTGCTTTTACGTGTGTGTTTATATTCTCACCACTCACTTTCTATGTTCTGTAAATAGCACAAAAAACAAAGCCAACACAGGAACATTGTAAAACAATGCTCGTGTTGCATATAGATTTCATATACAATAAGTCAAATAAAATGTGCTCCGTGGGTTAGAACTTTAAGAATTGGGGAATGTATTTTTCGAAATTTTCACTTTGAGAAGGATTAATTCCTTTTGTGTGTTTGTGTTTCTGCTGGTCTGTGGAGGCCAGGAGAGGGCATAGGAACTCTAAGCTGGAGTTGCAGGCAGCTGTGAGCTGTCAGCCTGGGCTCTGGGAACTCAGTTCTAGCTCTCTGCCAGCTACAGTGAGCACTCCTCCCAGTCTGCTCCTTCTCTAGCCCAGCTTCCTCCCTCCCTCCCTCCCTCCCTCCCTCCCTCCCTCCCTCCCTCCCTCCCTCCTTCCCTCCCTCCTTCCCTCCCTTCTTCCCTTCTTTCTTTCTCTATTTATTTATTTGTTTGTTTGTTTGTTTGTTTTTTGAGACAGTTTCTCTGTGTAGCCTTGGCCATCCTGGACTCACCTTGTAGACCAGGCTGGCCTCGAACTCACAGCGATCTGCCTGCCTCTGCCTCCCGAGTGCTGGGATCAAAGGCGTGCGCCACCATGCCCGGCTGGGATGAACAGTTCATGCCACCACTGCCCAGCCAATTTTTTTTTTTTTTCATTTTTAATGATTTAAAGGTGAAATCACTAGACCATAGAAAACATTATTTTTCCCTTGTGTATATTTAAAAAATTTAAGTTTTATTAAGCAGCTTATTGTCCTGAAGCCAAAAACACACAAAAACGTTTAGCTGTGTCTCTGTTTTAACACATTAAATTAAAAGTCAGCCAGAAAGCAATTTTCAAAACACTAAAATATGTTTTGAAAGTTTAAATTACAACTATAACAAATGGTTTTTTTGTTTTTTAAAAAAAGACTATTTAAAATGAAACTGGTACAGAGATAACATTCCCTTGTTTTCCTGGGTGATTTCAGCTTTTTGTTACCATTTTTAGATTGATTTAGCAGAAATTGTTAGGTTTTTAAAAACTAAAGTATTAAAACATGTTTATCTAATATTATAAAAGAGATATATTATTTCAAATAGGACAATTTAATGAACCCAGTAATCACAGAAAAAGTTATACCATTAAGCAAGACAGTGGATTATTTGATTTTCCATTTAATCTTTATGAAAAATAGCTAATAAAACAAGCTAGCATATGAGGCCAATTTATAGGAAGTAATTTAATGATTGATTTTTAAAACTATTCATTGGTGGTCAACTTGTAGACAAACAGAATACACACTTTTTTTTTTTTTATTCTTGCAATTGCAGCTGATAGTGTTAGGCCTTATAGAACAAAAAGTAGATGATTCTCATCTTAATCAAACACTACTGCTAAAATACTTTCTCAGACTGGCGGTTGTAGCATGTACTAATCCAGCTGTCAGGAGGCTGAAATAGAAGATGAGGCATCTCAAGCCATGAAGCCCTGTTCCCCAAAACAGAACGGGGTCAAACTTCTAAGAGAGTAAGTTGAACAGGTTCAGCAAATGGTGTTTTCTTACATATTCACAAAAAAACTGAGGACACTTCACGGAGAATAAGCAGAGTGGAACGCACAGTACAGTCAGACGTGTGGTAGCCCAAGTCACGGAAACAACATCATCTCTCAAAAGTATTTTTTCCTTATGTGCATATTCCGTATGCACACATGCATGCATGTTCCCACAGAGGCCAAAAGAAGCCCTTGTAGTGAGCTGCCTAAGGCACATAAGAGCTGAGTCCTGGTTTGGGGGGGAAAGCAGCAGGTACTTCCTACTACAGAGTTCTGTCTTTAGCCCCAAGAAAGTTTTCTAGCTGGGTGTGGTGGTGCACACCTTTAATCCCAGCACTCGGGAGGCAGAGGCAGGCGAATCTCTGAGTTCGAGGCCGTCCTGGTCTACAGAGTGAATCCAGGACAGCCAGGGCGGTTACACAGAGAAACCATGACTCGGAAAAAAAAAAAAAACCAAACAAACAAAGCAAAAGGAAACAAACAAAGCAAAACAAAATAAAAAGAAGTTTTCTAAAGAGAGGGAGGAATGAGGAATTTAGGCACAGGAGGAGACAGGACTAGTGCTTGACCAGGAAAGCACAAATCACAGACCTGGGTTGCTTGACAATGCAATATAAATGTAAAGGAAAATTACCAGTGGGATAAAAAAGACACGAAGAAGGCAGAGTTTCTGTAATTTGCTTCAGCTGGTGAAAGGGCAACAGCAGTACATGCAAACCAGTTGCCGTTTGTGTCATGGCTTACACCGCCTTCAGAGTGCCCGCTAAGGAGGCCGCTTAAAGCCTGTGGCACATCCTTACGGATAACAATGAAACTAACTGTGGATGTGAGGGAATGGGGGGAGGGGACAAGAGGGTGTGTGGGAGATGGGAGTCAGAATGTTTAACGTACATGTGTGAAATTGTCAAAAAATGATCAAATACATTTTAGGAGATTCTCTAGTTAAACCTTGTAATACAGATAAAAGAAATAACATCAAGAAAAAGCAAGACAAATGAACTAGCAGGCTCAGGCCTTACTACTATCAGTAATACTGTAAATTTCAGTAGAGTTCCATACCAATAAAAGAGATTTGCTAAGCGTAGATACTTAGGAATCCAACTATCTCCTTATGAGAAGCTGAAAGCAAAGGCCTGGAAAACACACGCCTTATGAAAACCTTGCCTGAAATAAAGCACGGAAAGCTGTATTGGTGTTAGATCAACCGGATGCCAGGTGAGGAAAATTACCAAAGACGGAAAGGGACATTAGGCAATAATAAAAAGAATTGACGCATGAAGAAAATGCAGGCCAAGCGGGCGAGTTGCAAAGCATCCCAGAAGAGTCTCAGCGATCACTGCAAGAGCTGAAAGGCAGATCTACGATTTCAGTCAGAAGCGTCAACACCCATCTCTCAATAACTGACAGAGCAAGTAAGAACAGCGGCTTGTAACTCCAGCAGCTGCCGAGTCTGAGGCAGGAGGATTGCTGCTAAGGATATTGAGGCTATCCTTAACTACTAAGAGAGACAACCTCAAAACAGCAATAACAACAAAAGAAAGACACAGGGGGGAGATTACATGAAACCACCACACATGGATATTAACACACACACACATACACACACACACACCAAAGAGAAGCTTTAAAGGGAAAATTAAAAAGCACATTTGATGGAGATAAAATGAAAATACACATTAAAAAACATGTGGGATTAAATCAAAAGTCACATCAAGAGAGACAATTGTGGCCTTAAATTGTCACATTAAGAAAAAAGAAAGAGTCTCAGGTCAACCTTAGTCTAAGGAGAATAGAAAAGAGTAAGATGACCCTGCACAGTTGGTTTTACTTCCCCAGCTAGCGACGGACATGGCCACACTCCTACAGTGCCAGGCAGTCACAGCCAGCAGAAGAAAGCAGATAATGGTGACAAGGGGAGAAATCGATGAAGCGGAAAACACAGGCCATCACACAGAAAATCAATGACATAAAAATCCATTAAAAAAATGGAGATGAAAAAAATTGGCAAGCTACCAGTAAGACTGAAAAGGGGGAAAGAAAAAAGTTTCAAAAATTGAACAGGTAACACTGTTGTAAAGGACAATAAAGAAATAGTACAAAACAGCTCTTTTTATCCTTTTTGCAATATTTCTGAGATTGTATTATATCATTTCCCTCTTCCCTTCCCTTCAAACCCTCCCATAGACCCCTTCCCACTTCCTTTAAATCCATGGTCCCATTTTTTACTAATTGTTGTCATATGTCTGTATGTATATTATATATATGTCCAGCCCAATGGACATTTTATGAAGAATACTACAGACATCATTTAAATTCCACGCAATGAATCTCCAAATGCTCTAAAGATTCCTGAGATTCTGAAAGGAATTACCAACTTCTCCAATTCTACTCTTGATTGTGTTCTGGGGTTTCCTGTGTTGGAAAGGGGGCTTTTATCTGGAGAGTGCAATGTAGTGTAAGCATGGTTGTGTGCTGGGAACTCAAAATTCACGTTTGTTTCCATTTTCCCTCATTACTTTGTGATGATAGGAAAATTCAGCTTAGCCTTGTTCTGTGTAGGATATGCTTAAGTGCACAACACAGTGCTAAGTGTGGGTACAATATGTGCCCTGGCTTTGTGATTTAGCCATCTTACGTAACTGAAGATTTATGCTGTTTGAACAACAGCCTTGTACTTTCTACTGTCTAGCTCTGTTTGTAGCTGATTGTTCACGTTAGATATTTCATACAAGTGAATCATACAGGACTCCTAGAATTTTACCTTTTGGTGACTGTCTCACCTAGCACACACTCTCCAGATAGACCCATGTTCCCACATGTCAGGGTTTTTTCTTTTTTTCCAGGTTTTTCTTATTTTCTTTTCAAGTTACTGTGATAAAAATACAGCAGTAAGTCAGGGAGAAGGGGCTTATTTTAGCACACAGTTCCAGATTACAGTCCCTCAAAGGAAGAAAGTCACAGAAGCAGGAGGACATTGCTCGTTACGTGTGTGAGAGTGCAGTGTGTGCGTGCCTGTGAGCGCTCAGTTAACAGCATGCTCTGCTTAGGGAATGGCACCGCCCACAGTGGGCAAGCAATCCTATCACCCGCAGACATGCCCCCAGCTTAAGTCTAAGATGATCTTTCATTTTGACTTGATTCTCTGGTAATTTTACATTCTGTTTAGTCAATAATAAAAAACTAAAAACCATGGGCCAGTGTAGTGGAAGTTTTGGGTTCCTTAACAACTCACTTATGGTATGTAAGTATATATTTTGTTTTAATCCCAGTCATGGTCTTTGCTAGCTGGAGATAATTTAATTCTGAGGACTCAGAGAGGGTACAAATATGGAAGCCCGGAGAGAGAAGGCAAGGGTTTCGAGGAGACGGATGGAGGAGGAAGAAGGCTGCTTGTTCATACTGTTGCATTTGTCGTTTTCTGTTTGCTGTTGCTGGACTGCTAGATATCCTGACGACTGAGACTGGTATTTTCCCAAAAAGAACTGACTACTTTAACTAGCTTGGAACTAAGTCTAAAGAGGTCTACTTCAACTTTTCCTTCTCACCTTTCTCTCCTACCAGGGGTTGGGGAATTGGGAGGGAGGTAGAGACATTAAGGAATCCCAAATAAAAGAGATTAAAAAAAAAATAGCACCTAGGAGGATACAAGTGAGGGGGAAACAATTGAGATGTGATCTGAATAAATTAATTATATAAAAAAAATAAAAAGGAAAACGTGAAGTCATTTTATAAAATAAAGATGTCTGCAACAAACAAGATTTAAAAAAAAAAAAAAAAATGGCGCCTAAGGCCAGTAGTGTCTCAGTGGGTGAAGGGGCTTCCTAACAAGCCTCACAACCTGAGTTCAGGACCCAGGACTCTCATTGCGGAAGGAAATAATGAGCCCACACAAGTTGTCCTCTCACTCTGGACTCTCCCCACTCATATGCATAAATAAATAAAATGTAATTTAAAAATTAAAACTAACCAGCACAATTTTAAATGCTGGATAACATCACCTTAACTAGTAGGTTTTTGTTTGTTTGTTTGTTTGTTTTTTAGAGATTTGTTTGTTTATTGTGTATACAATGTTCTGCCTGCCAGAAGAGAGCCCCAGATCTCATTATAGATGGTTATGAGCCACCATGTGGTTGCTGGGAATTGAACCCAGGACCTCTGGAAGAGCAGCCAGTGCTCTAAACAGCTCAGCCATCACTCCAGCTCCCAACTATTAGTTTTTAAAGTAGAGTTTTCTCCCTTTTGTATCTTCTTTTGATATTTCCAGAATAAACATACTCCCCTTTAATGTGGGGAACATTCCCCATCCATCCCCACTCATCCCTATCCATCATGATTATTCTATTTCCCCTTCCCAGGGAGATCCTTCCTTCTCACTTAGACCCTTAAGTCTATAACTAACCTCTATGGTTATATGGATTTTAGCCTGCTTATTGAAGACTTAACAACTAACATGCACACATAAGCAAATATGTACCGTCTTTACATTTTTTGGTTTAGGTCACCTCAGGATGATTTCTTATTTCTGGCTCCATCCACTTACCTTCAAATGTCATGATTTCATTTAAAAAAAAAACAGATATTAATAGTTCATTGTGGAAATGTCCCATGTTTTAAAAATCTACTCATTTGTTGATAGGCATCTAGGCTGTTTCCAATTTCTGGCTACTCAGAATGGAAGAGCAATGAACAAGTGTCTCTGTGTTAGGATGAATCATCCTTTGGGTATACGGCCAACACTGGTACAGCTGGGTCTTGAGGTAGATCGATTCCCATCTTCCTGAGGAACTGCCACATTGATTTCCCTAATGGCTGTACAACTTTGCACTCCTACTGGCGATAAATGAGTGTTCCTCCTACTCCATATTTTCCCCAGCATGAACTGTCATTTGTTTTATTGATCTTGGCCTTCTGATTAGTTTAAGATGAAATCTCAAAGTAGTTTGGATTTGCATTCCCCTGATGACTAAGGATGTTGAACATTTTTTAAAAGCACTTCTCAACCATTTGGGCTTCCTCTTTTGATAATCCTGTTTATATTTGTGCCTTATTTTTTGAATTGGGGTTTTTAAATTTGAGGTTTTGGTATGTGTATATTTGATATTATCCCTCTATTAGATATTAGTAAAAAGCTTTTCCTATTTTTTTGGCTGCTTCTTTGTCTGAGGTCTCATTTACCTACTGTTCTGTAGGGCCAGTGCTATTTGTGTTCTGTTTATAAAGTCTTTTCCTGTACCAATGAGTTCAAGGCTGTTTTCCACTTTTTCTTCTATTAGATTTAGTGCATCTGGCCTTGCAGAGGCCTTTGATTGACTTGGAATTGAGTTTTGTTTAGGGTGATAATTATGGATCTTTTTGGATTCTTCCACATGGAGCTATAGCACCATTTGTTGAAAATACTCTCTTAAAAAAAAAAGGAGATATGCATAAGAAAATAAAAATAAAAATAAAAGAAAATACTCTCTTTGCAGTGTGAATTTCTGGCTTCTTTATAAAAAGTGAGATGTCTATAAGATGTATGGACTTACATCTCAGTCTTCAATTTGATTTTATTGGTCACAGTGTCTATTTTTTATGCCAATACCATGTTTTTATTA
>OU015758.1:2524795-2541874 GCA_907169655.1 Acomys percivali | reverse complement strand
CACACACACACACACACACACACACACACACACACACACACACGGTCAGTCAGAAGCTTTAATTTCTATCCTGGTTTTGAGCATGCAGGACATTGCTATCTATGTTCTATGACGTCATTGTGACGTAAACAATTGAACGGAAATACAATTCCAGTCCAGTCCTCAAACCTGTTAATTAAAGTTGGTTGTAGGAAGAATTGACAGCTGTTTCCTCATACAATATAAATTAGCATTACCCACATTTTTTTTTCTCCTAATCTACTGTGAGCCATGTGAAATTTATGTCACTCTAAGTTTTCTGTTTTAATTATATCAATTTGCTCAGTGGTCTGATTCCTTTGTATTTCTTGCCCCCACGATTGTGCACACAGAATAAATGAGCTCAAATTAATGTAATTACATGTTTCAGAAAGGCAGCCACTATCCACAGCAGTGAACTTAGGCTGCATGTCTCTCAGTCCAAATGATAGTCTTCACAGCCACGAGTGCTTTTGGATGACTTAAAAGTGTAACCCTAAACAAACGAACCCCGACTACACAGTGATTTTTTGCCAATTCTTGGAATTTGTGGGCAAAATGTTTTAAGACCTTTGAACTAAGATAACAAATCAGAACTTGCCTATTCATTTTCTTGCAATTTTCCTTTTTTTTTTTTTTTTTTTTTTTTTAAACTACAATGGCGTGTGGTGGGTTTGGAAGTTACATGCGGCAAATGCTAAGCAGGAGAGAGTTGAGCATCAGCCAGCGTTTTTTCTTATAGCCTTAGGTATCCGAGGAACTTACATTTGAGAATGGCAGTTAACAGGTCTGGAGAGATCATAATTTGAAGCTCCCTCGTTTTCTTGGATTCAAATAATAACCTAGTTGAGAGAACAGGGACCTCTGCACCCCATTTCTTCCCTGGTCCCTTCTTTGCCCCTAATCTTGAAAGATGGAGTAGGAATTGCAAAAATGTAGGGATACTTGTGAATATAAGCGATAAAGAGAGCCTTCTCTAACTGCGGTTAATGTCCTATTATCGACAACACCCAGGCATTTTTACAATAAAAGTATACTGAGGTATTTAAGCTTTTGTTTGTGTAAACCCTGAGCACCACTTAAGGTTCAGTGGACTTACATGAGATGCATTTCATATATGTTATTTATTCCATCCATAGGGATGATGATAATGCGGTTTAAAAGCATTGTTTATGATTTTCCCACAGCTACTGTCTTTAATTTGCTCAGCAGTGTGATGGGCACAGCAAATGCATACAGAAAAGGAGCTGTTGTGACTTTAAGGAATTTGACAGGCTCGTGCTGGGTACAAAGGGGAGTAACGGTTTTCAGTACAACATGAAGCATGCTTGACTTTGAGTTAAAAAAAAAAATCACTAGCTGGGCATGGTGGTGCACGCCTTTAATCCCAGCACTTGGGAGGCAGAGGCAGGCAGATTGATGTGAGTTCGAGGCCAGCCTGGTCTACAAAGCGAGTCCAGGACAGCCAAGGTTACACAGAGAAACCCTGCCTCGAAAAATCAAATAAATAAGTGAATAAAAATAGATGAAAGTTCTCACATAGCTAGTCTTTCTCAAAATGGGGCCCCTTCCCACTGGCTCTCTGATGAGCAGCTTCTCAAATCTCAAGTCAAAACTGTGCCCAGCATTTTTCAGCATCTTGCTTTTAAGGATCGGGTTCCTTGGATTTGACCCTCTTATCGTTCCGTGCTCATTCGTGAATTGTCACTAGGTGCGCAGGCGTACTCAAAGTGAGCCTGACCCTCTGGGTTTTCAGGTGGCCTAGGCTTTCCCTCTGCCTATTTTATCCTAAGATGTAGAAAAGTTACTTTCTCTTAACTCCCCATGAGATATGGAACACTGGTGAAAATTTTACTGAAAGTTTAATTATGTGGGAAGTAAATACAACCACAGACGATGCTTTACGATTAGATAGTTGCACCCCTACGCTGCAGCATGGGTGTGTCTCTAACCCCTTTTCTACTTGTACCCAGTCTGTCCCCAGCAATGAGAGAGCCACGAGGTTCTCACTTGGATATTAGAACTTTAAACCTTAAAACTAAATTTAAGGTTTAATCTCAGCAAGTTTGAAAACAAAATATTTAGGAAAACTTTATCAGACTTCTCACTTTGCCACTGTAATTATGCTGGAGCGTGTAACTAGGACAGAGAGTGCATGATGTTATGAGAAAAGGGCAGCATCCACTTTCCTCACCCATTCACCCGTTTATAGTATAATTATATAGGTTGGTATATGCTTAGCTGATATCTATCCATGCATCTAGATACGGACCTATATATCTATCCAGTCTGTACATAATCTATATCTATGTCTACTGTCTATCTATCTACCTATCTATCATCTATGGATCTATTATCTATCTATCTATTATCTATCTATCTATCTTCTATCTATCTATCTATGTATCTATTATCTCTCTATGTATCTATCATCTTTCTATCATCTATCTATCTATCTATCATCTTTCTATCATCTCTTTATCTATCATCTTTCTATCATCTATCTATGTATCTATCTTCTATCTATCTATCTATCTATCTATCTATCATTTATCTATCATCTTTCTATCATCTATCTATGTATCTATCTATGTATCTATGTATCTATCTATCTATCTATCTATCTATCTATCTATCTATCTATCATCCCTCCATCCATCCAAATGTCTCTATAATCTATCACTCGCATCTCTCTTCCCACCTACTCTTCCTGTATCTATGTAGTTCAGTTCCGCTTAGGACCGTTTTCGTCTGAGAGGTAGTGTTTTACACAAAATGGAGCACTTAGCCTGACTGAGTTTACCTCCCAGTAGAGGAGGTAGATAATCTAAGAACCAAGTAAACATTTACAATGTTAACTGGATTAGTTAGTGCTACAAAAAGTTAAGGTAGGATACGCAAGACTGGCCTGTGCTTTTGTGTGCAGTGTAGTTATGAGAAAGCTTTTCTGGCAAGGGTTCAGACAGAGATCATATCAAATTCCTAGAAATATCTGGGGAGAGAACATGATATTCTTAGGGGAGAAAGTAAAGGAATACTGAAGGCATCACTACACGGTATATTAAGCAGCAGCAGCAGGAAGGCCAGCTTAGATAGACATCACTGAGGGCGAAGGGTGGGAATGCAAGAGATGAGTCACGTGGGAGGAGTAAGCCATGGACATGGCTTTGAGTTTTATTCTCATTTTCATTAAAAGTGGAAGTAGGCATAGCTTCAGGTAACAAAAGTTGTATATTTATCTCACCTTCAGAAAGACAGGCTCATTTACATAAAGATGCCATAATAGGGGCTGGGGAGATGGCTCTGCACTCAAGAGCCTGGCTGCTGATGTAGAGGGCCTGGGTGGATTACCAGCACCCACAGGTGGCAGGTGGCTCACAACTATATGCAGCTCCAGTTCTGGGGGATTCAGTGCTCTCTTCTGGCCTCCATGGGTGCTGCAAGCCCTTGGTGCACAGACGGAAGTGCACGCAAACCATTCATAGCCAGCCAGCCAGCCAGCCAGCCAGACAGACAGATAGACATCACAATACAAGCGTCCTGGTCAGCTTCATAACTATCAGAGACAGGGTGCCTGGGTTTGCTGGTCAGTCATCAGAATGTGACATCTGCACTGGGGACAGACATGGCTCTAGCATCACCCGGATGCTCCAACCACCAGAAACCTACACAGGGGAAAAGAGCTTCCTCTATTTGCAAAGTTATGTCTCCGGACAGGCTCAAGACATTTTTCCTTAAATTCCATTGAGTAGAATTGGCCCATGGGGTGACCCTTACCTCTGAAAGAAATTAGACAATGCTGTCTTCCCTAGAGTCATTTGTGAAGGTCAGCTCTTCAGTTTCCAAGTAGGAAGGCATTAGAGAACTATCCGCAAGCTCACTGGATAGTATGGGGCATGGCATATAGATCTATATGATTAAATTATCCTTTTGATTGCCCTATGCAAAAGGACTCAATAGTTGAAGCAGGGAAACCAGCTTGCACCCTGTGATCACAAACAGCGTTCTATTAATACCACCCTAGAGATGACCCAAGAGATTTTTAATTACAAAGCTCTCCCTGATAGTAGCCACATAATCAGATGTTTCACCCTGAAGATTTTATTTCCTTATTTAGACATTTAATCTCTGCTTGTAAAAAAAAAAAAAAAAAAAAAAGATAGTCACTTGACAGCATAGAAATCTTCTTATGATCCTATTCCTATTGAGATTCCCATTAAAAGGAAATTCTACATGTATTTTAAATGAAAAGCTTGCACAGACCTATAACAAAGTTAGCACATGTTCAGTTCAGCGTGTTACTAGTCTTAAGATAAATCAGGCTGAGTTGGAAGCAATGCTGCCCACTGCATGGCATGAACTCATGATAAACAATTTCCACATTCTCCTGACAGCCTACATGGACTAGACTTAGAGACACAATTTCCACTTGTACTGGCAAGTTTATGTCAGCCTGAAACAAGCTAGAGTGATCTGAGAGGCGGAAACATCAGTTGAGAAAATGTGAGCTTCAGGGCATTTTCTTAATTAGCACAATTTGTTAATAAGGGAGAGCCCAACCCATTGAGGGTGGTGCCACCCCTGGGCAGGTGGTCCTGAGTGCTATAAGAAAGCAGGCTGAGCAAGCCATGAGGAGAAAGTCAGTAAGCAGCACCCTTCCACGGCCTCCTCATCAGCTCCTGCCTCCAGGTTCCTGACCTGCTTGAGTTCTTGCTCAGACTTACTTTGATGATGAACTGTGATGTGCAAGTGTAAGCTGAGAGAGAGAGAGAGAGAAAGAGAGAGAGAGAGAGAGAGAGGGAGGGAGAGAGAGGGAGGAGATAATATTGAGAAGTTAGTTACACTTTTGATTATTCCCTATAATTTTCCAGGTTAATTGTTCCCTCTAAGCATCTTTTATAATATACAGTGTTTTCAACAAAGAGTTGATGGTTAGGTTTTATTTCAGAAGAGACATCATCCAAATTGGCTATGGAAATGAAGTTTGTCTTGTGCATGTCCCCAGGCAAATAGGAAAAAGGAAAAGTATGAGAAGAAAAAGAAGCCAGGAAGCAGAGCATTACTTTTTCATTCACTAAAGTGCATTACATTTTTAAATTTTTAATATTTATTTATTTTTTTATTACATTTGATTTCTAAGATGACTTGATGTGCTTGGTATCTTGGTATGAAGGCCAGCTGATGGTGTAGGTTTGTGACAAGGGGGTGTTAGGAAAAATCAAAGTGATTATGTTCTCTTCAGTCCTTCAGTGAAATCACTGGTTCGGGACAGCACCACCTAAAGGGTCAATGGGACACAAAGGGTGCCAAAAGCCGGCTTTTAAAGGGGGCATTATTTGATTATGAAATTCCTAAGTGACTTACATTTGGCCACATCAACATACATCCGTTCACCGTGGCACTTAAGCTAGGAGGCGATTGTACATCTAGTTTGAGTCAAGTAGGCCAGTCTCCTCAGGTTAAACATGGTTAGGAATGAAATTAAATGGTCACTTTAGAAGTGGTTTGCTGGTCCATGATTAGAGGCCTCCGCCGTTTCTCTTCCTTATTCTGCTGTAGCTGTTTAGGCCTCACTGAAAGACTATGAGCAGAAATGATGGTAGAGCGAACTCCTAACATACACAATCTAGAAAACACCAAATAATCTGCCTTAGTAAAAAGAATATCTTCTGAAATTTTGAAATTTTCATCCTTCTAAACAAATCTTGCATAGTGGGTAATCAAGAATGGAAAAATATTCACGCTGTGAAAAAAAAATGAGGGCTTTTAAAAACTGAAACTCTCTGTGCTTTTAAAATTTCTTTTTTTTTTTTTTTTTTTTTTTTTTTTTGGGAGATTACCAAATATTGCAGGAACTGAAACTTGATAATCATGGTGCTCACCCAGGAAAAAGTTACCATATGCTTCCGAATTGCTAAGTGGGAGCCCAGCTTTAATGAGTCATGGATGGGCGAGTTAATTGAATTCGTTCCTTCTATACTAATTATCTTTTGAAAGGAAATGATATTCTTTTTGCCTCTATGCTGCTCACAGTCAACATATCTAAATGCTCCCGTCTCAAGAGGAGGAAATGACACTCCCGTTCTGATTTTCTTCCTAACATTCAGAGTAACAATTTAGATGATGGGGGAAAGCAGAGAGCCTTGCTGAAACAGCAGTATTTTAAACCAGTAAATAAGTTGAGAGATGACATTTGGACATGGCAGAGGGCAAGGCAAAGGCGCCCAGTTGAGTGGCGCTGGACAGGAGTAAAAAAAAAAAAAGGTAGAAATCGTGACGTGCATTATTAAAATGGAAGACAGGGTGGGAAGAGCACAGCCAGGAGTTACTCCTCGATGCTCCAGAAATGAAAAGATTGTGAAGGGTTTTGAATCAAGCCTTAAGGTGTTATTTGTTTATATCTATGCTTTCTTAGATGGTACAGAGCTACTGCCCTTTAAATGGCTCATATTGACTCTGCAATGTCCAAAGTATCAGTAACCACCTAAATTCCAATTTCCCCAGGAATCCTGAAAAATACTGCAAATGAAGGAGGGCGACAAAGAGATCCAGGCTGAGGTCAGAACTTCGGTCTGAAGAGACGACAAGCGCCCTCCCACTTCAGGTCGCCTGTGAGGAGAAAAGAAGCACCCCGCAGCTTATGTTGAGAAAAAGTAAAGGTAATAAACTCAGAATTATAACTAAATAACGGGTGCGCTCTTTTTCATCAGAGAGACATGAGTAGACTCTTTAGGAGACTAATTTGAAGATGGGAGAAAACAATGCGAGGGCTAAGGTTGAAATATAATTACTAGCAAGAGATGAAAATGTAGGTGCCGGCATATTAAACGCAAACCCTGTACATCAGTGTGTTGCCCACGGGAGATAGACCTGGAAGGCTTTGGGGCTAGAAAAACTGCCTCTGGCATGCGTGAGATACAAAGGGAAGATACAGCCGTGACTTGAAATGGAGAGATCAGAAGCCAAAGGTACGAAACAGGGAATAAGGTAAATATAAATTTATTATAATAAAGGAAAAAAGAAACCTTATAGGGCCCCAAACAAAAACTGTCCTCAAGTATCATCAACTAAAGAAACTCAACTTCCCTTCAGTGCCAGAGGACAGAAGGCACCCTTTAATTTAAAACTACGTCGCACCAGCAGTCCTGTTCATGAAATACGAGGAAAAGCAGCTTTGACCTCTACAAAGATACTGTAAAAAGAAATAAAAAGAAAATGAAAATGTTTTATTAATGTGACTTCCTTTCTTCCTGCACACCACTGTACCCAGCTTTTTGAAATAAACGTTCTCAAGCGTTACTTTTGGCGGTAATAGTGAAAAGCCAATAATCTTGAATTATAAGGTTTAAAAGAGACAGAAATGTCCCTCCACTCCAGAGACTTAAAGTGGCTCTTGTTTAATCTCAAGAGAAAAAAGAAAGAAAAGAAAGAAAAAGAGAAAACTATGAAATAAGAAAAGATTAAATTATAAGAAGTAATGATGCTTAAGAAATGAAAATGGTTCCCAAATAATTAATAAAAATGAGTTGAGGGCTGGGCATGGTGGCGCACGCCTATAATCCCAGCACTCGAGAGGCAGAGGCAGGTGGATCGCTGTGAGTTCGAGGCCAGCCTGGTCTACAAAGCGGGTCCAGGACAGCCAAGGCTACACAGAAAAACCCTGTCTCGAAAAACCAAAAAAAAAAAAAATGAGTTGAAAAAAATGAAAGTGGAAAGACATCAAAGAGCGTGGAAATGTAGCAAAGACAGAAGTAACCCAGGGCGGAGTGATAATGAGTAAGGAGAGAAAGTAACGGCACAGAAGCTGCAGTAGAAACACAACGGACCAATCAGAAGGGCTCGGCCCAGAAACAGAATGGACCAATCAGAAGGGCTCTGCCCAAGAAACAAGACCAATCAGAAGGGCTCGGCCCAGAAACAGAACGGACCAATCAGAAGGACCTCCCAATTCCTATGAAACTGACTCACAGCTACCAAACCATTGCTAGAGTTCAATATACCAGGGCAAACGAAGACAAAGAGAAAGCGTGGGTTGTCGACAGGGATGTTGGACAAATCCATTCTAGTCAAAAATGGCTTAAATATGGTGCAAAAAAGGTGCATTTCCCCCGAGCCCCACAATCCAAAATGGAAGTACAATAGTTATGAACGTCTGCACATTAAGTTACTACTTGTGTAAAGTACACACTGCATCCAATGTATAATAACACTAGTGGGCACATTTGGCTTGCCTACAGCAAGTGTTGGGGTAAAGTTGGAGCAGAAATGGAGGGAATGGCAAACCAATGGCTGGCCCGATTTGAGACCCACCCCACGGGCAAGAGCCAACCCCTGTCTCTATTAATAATATTCTACTATGCTTGCAGACAGGAGCCTAGCATTACTGTCCTCTAAGAGGCTGCATCCAGACGCTGATGGAAACAGATGCAGAGACCCAGAGCCAAACAATAGGCAGAGTTCAGGGAGTCTTGTGGAAGAGGTAGGGGGAAGGATTGGGGGATGCAGAGGGGTGAAGGTCACAGCAAGAAGACACCTACAGAGTAAACCAACCTGGGCCCGTGTGAGCTCACAGAGACCAAATCACCAACCAAAGAGCATGCATGGGCTGGACACAGACCCCACTACACATATGTAGCAGATGTGCAGCTTGGCCATCATGTGGGTCCCCAAACAATTGGAGCAGGCGCTGTGTCTGACTCTGACACCTGCCTTTGGATCCCTTCCCCCTAGCTGGGCTGCTTTGTCTGGCCCCAGTGGGAGAGGATGCGCTTAGTCCTGCTGCGACTTGAGGTGCCAGGGTGGGTTGGTACCTGTTGGAGGTCTCCCTTTCTCTGGGAGGAGGGGTTGGAATGGAAGGAGTGGGTTGTGAGGGTGGGACTGGGAGGAGAGAAAGGAGGGGCCTGTCATCAGGCTGTAGAGAGATTAAATAAATAAATAAATGAAAAATAATAAAAAGTCAGGGATTTTTACCCATCTTTCTAAGATTAAAATGACAGCAAGGATATGACAAATCTTTATAAAAATATCAAGTATGTGGATGTTATAGTCCAATAGCACTTCACAGCAATGCAGTAAAACCAGAACTTAGTCATAGGATAGGAAAACCAGTGTAAAGTCTTTATAATAGAGATAATCTATTGCTGTAAAAGGTAGGTTTTATTACAATTGAGATATGGGAAGACCAACAGGCCAAGGGCAAATTGCCACTGAAAACTTAGTTTGGGGAGCTGGAGAGATGGTTCAGAAGTTGACATCAGTAGATGCTTTTCCAAAAGTCCTGGGTTCAACTCCCAGGACCTGCGTGGTGGCTAACACTTATTTGTTCCTCCATTTCTAATGGATAAACCTCCCTCTTCTGGCTTGCATGGACAGAGCACGCTTGCAGCAAACAAATACATGTGGGCAAAACGCTCATGCAGATAACATAAAAATAAATAAATCTAAAACAAACAAACAAACAAAAACAACGGAATCCTTAGTTTGTTAAACTTGCAGATTACAGCGTCTGCTGCCTACCAGAGCCCTCACCTTGGCAGGCTCTCTGCGTACCAGCGACCTCTGCTGGACACACTTAACACTGCAGTCTGTTTCTCCCGGTCTCCCGAGATTGCAAATCTCTCAGCAGCTGGGTAGAAACTGCCAATCACAGCTGTGAAAACGGTTCGCACTTCCCAGACCTCTCGAGTAACACTTATCCCATTGGAAAGTGGTTATCACGAATCATCCCAAAGCTTCAGAGCGCAGTGAAGGACAGAGGCCAATGGGTCCACCAGCTGGCCTCAGGCGCAGCACCCACCATGAAACCAGCTCCTCAACAGCAGGACTCCTTCTCTTTGAGCTTCCTTGCTGGAGCAGAACCACCTAAGGGGTTTTTTTTTGACCTGTGGTCCTGACCCTAGATCTCGGGCCCCCGGGCAACTCAGCATTTAACCGTAAGTTCTCTCCCACGACGGTAGAGATCACAGCCCTCTTAGAGTGACCAAGTGGGATTTCCCTGTCCTGGCTACCCACGAGAATCCCTGTCACCACAATCCTCCCCTGGGTTAGAGCCCCGTGAGGGCTGTGGTGTGGTCAAAGGATAGGGTTGCTTGGGTCTGGCCTGGCTTACATCTAGGCTCTCCTTCTGGGCCCCATCCAGGCTCGCCAGGCTGTGTTTGGCTCAATTCCTAGCAGTGAATCCGCCCTCTTTCACCGTGCACTTAGTTCCGCGGTCCCTTTTCACTTCTGTGAGTGTTCAGGGCTCTCGTCCTTTCTTTTATTAGAAAAAGCCTATTTATATATATAAAAAAATCGTCACTCTACTTATAAAAATCATGTAAGTGATGCTAACTTTAAAAACGTGTTAGCTTTGTCTGCGCGCATGTGCCTGTGTGTCTATTGGCACGCACGCTGAGGGGTGTGTGCTTGTCTGGTGTGTGTCTGCAAGTCAGAGGACAATCTGTGTGGCTTGGTTCTCCATTCCTACCAGGTGAGGGCCAGGCTTGGTGGTAAGTGTTTTCCCTCCCTGAGCCACCTTGGCCTGCAGCACCCCACCTGCTCTGAATTTTATCCCGACTCTTTCCCTAGCCCACAATGGCAGCAGCTTGTAGACCCATGATGAGATACCGGACGAGTAAATAACTCTGTTGATAAAACTCAGATTCAGTCTTCTTTGTTTAGCGGGGGGTGGGAGTGGGGGTGGGGGGGAGTCGTACTGCCTATTGGGTGTGCTTGGGACGAAGAAGATGTTTTTCCTGCTTCTGGAGAATGCTGTGGGCAGAGGCTCTGGGCCGCCAGCCACCTACAGAATTACATTTGGCTACAGTCACTCAGCCCGTTGCAGATCATGTGATTTAGTCATACCTTGCAACATAGCTTTAAGAGAACTACTATGTTTGTTTAAACAATGAGCATTAAAAATAACGTTACCAAAGATTTGCGGTTTATTGGCCTAGGGGTCTAGTCCAGACGACTGCCTTTTTTTTTTTTTTTTTAATGAGCTTTGTTGGGAATATGCTCAGACCTACCTATTTGCATACCGTCTTTGCTTGCTTTCCCTTGATTGCTGCAGTGGGGGAGTAGCTGAAATAGAGAAATGGTGCTTTACAAAGCTGAACACTCTTGCTAGTGGAACCTTTTTATTTTTTAAATAAAAGCTCCCGCATAATATGTAAGTTATTATCACACTGTCTGTGTTTAACACCAAGAGACTCATTCGGTTGATTGGTGAAATTGTTTCTCCCATGGACTATTAATTTTTGTGGCTATCCTTTTTAAAAATAGGTTCTGAAATGAAATGTCTTTGAAATATGCTAGGCATTTCTTAAAAATCCTCATACATTGCTATAATAAAAGTCCTACACAGATTCAGTGTTTTCTGGGCTCTGAAGAAATCTGCACACATGTGGCAAACATTCCTACACGCACACAACTAAAAGCAGAAAAATTAAAAAGACCTAGACGCTTCCTATTTTTATTTACATGGTAAACAAAACCACACACATAATAGCTCATTATAGCATAAATAGTATAAATAGTATAAATAGAGCTATAGTATAAATGGAGCTATAGTATAGTTCGGGAATTCTTTGTTTTTAATAGCTGAGTAGTATTCCATAGTGTAAATGTACCACAGTTTCTTTATCCATTCTTCTACTGAGGGACACTTAGGCTGTTTCCATGTTCTGGCTGTTATGAATAAGGTCGCTATAGGCAGCTCAGACGTCAGAGGAAGTGCACTGCTGTCCCGTGGATCTTATTTTTCTCATTGCTTGCAGTTGTTTGCTGGAGCCTAACGGCCAGGGAGTTGAAGCTTATCTAGGTGAACTCCGCGTGTCCCTGTTTGCGTCTATTGTTAGGTGGTAATCCTCTTGAGGATTGTTGTTTTCTCTCAGGACTCTCAGGTTCATTCGCTTTAACCCTGGGTTGACAATGGGGGATTAAAGCAGCGGAAAGAATCTGGAGCATAGTGTTTACACAAAGACTTTTTATCTGGTGGCTCCCTAGCTAAGGCTTCAAAACAAACTAGTCTCTTCTGAAGTGAGGAGCTGTGGAATTTTGAGTCAAGGAAAAACCTTTCCATGTGGGTACTAACCATAATGACAAATGAAAACTTACATCTTAACAAGACTGTAATGTGGGGCTGGGTCCTTTGTGAAGCTGGCTTCTTGTCTGTTTGGAAATGGAGGCATTTTCTGCATTGAACCTGGGAAGAACCAGATAGGTTCTTAGTGCCCTTTGCTCTCTGAAATGCTGCGCTGTAGTTGCTCTGACAGGCAATGGCTGCTTTTAGTTTGAAAATTAATTCCTTCTGATGTTTTATAGAGTCAGAGTCAAGTGTTAATTAAAACCGTGTGGAAAAAAAATTTGTATTTCTGATTGGGAAAAGAGCAATGGCGAAGGCTTGCCTCCTCTTCCTTCTGCTTCTTCCCTTCCTCCTTTTCCTTCTCCTTCTTCCTCTCATACCCTCCTCCCAATTGTATTTGTAAATATGTACACACACACACACACACACACACACACACACACACACACACCCCTCCTATAGAGCTTTTAATGGCTAATTTTGGTTGTCAACTTGACACACCTGGGAAGAAAGGACATTAGTTGAAATACTATCACGATTTGATTTCTTGTTTGTTAATTGATGTGGGACAGGCCTAGCACATGGTGGGTGGTACCATTCCTAGGCAGGTATTAGAAACAGCCTAGATGTCCCTCAACCAAAGAATGGATAAAGAAATTGTGGGACAATTACACAATGGAATACTGCTCAGAACCAGGTCCATGCACGGAGAGGACCTAGACCCCTCCTCAGGTGTAGTCTATAGGCAGCACAGTCTCCATGTGGGTCCCATAATATGGGGGGGGGGCCGTAGCGGCTGCCTCTGACATGGACGCTGTTGCCCACTCACTGATCACTTCCCCCTGGTGGAGTGGCCATGCTAGCCCACAGAGGAAGAGGATGCTGGCAGTCCTGAGGAGACTTAATAGTCCTGGGTCAGATGTCAGGGGAGAAGGGCTCCCCCTTTCTGAGGACTAGGGGGGGGGGGGGGGGGGGTAGGGGGGGGGGGTGGTGGGACCTAGAGCCATGGGGTTGCAATAGGGATGTAGAGTGAATAAATTAAGAATAAACAAACTGAAAGAAAGAAAGAAAGAAAGAAAGAAGAAAGAAAGAAAGAAAGAAAGAAAGAAAGAAAGAAAGAAAGGTAGCTGAACACAAGCCTGGAGAAAAGCAGTAAGCAGGGCTCCTCCATGGCCTCTGCTTCAGTTGCTTCCTCTGGGTTCCTGCCTTGACTTCCCTTGGTAATGGGCAGGTGGATCACTATGAGTTCGAGGCCAGCCTGGTCTACAAAAGTGAGTCTAGGACAGCCAAGGGTACACAGAGCGACCCTGTCTGGAAAAACCTAAAAAAAAAAAAGTTTTTTTTTGTTATAATTCACTGTTTTGTCTAAATAAAAAGGCCATTTAAAAATTATGTACAGTACGAAAAATTATGAAACATTATAAAAAACTAATAGGTAAGATTTACATATATGAGATCCAGTCTACATGTGTTTGGAATAAAAGTTTTTAAAGGAGAAAAGACTTAACACTCGCAGAGGGATCACTAACTACGTAGCAGACCTGTCACCTCATATAAATAGTGTTTTTAATGAGGAAAACGGTCATTTTCAGTGTCTACTTAATGGTCACTCTCTTCTGTGTTGCTGAGCCTATAGTGGTGGAAGACTGTAAAGAAAATACTATTTACTCTGTGGGAGACAGGAAAGAGAAGGACCAGGGACCAAGGGCAACCTTCAGAAATATGTCCCTTGCGCTTTTCTCTAGGTAGAACTTATTATCTTAAGTTTCCGTATGTCCGAAGCTGGGGGATCAGCTTTTTAATCCACAAGTCTATGGATGACACTGTGTGTGTGTGTGTGTGTGTGAAATTTTATTTTTAGTTTTTATGACAAAGGCCAGAGGACAGACATCAAGTATCCTTCTGTCACTCTCCACGTTACTTTTTGAGACAAGGTGTCTCGCTGAGCTGGAAGCTTTTCATTGGCTACCTTGGCTAGTTAGCATGCTCCTACATCTTCCTGTCTCAGCACCTCCTCTGAGCGCTGGGGTTGCAGCACCTGCCGCTATGCCCAGCCGTCACATGGGGATTCTGAGACCAGGTTCTCCAGGTTGCACAGAAAGTGCACTTAGCCACGGAGCCATTTTATAGCACCTCTGCTATTGTATATAAACTAATATATTAAATAAATACATGTATCTAAATAAATATGTTTCCAGATAAGTAGAAAAAGAAAAGGCGGAGACAGGGTTTCTCTGTGTAGCTTTGGCTGTCCTGGACTCACTTTGTAGACCAGGCTGGCCTCGAACTCACAGAGATCTGCCCACCTTTGCCTCCCAAGTGCTGAGATTAAAACTATGCACCACCTCTCCCGGCGTATGTTTGTATTGCTTTCCATGTTATGGCATTTCTAGTCCAGATCATCATAATGACAATAATGTTACCCAAGGGGCAAACATTTGGAGCCAATTATAATGTCTAGTTTTCAAAAGACCAGTATGGGAACATGGGTCATAGCAGAGTAAGTAACACAAAGGTCTGGATAAGAGATGGTAGATGCTTCTTGACTCTCTCCCTACTTACTATGTGTTTGAGTATTTTTAATTGCTTGGTAAAGATTGTCTTGAAAGTAGCACTAGAAAACTTAAGATGACCCAGGAGGTGATTTGTGAGGGAAGAGTGCTTTGAAGGCCTCTCTAGGAACATTGGTCATCATGGTACCAACTCTGACAAGCTGCAATTCCAACCTTCACAGCAGTGAACTTGGACAGGTGATGTACCACGGTAGATTCCCAGAGTGTTAACACTTGAAAAGGCTTGGAGAGCTGATAACTGATCATCCCCAATTTAAGGGCTGGGAAGATCAAGAACCAATGAAGTTTGAAAAATCTCACCTCTATGTGAGGGATGTAAGGCGTCAATACTGGACTTCAATAGAGGTCTTCTGACCCTAGTGGAAATATTTCAAAAGTTATACTGCTCTGGCTCTGAAAACTAAAAATATAAACTTTCAGTGATAAATAACATTTCGGTAAAACTAATTAATAGATAAACATAAATTACTGAACTGTCAACGTGGCTCAGCAGTTGCTGGCTGCCAAGTCTGATGACCCGACTTTCATCACTAGGTGCTCCATGGTAGGAGGGAACTGACTTCTTCAAACTGTCCTCTTACCTCCACATACACACTGTCGTATTCATGCTTACACACACATACACACACAACAAACACATGTAATTAAAAGTTAAAAATACAAATTATTATGGGTAAATACTTTAGAAGTTTATCTACTAATAAAGCTGGAATCAATTAGATTTGTAAACTGAAGTGTCATATTAAGGTGGTTGAGTACATTTACCACTTACTAATTTAATACGTGTTAATTAAAGGTCTTTACTAACAAGACAAGTGTTTTATAGGGCAAAGCAGATACCTCCAAATAAGAAGCACTGCTATTTAAACATTCTTCTTAGAGTAGAATTTTAATTTATTATTTATTTTTTAGAAAATTAGTTCTTGCAAAAAATTTTTTGAGCAGTATAATACACTAGGAAGTGTTCTAGTTATGTTGTTGTTGTTTTTTTAATTTTATTTTATAAATCTTTTTGTTATTTTGTCCTTTTTTTTTTTTCCAGAGCTGAGGGCTGAACTCAGGGCCTTGAGCTTGCTAGGCAAGTGCTCTAACATTGAGCTAAATCCCCAACCCCTTAGGAAGTGTTCTATAAAGTATAATAGGAACTAGATCTGCACCATTGACCAATGTCTTTATATAACATGTAACAACTGTAGAGAAAGAAAATTGACACAGAATGCTTACAGAAATGAGAATTATGGGAATTCATGTTCCATGAAAATACTGTGAGACTGCAGGACAATATTAGAAGGTTTATACACTGACGAGGATACTCACAGGGAGCAGCAACAGGAATTTGACGCTTTAATGAACAGTTGAGCTATATGAAGATCTATCCAGGTGTAGAAAGAAATACAAAGGTCCAGGTGGGTGAGTTTTTGGAATATCCTTAAAACAGCAAACAAGCCACAGTGAGGCTGAACAGAGCCAATGTTCACAGGGTGACAGCATTAAAAGTGCATGATAAAAGGAAAAAAAAAAAAAACCTTCCATCATTCTTAGGGATAGAGAATAGTCACTTGCAAAGAAATAGAAATAAGAATGACTAAAGATTTCTCCTAGATAACAAAAGCAAAGATGGCAAATATTTAAGAAAAAACAAACAGAAAACCTGAAGATGATGTCACATCCCCCGACTTATTCCATGCAGTCATTATTATTCATTTTTAGAAAAACATAGACAATTCCCCATGAATATAGGTGCAACAATCCTTAACTTTTAATAAATAACATCCAAACATATATCAAAAGATCACGCATGTATTATAAACAGTATTTTCTCAGGAATATAAGATTTGTAAAAGAATCAATTCAGCCCTTATTAAAAGAGGCAAAAAAGAAAACTATTTATATAAACATCAAGCAAATGCAGGAAAAGCATGGAAAAAAAATCCAGTGTTCACAACAATTAAAACTCTCTTGTAAGTAAAAATAAAAGTTTCTTCAGGTTCATAAAAAATTTCAGTTGGAATCAGAGAGTGTTGTATTGCTACAATAGGCCTGACAATACTGTGCTTTAGAGGGACAAGTAAGGCTTTGGAATGCATTGATTTAGCTTCTAACTTCCCAAGAAGAGTATAGGGTAAGTTTTGCTTCTATTAAACAATGACAAAACAAAAACTAGTGCAAGTGCTATCCAGGGGTGCAGGGTCTATCCTAAGAAAGCAGCCCAACTTGATAGTTTGTCCACAGGGTTCTGACTTTAGAGTTATGGGGGGATGTGTAAGTAAAGGGGTCACGGGCTCGCTCTCCATGGTTTTACAGAGCCAATGAGGTCAGGTGTGTGTCAAGGTAGTCCCTGAATGGAGGCCTAGAGAGGCCACTGTGTGGAACTGTGGAAGTGAATCTGGGTTTTCAGTGGTGACCTCAGGTTGTTGGAGATGC
>OU015758.1:2482548-2499521 GCA_907169655.1 Acomys percivali | reverse complement strand
AAAAAAAAAAAAAAAAAAAAAAAAAAAAAAAAAAATTGAGGAGTATTAGTGGTGGCTTTTTTTTTTCTTTTTCTTTTTGAAGGCCTGGTGGAAATCTCTGTTGTATACATCTGGCCTTTGGCTTCTTTGGGTTGAAAGATGTTTCAGTCTCATTGGTTGTTACAAATCTTTTTGACTTCACCTTGATTTTATAGGTAGGTTGTATACATATACATATATATATATATATATCAAACTTTTGTAGATTTTCCTGTATACGGAATATGGATTTTTTTTTTTTTTTTTTTTTTTGCTCTGTTTTGTTCTTTTCTGAGACAGGGTTTCTCTATGTAGTCTCGGCTGTCCTGGACTCACTTTGTGGACAATGCTGGCCTAGAATTCACAGAGATCCACCAGCCTCTGCCTTCCTGAATGCTGGGATTATAGGCATGCATACGCCACAGCGCCTGGCTAGTAGGTTTTTATGGTACATCCTCTTATCCTTTGAATTTCCTACAGTGCCTGCTGTAATGTTTCCTTTTTAGTCTGCACTCTTAATTTGTGCTCTTTCTTTTTCTTTTGATTCATTTGGTTAACAGTTTGTGAATCTCAATAATCTTTCCCAAAATTTAGCCGTTCAATTCATTGATTCTTAGTGTTTTTGTACGTATTTTGTGTTCCATATACTTTGATGTTGTTTTCATCTTCATTCAGTTTTAGGATTTTAAAAATATCCTCAATTTCTTCCTTGACACAATTTTCACTGAGCAGTGTGTTGTTTACTTGCCATTAGTTTATTTACTCACTTATTTATTTATTTAAACTGTCTGTTGTGGTTAATATCCAGCTATATTCCTTGTGTTCAGATAGGAATCATGGTGCTATGTTATTTTTCCTCTATTTGTTGAGAATTGTTTTATGTTCTTATATATGTCCAGCTTTTGGGAAACTCCCATGGGATTTTGAGAAGAAAGTCTGCTGTTTAGTGTTTTGCTAGAATGTTCTTATCTTGATTTGATTCAAGATGTAATTTTACCCTAAAGTTTCTCTATTTAGTTTTTGTCTGGATGACCTGTTTACTAATAAGAATGGTATATTGAAGTTACCCAATGTGTTAGGGTCGGTCTGTGATTTTATATCTAATAATGTTCCTGCTACCCAAACTGGGAGCTCAATGTGTAGAGCTCAATGTTTAGAATTGGGGTGTTATTTTGACAAATTTTTTCTTTAATCAGTATGATGTGTTCTTCCATCTCTCTCTCTCTCTCTCTCTACTAGTTTTGATTTGAAGTCTATTTTATCAGACATTAGACTAGCTACGACTGCTTCTTTCTTAGTTCTTTCTTCTTAGAATATTCCTTTTTATACCTTTACACTGAGATGATGTCTATCACTGATGGTAAGGCGTGTTTCTTGGAGGCAACAAAAAGATGATGCATCCATGAATAATGTTTACTAATTGTCATTATTTTGTGGCCGGTTGTTGTTGTTGTTGTTGTTGTTGTTGTTGTGTGTGTGTGTGTGTGTACTTCTTTTGGTTAGTTGTTCTGAAATTATTTGTTCCTTGCGCTTTCTTGAGTGTGTTTAATCCCTTTTCAGACTAAAGTAGTAGCTCCTAGTGTCTTCTGTAGAGCTGGCTTATTGGATATATGCTTCTTAACTCTATTTTTAGCACTGAACACCTTTCTTTCTTTTTGATTATAACTAACTGTTTGGCTGCACATAGTAATAGTCTGGGATGGCACCTGTGGTCTTTCAGAATCTGTAGAACAGTAGTCCAGGGTTTCCTGGCTTTCACAGTCTTCATTGAAATGATTCCATGAATTATTCCACTGTACCTGCTTTTACATGTGACTTGGCTTTTCTCTCTTGTTCTTTTAATATACATTTTTGTTCTGTATATTTAGTGTTTTGATTTTTATGTGTTGTAGAGAGTTTCTTTTTCTAGTCTTGTCTATCTGGTTCTGTATGCTTCTTACACCTTGATAGGCATCTCTTTCCTTAGTGTTGGGAAACAAAATCATAGAAGAAAATTGTTGGAAATATTTTCTGACACCCCGTGCCCTTCTGAGACAGTGTTTATCTGTGTAGCCTTGTCTGTACTGGACTCACTTTGTAGACCAGGCTGGCTTTGAACTCAGAGATCCAACTGTCTCTGCTTCCTAGAGTGCTGGGATTACAGGTGTGCTCCACCATGCCTATCTTGTTTTCTGGTCCTTTGATTTGGGTTTCTCCTCCTCCTTCCTCTTCCTCCTCCTCCTTCATCTTCATCTTCATCTTCTCTTCCTCCTTCTTGTAGACTTGTTTTTTTATAGTGTCCCAGATTTCCTGGATACTTTGTTTCTGTTTTTCCCCCTTTTTTATTATTTTTTACATATAAATGTACATTATTACACATATATACAATAAATTACCAACATCAAGAAGAACCATGAAACAATCAGGAATTATATAAATGTTACATTCATAGTGTTTTGGCTATTTTGTATTTGGTAACCTTGAAGAAAATATCTTTCCTATCTTGGTGCATCTAAAATTCTGAATGTAAATCAACTGTTTTTTTGAATATCATTTTTGACTGAGTGATTAATTTCTTTTACCTTGATCTTACAGTCTCTCTTTCCATTTAGTCTTAACCTATTAGTAAGGATTTCCTCTAAACTTTTTCCTTGACCTTATTATGATTTTCATTTCAAGTTTTATTTCAGCTCGGCACTTCTTCAGAAATTCTTTCTTTATATAATTTTTATATCTTGAGTTGTTTTCATTCTTGCTCTCAACTGTGTGTTCAGTATTTATCCAGGCATGGAATTCTTTGAACATATTTATCATTGCTATCTTGAAGTCATTGTCTTGTACATCAGATAGGTTGGTTTTCTCAGGGAATATTACAATAGTGGTGCTAATTTCTTAGGAAGACTTATTGTATTAATTAGTCATGTCATCTGTATTTTTTGCCATGGGATCTAGGTATCTGGAGCAAGGATATTGGTGGTATTTCTTGATAGACTATCTGGTCTTGCCTTTGTTGAGTGTTTGGGCCTTCGTTTGCTGCTGTCCCTAATTTTTGGGTTCTTGGCCATCTGACTGATGTTTTGTTTTTGTTTGGAGTCTGGGTCAGATTCTTAGAGATAAAAAAGCTGATGGACAGGTGAGTGGTGGGTGGGGACTCCTTCTGGCAGTTTCTACCTGACATTCTGGATTGGATTCTATGAGACTCAAGAGCCAAGCAATGTGCAGGGTTGTTGACTGGCAGGAGGTGGGCAGGGCACCCACCTTGGGATCTTTAGCTGTGGTTCCAAGTTGGACACCACATAGTCCTAGAGACGATAAATGAGGTAGTTGATATGTTTAGGAGCAAGAAACCTGGCTCTGTGTTGTTCTTACTGGACCTTCTAGTTTTTGATTTCATGTATCTTTTCTTTCTCTCTCCTTTTTCAGTAGGGTATCTCACTAAACCTTGACCTAACCTATTGGCTAGACTGGCTGGGCAGAATATTATTGCAATGTTTGTGTCCCTATCTCTTCATAGCTGGAATTACCTGCACATACCCTCATGCCTAATATTTTATGTAAGTGCTGAGTATCCTAAGCTAGGTCCTCATACTTACACAGAAACCACTGTGCCCTCACAGCTATCTCCCATGGAGATGATTCTAAGGACAGGAAGTAGAAAGATACTTCAAATAAAATTAATTAGTTTCACCTATTTCATTGATTATGGTTTTTTTGAATAAGATTCAGTTTTGGGTAGAGAGTATTTCCTTGGTTAATTAAGGAGCTTTTATTATGAGAAGACAGAATTCTTTGATCGACCATCTTTTCAAAATTGATTCCTTAAACTATGTAAGCCTTTCATAAAGAAAAATGGGGATCTTGTGACCAGAGGAGAGAGATCCTAGTCAAAAAATAAATGCACAGTCAGGATGAGTAGTTATTAGGTGATAATGACTTTAGTGTCCACATTTAGTTCTGTTCATTTACTGGTACTTCGTTGGTAGTCATTCTTCATATAGAGGTTTCCAGAGACTTCTCTAAATTCAAATGTTTTATCTTAAGAGAAAACAATCAAGCTCAGTTCCAAAAATGTAACAATTTTAAGGAAATTCTGATGTGTATGTCTCTTTTTAAATATCATGACACATTTGTAGGCATGATTTTGCATAAAAAGAATAGAGTTTCTAAGTAACAATATCTTGGAATCTATTAGAGCAATGTGGTCTGTTGGGGAAGTGAGAGATGTTGGGTTAGTACCAACTGCTTGGATTTTATGTAACTGAGCTCTTGTGTGTTCATGAAAGAGAAAGTCTTATTTAAATCTTCCAGGTGCCTCATCCTGTGCAATATTCTCTGCTCTCTTGTGTAATGATGAGTTCTGTGCCTAAATTCAGGGCAGGCCTTCCCACCTTTGGCGCTGAGTTTTGTTATCTTCCTACTTATTTCGATCCTCATCAACATGTCTTTCTTCCTGAACTTGCTTCCCTTCCCCTAGTGTTCTAAGACTTGGCGAATGGCAAAGCTAGAACCTGCAGAATCGCTGTGACTCTTCCTTACTGAGTCACAGCCCATTGTTTAAAAGCAAATTGACTGTGTCTAAGTCAGTTTATCCTCTTCCTGTTTCTTCTTTCCATCTCTAGTGGTTTAAGCTCATGTCCTTATCTTTCATAAAGATTCAGGAAGTTTCTCCTCCTTGGGTCTCATGCTGTTTAGATTAATCACTGCTATTGGAGGGATGTTTCTTCTAATTCAGACTCTGTCACAATTGGCTTTGAAAGAATTTTGGTGGCTTCCAGTGTCCTAGTTAGGTTTTTATTGCTACAATGAAGCACCATGACCAAAATCAACTCTGGTGGTTAGAGCTGACGTTGTCTTACAGCTTGCAGTTCATTGTCCAGGGAAGTCAGGGCAGGAGCCTAAGGCAGGAGCCTGGCTGCGGGATCTGATGCAGAGGCCCATAGACTGGTTATGTTCACTAGGTTGCTCCTCATGGCTTGGTCAGCCTGCTGTCTTATACTCTCCAGGACAATCAGCCAGAGGATAGGATTACCTGCAGAGTGTTGAGCCCTCCCACATCAATATCTAATGACGAAAATGCACTGTAAACTCACCGCAGGCACATCTTATGTAGGCATTTTCTCAACTGAGAGTCCGTCTTCCCAGAGGTCTCCAGTTTGTACCAGGTTGCCAAGACACCAGCCAGCATATTTAGTAACTAACATAAACCCTAAGTTAATTGCATGACATGTAAAGCCTTTTCAGAGCTGTCTTCATTTGCTGGCCCGTAACCGTATCTTTTTATTTTCTGTTAGTACGCAATGCCTGAACTGTCCCATATTACTTACAAGCTTCCATGCATACTAAGCTCTTGCTCAAATCTTAGTTCCTCAACTCCTTCCTGAGCGCTCTACCTTATACTATGAACCTCTTCTTCCTCCCCCTGTCTGTGTTATCTTCTTTGTTAGTCACTATTAGTGGATAACATACTTTTACTTATTTATTTTTCCAGGGCTGTCCATATGCTCTACAAATAAGCACTTTTCTCCTAACCCACATATCCAGCATGCATGGTCCCTATTTTACCTAGTTAAATCCTCTACTCTCCCTTTCTGCTCATAGACTTATAGTCATCATAGATGTACATATTTCTCATCGATATTGTTAACTGGTATACCACCAGTTTCTAGACTACTACTTGGCAACTGTGGCCACCAAACCAATATGGAGCTATAAATTAATCTATCCACGCAACCATTCTTCCCATTACACCTTTCAAGCTTTTGTGCAAGGATGATAGTGAAGGGGAATTCGGCAGGAGTTCTTGTCTCAGCAGCCAAATGTTTTCTTCTTCAGTGTCTTGTTGCAGATGCATTCCAGGACTGCGGTGCCGTGTGCCTTGCAAGCTGGAATATTTCTGTACCTCTCACAAACTGACTCTAGGGTTTCAAGTGCAAAGCATGGTTTTTTCTTTTTTCTTTTCTTTCTTTCTTTTTCTTTTTTTTTATTGTTTTTTGAGACAAGGTTTCTCTGTGTAGCCTTCACTGTCCCGGACTCACTTTGTAGACCAGGCTGGCCTCGAACTCACAGCCTCTGTCTCCCAAGTGCTGGGATTAAAGGCGTGCGCCACCACGCCTGGCTAGCATGGTTTTTTCATTAGCATCTTTCAGAACTATTAACATTCTGTCCCAGAAGCTCAAACAGATGACCTGCTTGTCACAACAATTCTCTAAGGTGCTCTTATTCACACCCCCTTTGCCACAAACTGTGAGGAGGCCTGAGTCCACTGGACCTCTTTGAATGTTGTCACTCACACTGTGAACTTCTCTCTCCCTAGTTAATGCCAACACTGACTCATACTCCAGGTGTCCAGTCTGCCTGCTTGAAAGTGGAATTATACATTTCTAGGTGTGGCTAATTGTTGCCATTGGTGGATTAATTAATTTATTAGTTAACAAATGTCCCAGCCCACAGGACAAATCCCTGCAAGAGGGAGTGGGGATTGAAAGTGGGGACAGAGACACAAGGAAAATTGAGTGAAGTCTGGAGATTTCTGATCAAGGCTCCCTTTAATGCAGGCGAGTAGACTTTATATAGCAAGCTCTATTGTAATCTCACTTCCACTAGCCCCCAGGCAAGAATATAATCCTCTGAATAGTTCCCTGTAAGAACTTCCTTATTCCTCTGAGTAATTCCCTGTAAGAACTTCCCTATTTCTCTGGTTAGTTCCCTGTAAGAACTTCCCTATTTCTCTGATTAGTTCCCTTTAAGAACTTCCCTATTTCTTTCAAAGGTAAACAATCCAAAGACGGCCTACACACAGGGCCTCCTTCAAGGTCAACAACTCAAAGGTCACACTGTGCAGCATAAGCACAAGATTTCTAACATGGCTGAATTTAGCATGGCTCCCCACAGACAAAGTGTGTTGCCTCCATATTGAGGGACTCATACTATCAGAAAAGATACATACAACATTAGGATTTTAGCTATCTTATGAATATTGCCGTGCCAGTTTGACTAAAGTGGGCTGCCTACCCCTGGGTAATGTGCAATATTGGAAAGGGGGTGGGACAGAAAGCCCGTCATGTATCTAAGTTCTTATGTGCTGTATGACTTTGGGCAGATCATATAGTCTTCCTTAATCCATTTTACTGGTCAATTAAAATTGAGATAAAAAGACCTTTAGGGGCTTGTGTAAACATTACATATGATTACATATATATATATATATATATATATATTGTATATACATATATGTATAAGACTGATTTTTAAAAAAAAACCATTTTTTATCAAGACTGTAATAAGGTTTATGGATAGTGGTAGTACTTGAAGGATTTAAATCTAGAAGTAAACAATAAAATGTAAGATTCGAAATTGGCTTACTGTGTTTCTTTGCAAGCTTTGTGGGCAGTAATCCATTTGTACTATCAAAGAATCCTTTTGGGTGGGCACTATTTTTATGCCTCAATTACAGAGAAAGGTACTGACTCCAGTTACGACATGCTTTTCTCAAGGCTACATCTCTAGAAAGGAGTGGAGCTTGACTTTGAACTCAGAGACTAGTCTATCTCATAGAGTGGACATGCTTTCCAAAGGGGCTAGGCAGACATTTATTTACAATGACTAATGTCTCCACTGCACCGGTTTTCTATGTGCTACATCCTCTTGACCCAGTACAGGGAGTGCTGGCTGTCTTACACCGATCAGCATCAACACTATAGCACAGGCTTTGAAAAGAACGGCTGGTTTATTCTAGTTCCATTGACATGGAAACAGGAAGCACATACAAATTTGTTGATCAGCTGGAGGAGATGGAATTTAGGCCACCAGGTAAGGACAGGGAGGGCTGATGGCTTGGAAGGAGTAGAGTTGGAAGGACAGTCTGTGGCCGGTGTCTAGGATCAAGTAGAATTAAAGAGTAGTGGGATGTTTTCTCTCTGTGTCAAGGCGCTCCCCCTGCAAGTGATGAGAGCAACCCTCTCTTCCTCGTGCCTTCTTCTGCTTCTTGAGCTTGTGCTTCCTGGAAGTGTCTGACTCTGTCATGCTCTCAGGGTCATTTTGGTCAGGTCCTAAGATTCCACAACTGCATTTTGAAAAGAGAAGGTGTAATCCTGTTTAGGAACAGAAGTGACCATTTTGTGATCTGATTTCAGAACTGGTCTTTTACTTCTCTGTAACTGACACCACATTGTTGGTGTAAGCCTGAGAAAATTGATTGTAAATGCACAGTACCAATCTGTCTTCCTTTCCTCTACATTTTATAGGGTAGAATAAGGCAGGGGCTTCAAACAGTTATTCATTGTACAGTTGATGGGTGCTGGACTGGGGCTTGAGTCAGGTTTGCCTGAATGCGGGGGTGGGGGAAGGTCTTGCTCACAGGAGACAGTATCACTTATTGTGAATAGTTTTTTTTTTTCTCTGTGTGTGTGGGTTTCGAGACAGGGTCTCTCTGTGTAACCTTGGCTGTCCTGGATCCCTTTTGTAGACCAGGCTGGCCTGTAACTCACAGCAATCTGCCTGCCTCTGCCTCCCGAGTGCTGAGATTAAAGCCATGCGCTGCCACCACCACCTGGCTTGTGAATAATTTTTATGGCAGAATCAGAACCAGGAATTCTAGAATGTACAAGTAAAAGAAAACAACCACAATAACAACAACAAAAGCAAAGACTTTAATATGTCCAGAGAGGATACATTCGAGTGGCGGGATTAATCAGATTTTATACTGAACATACAAACCAATAAATAAAACCTCAATAAAAGCTGGAGATTATAATGGGTATTATTTAAATTTCACACTCTACTGTTTATGTCTGTCTGTGTCTGTGTTTCATTATGCACGTACCAGGGCACACATACAGAGGTCAGAGGACAACTTATGAAAGTCTGTTCCCCCCTTCCTCCATGTAGGTTTTAGGGATCAAGGCCAGATCTTCATGACTGGGAGCAAACGCATTCAGCAACAGGACCATCTCACGAGGCCCAAAGGCATGTTCCTTGTCTTTTACCGTAATAAAGTCTCACGTCTCTTTGAGCCAGAAGTGCTAAAGACAAAATTTGGTGAAAATAGTTGAAGATAAGAGTGAAAGGTAATTGATGTGGGGGATGTAAATTTCAGATGCTATTTTATTACTAAAGCTGCATTTGAACTAGTCCTCTAGCAGTGACGGGGAGGAGGCTCAGGGGTGCTGGAAAGTGTACATTTTATCTCAGGATTGGAGTAAGCGATTAGGCTTTTATGTCACAGAATGATGCTAGTAATTTTATAACTCTACTTAGCATATTTTTTGAATAATGCCTCATATTGAATGTCATTCCCAGCAATGAACACTGTCTGCGTAAACTTAGTCACTGAGTTGCTTTGTCACAAGCCACAAAGTGTTCTCTGTGGGCACAGGTGCACAGACAACCAGAATTCAACCACTTACTGGAACACCTTTCTTAACCAGATGCCTGCACTTGGGCTGGGAGTGATGAGAGCAGGATTTTAGTTGTTATATGTCAAGGAGAATTTTACAGTCACATTTATTTTATCCTTAGAAGTAACCTTATTTAAAAAAGAAAAACAAACCACAGTGTCATGCCCCGAAGAGAACTGGTGAGAGAGCAGAAGTTGCTGAGATCCACTGTTTCTTGTTATCTCCCAAGAGGAAAGTGAGCTA
Source organism: Acomys percivali (assembly GCA_907169655.1). Classification (NCBI taxonomy): domain Eukaryota; kingdom Metazoa; phylum Chordata; class Mammalia; order Rodentia; family Muridae; genus Acomys; species Acomys percivali. The sequence goes on along the minus strand of OU015758.1, from coordinate 2,489,886 downwards.
ACAGTGAGTCAGGCTGTACCTGCCGAGGCACAGCTGGCTCAGCATGTAGTTTAACAGATTACTTTCCATTCATCTGCACTCTGCTCAGTGAAGCTTGGTATTTATAAGTGTGATATTAGGTTATGATGTTGGATTATCAGTGTAGACCTAAAGAAAAAAAAATAGACTTCCTTTTGGATTTCCAAGCCCCTTAGATGCTGAAGCCGGGGCAGGCACACACCCATGAACACTAATTTGTTGTTCTCTGACACCACGTTAGAAGAAAATAAATTTATTTGTTTATTTTAATTTTTTTTTTTTTTTAGGTTTTGCAACCTTCCGAGGAAACTACAAAATGTAAGGAGGCGCTGGACACAAAGAGCAGCAAGACTATAATAGGACAAGCAGCCTGGTGTTCCAAATGCTGCGTCTCTGCTTGGAAGTTTCACGCAGAGCCTGAGAGAGGAAATTGGGATGAGGAGTGAGCAACAGCTGCTAAAGCAAAAACACTCGCAGACTTAAAAGGGGAAAAAAAAAAAAAAAAGGGCAATAAGAATTCGACAGACAGTCCACATCCCATTGCCTTTCCGTGGACTGTGTCACCCGAGCAGCGTTCAGTTGTCATGCTGGCCTTAAGACCCTGGGATGCAAGTGTTTTTGACAACAAGTCAAAACTCATTGCAAAATATTGCAAAAGGGATGTAAACATTTGGGCCATTAAGACTTCTGTTACCCTTCTGTATCTATTTTCTCCAAAGCAGTAGTTCAATGGCATTTGTATTTAGGGAATTTAGGGACACCTATTTGGGGTCGTAGAGCTTTAAATATTCTAATATTGATGATTGTAGAACTTGCTCAGGGTGCAATTTATGGGTTATGTGCTAGGTCCGTTACTGTGCTTGTGGTGAAGGTTTGAAGTGACTTTATTTCAAGAACATTGAATAGGCTTTTAAGAGTGAGTCTGTCTTTTACATAAATTCAGGGTATAAGGAAAAACAAAAAGGAAGCGAAGAAGTCTTTTTTTTGTTTTTTGTTTTTTTGTTTTTTGTTTTTTGTTTTTCGAGACAGGGTTTGCTTTCTGTGTAGCCTTGGCTCTCCTGGACTCACTTTGTAGACCAGGTTGGCCTTGAACTCACAGCCACCCACCTGCCTCTGCCTCCTGAGTGCTGGGATTAAAGGCGTGCGCCACCACCGCCCGGCAGCGAGGAAGTTTTAGCTCACCCTTGTAAAGGGTAACAGCGTGCGCTTCCTTGTTTATTGCGTCATTTCGGCAAGGCAGTCCTGCACTGCAAACCCTGGAGATCTGTTCTGATTTGTTCAATTATTCAGAACGGTCTCTCTCTCTCTTTCAGCACCAGGTGAATGACCTAGTTAGTGCCTGTGGAATATAAAAAGCCGGTCTACTGGCTGCAGGTGATCTCCGGATTGTCCTAATGATAAGCACAGGGCTTGCTCTGTTTTTAATCTTCTTTTGTAAGTCCTACGCGAGATCTTCCTTACTTACTGAGGCGATGGGGGCTGCATTTCACTAGGAGGCAGCAAGAATGAGCATGGCAAGCCAACAGGCAACTAAATAACCAACTAAAAGTGTGTTATACACTGTGCCCTGTCCGTGACAATGTTACTGGGGGGGGGGGGCTAAACATACAGGAAAGCTATTGGTTTTTGGACTTCTTATTCACAAGAAGCCTCTGTTTAGTTAGGTCAGTGTTATCTTAGTTTCCTTTTTTTTTTTTTTTGAGGCCGAAAGCATCTTGGACAATACCAAGAGCAACAATAGCAACAGAGGCTTCCGGGAGAGGAGGTGGCTCAGTTAGCGGAGGTGTGTGCCAAGCCTGACATCCTGAGGTCCCACATGATGAAGCAGAGAAATGACATCTCCGGGTCATCCTCTGACGTCAGCACACCTGCATGCGTGCGTCTCCCTAAACCAATTAACAAACAAATAAATGTAATAAAAAATTAAAGAAGCTCCATTTATCCCATCGTGCTACTTTTTTTTTTTTTTTTTTTTTTTGGTTTTGTTTTTTTGACGAATGTTCAGAAGAAAAAAAAAAATCAGTGTACCATCTAAGAGTTTGAAACTTCTCTCATTTTACGTAGTTATTGATACCATTGGGGTGTAGGAGAAATTGCAAACCTCTCTTCTGACGTCCCTTTAAGGTGGTACAACACTCTTTCCCTGCTTCTGAAGCGTTACATCTGGACCTCTGTTTTCTGTAACTATAGGTTTGTGTTTTGGATGAGCAGTTTGTTCAATCAGTTATTACGAAAGGTCATTTGTTCCAGTCTGGAGGGTGTGGTGGTTGTCCTTAGCTGTCAACATGGTGGTGTGGAGAAGCAGTATTAGTGATGTACCTCTGAGTGTCTGTGGGCGTTTTCAGAAAGGATTACCTAAGTGGGAGGCTCTCACCTCCGTCTCTGTGCTGCCACGATTCTCTGCTGCCAAGAAACCGCAGCATCTTCAGTCTTCCAGGCTGGACCATGTACCAATGGTCTTCTCCAAGGCCTTTGACAGAAGACAGGAACTGGCAAGACACTCAGCTTCAAGAACTGGTCAGGCACCGGGTCTTCAGCCTCTCTGCTATGTAGACAATAACTGTTACTGGACTACTCAGCCTCTGGTAAAAATTGCTTTGTATAAGATGTACTCACTTGCTTGTTTCTATGTGTAGAAGTAAAGGCTTTTGTAAACTTATGAATGTCCAAGGGAGAAACTGATGAGTCACATGGTAAATATATTTTATTTTCCAAATAGCTACCAAACTATTTTCCAGAAGGGTTTTCTTTGCATGTTGCATTCCAGTTGGCAGTAGATGAACATTTCAGATGTTGTACATTCACAAAACTTTGTATGGTCTTACTATAAAAATTTTATACCATGTTAATGTGGAATAATGGCTATATAGCTCTTTGTTTCATTTGTTGACCTTTTTGTTTATTTTGTTTTATTTTTCGAGACAGAGTTTCTCTGTGTAACTGTGGCTGTTCTGGAATTTGCTCTGTAGTCCAGGCTGGCCTTGAACTCAAGAACCACATGCTCTGTTTTCCAAGTGCTAGCTTTAAAGGCATGCTTCACCACTGCCTGGCAAAATCTACTTTGGTCACCTTTAGTTAGTATTGATTTTAGCTGTCTATTTGCTGTATCTGAACAGGGTGTCTAGGTTCTCTGCATGCATTGTCCTTGGTTGGTGCATCAGTTTGTGCAGGTCGCTCTGGGTCCAGATCCGCCAGCCTTGATGGTCTTCCTGTGGAGTCCCTGACCCTTCCAGGTCCTTCCATCCCCCACTCTTCCACAGGACTCTCAGCGCTCGGCCCAGAGTCTGACTTTGAATCCCAGCATCTGTCCTGATCCGCCGATAAGTGGAGTTTCTCAGGGGACATCAGTGTGTTTTTGGTTGTCCTTTTCATTGTTTGCCTCTGTGTCTTTGGTATTTCTCAACAGATTACTGATTTTTTTTCTCATTTTAAAAAACTTAAACACACAAAAGTCTTTTGAAAAAATATTTGTTTTTATGTATATGGATGTTCTGCCTGCCTGTGTGGCTGTGCACCATGCGTGTGCAGTGTCCACAAATGAGGGTATTGAATCCTTTGGGACTGGAGTTACAGATGGTTGTGAGCCACCACGAGGGTCCTGGAAATTGAGCCCTGGTCCTTTGGAAGAGCAGTCAGTGCCCTTAACAACTGGGCCATCGCTCTGGTCTCCACACAAAAAGTCCTTATGTTTAGATGATTGCATAGTTTCTCTTGCTGTCTTTTCAAGTTAGTTATTTTTTTCCCCTATGTCAGCTCTGCTGCCAAAGCTCATACAATTATGTGTCCGTGTGGGCCTAGGGAGGGTACCCAGGGCCGTGTGCATGTGATGCAAGTGCTGCACTTCTGAGATGCATCCACAGCCTGACCTTACTTCCTGTTCCAGGAGCCTGGACTCACACCCATGATCGTCCTTCCCTCCACCATCCTCCGACGGCTAGAAATGCAGGGCAGAGTTTATTTGTTTGTAGTATCTTTTCAGTTTTTTATTCATTTGCATAGGTCTTCTTCCCCTGGTTTTCCAATATTTTAAAAATGGGAGTAAGGAGAGTTGAAACAGCATATAGAAACCTATCAACTTTAAGCTAATCTTTTTTTTTTTTTTGGTTTTTCGAGACAGGGTCTCTCTGTGTAGCCTTGCCTGTCCTGGATTCACTTTGTAGACCAGGTTGGTCTTAAACTCACAGCCATCCGACTGCCTCTGCCTCCCAGAGTGCTGGGATTAAAGGCATGTGCCACCACCGCCCGACTTTTAAGATAATCTTAACAAAATAAAATAACCGTATTAATGTCAAATAATTTCTGTATGTCTGCACAAGAAGTAAACAGAGTTCTTATGTGAAAATTGATATTTTCCTTTTAAAAATGAATTCCAAATTCAAACTTATAATGTAATTACTTGCTGGACATTTTGCAGAAACTCTTTTGGAAATATAAGGTCTTTTGCGATTCCAGGGTGGTGAGTGTTGGAAACAGAAGTGGCAAGCGTGTCCATTCACAAAAACTGAAGTTCATCCTTCAGGGCATCTGTTGCATTTTAACTTTTGTTTTCTTGATCATCTGCCCATCACTTGCCCCCAGGATTTATAGATGTAATTAATAAGAAAGGTTGGGCTAAGCATACTTGCCATATCACACATGGAAGTGGAGAAAGAGTGTTATATTCAGTAACAGCTGCGATGGTTGACATTTGCTATGTACATGGCACCAGGGTGAGCACTTCACTTGCTTTGCATCATTTTCCTCTATTTCTTAGCATATAAAATTAAGTCCTGCTGCTCAAGATGGGAAAATTGGAGCCTGACTATATTTAAGCTACACTCTCAAGTCCACACAGCTAGAGAAAAATGTCCTTCCAAAGCCCAAACCTGTCTCAATGGGAGGCAAACACTTATTCTTAGTTGTTCAACATTACCGTAGCACTCATAAAATTGCCACTAATACACAAGAAGAATATATGTTATTAAAACTCAGGCACAAGCAAACTTTTTGCTAGATGGCCTGGGATACTCATATGGGGCTTTAAAAGAATTTCATGTTAGAGGTATAATTAACATATTAGAGTTTTTCCTTATAAAAGTTACAAAAATTGAATGTCAGAGCTTCCTGTATAAACAGTTCCTACTTTCCTCTTTGTATTTTCTCCAACCTATTTTTTGGAAAAGTTCTTATTCTCACCTCGTTTGTGACGTTTCCAGGCTGTATGTCATATGGCGTCTGTCACATGGATAAGTAGGGTCAGTGAAGATGATGTAACACAGCACAGTGTGTTGTAATGCAACTTGATGCACCAGCTAAAGCGACTCTGAAAGTTCTGGTGAACTGCATTGCCATACATTCATTCTGTCTTTGATCTCTTCACCAAAATAAAGCTGGACAGCGTTGCCTTTGTCAGAGTTAACCTTTCAATAAGTCTAGTCAAATGAAAAAACCTGCTCGTTCGGACAGGCAAATCCTGTCTCTCTGTGTCTGCCTCTACAAACATAGGCTCATGCTAGCAGAATGTTTATTTTAATAGGCAGAGCAAGGCCAGGCATGATGGCACATGCCTGTAATCCTAGCATTTGTTATGTGGAGGCAGGCGGATCAGGAGTTCAAATCCAGCCTCTATTTTCTAATGAGTTTGGGGCTAGCCTGAGCTATATTAGACACTTTTAATACCCCTACCATAGAAATAAGTTATAAGTCCTCCAGGAAAAAAATCAAAACAAAACAGTACAGATATTGTGTCAGAGAACATGGGTTTGAATTCAGTCCTAATTGCCTACCTACATGGGTGGCCTTGGGCAATACATTTATCTCATTGAACCTGTTTCTTCCATGCCTACATAGTTATAATTATGCTGCTATACTTCTAATATTTTAATAGTTAAATAATACCATACATGTAAAATGTTTTGCTTCCTGCTTGGATTCTGAGTTATTAAAACATACACTGTTAATTTTGTCTGTGCAGAGTTGATTTTGCCCATTGCAGGTCTGTATATTTTACCACCATCGAGTTAACACATTGATCTTATGAAACAAATAAGTATATTTACACCTATGAAATATGATGGAGGGGCTGGAGAGATGGCTCAGAGGTTAAAAGCACTGACTGTTCTTCCAGAGGTCCTGAGTTCAATTCCCAGCAACCACATGGTGGCTCAAAAACCATCTCTATTGGGATCTGATGCCCTCTTCTGGCCTGTAGGTGTATATGTGGGCAGAGCAATGTATACATAATAATAAATAAATAAATCTTAAAAAAAAAGAAATATGATGGAAATTAAATTAAAAATGTAAAAACCTGATCATTTCTTGGGGGCTTATCAAATTCAGATTAATTTCCCCAGTGTTTGTGGTAAGTAAAATGTATAATGCTCACACACAACGACCTTGCACACACAATGATGTTGCACACACAATGACCTTGCACACACAATGACCTTGTAAAGTAATTTTTTTTTAAAGCATCAAACAACAGTCATATTTTGTTTGGAGCCAGCCATTAATTCTGCCTGACAGACATGAAGACTGTGTGGGAATTGAGGTGCAGTCTGCAGTCCACCTGTCTCAGCTGACTTAACCGATGACATCACTCCACTTTCTACTGTCCAGTTACATTTATTCAGAACTCTGACTTATTCATGCCAGCCCGGAAAGAATACTTTTCCAAATGACCTATATCATGATTAATAACATTCATGTCTGAGGTTTCCATCTGTCGTGCATGCCAAATAGAGACAGACGCTGATTAATGCTTTCCAACTTGTACTGGCAATGACTGGGGAGAATAACCGAACAGCCACACTTTATTAAAGAGGTCCTGGTGTTTGTTTTATACTTAATGTTGTCTCTTATTTTCTTTTTAAAATTGCATATATGTTGTGAGAAAAAGGCCTGATGAATAAAGCAACTATTTCATCCATATGTCTTTCCAACTCATTGACATCTAGTCAGATGAATTTTATATTGTATATAATCCAAAGCCACCAGGCCTTATGTGATCAAAGGCCTTCACTAAAATGATGATATTAATACGGATGAAGGTCACTTCAACAGGTCCCATAGCTGATGAGAATAGTGTGTTAATTGAGTTTTATAATTGAGTGAGCTCTTCAGACAAACATAAATGGATCTGGGTACAGGAAAAATAGACTTGATTTCTTTCTGTCGGAAGAGGAACCATTAAAGAAAAATTTAAAGGATTACGCCATGATAAGTGAAGTTCTCTTGAGGAACTATATTAATGGAAAGAGAAAGTAATGAAGAGGGAGACAAAAGTTGTAGGGAGGAGAGAGAGAGAGAGAGAGAGAGAGAGAGAGAGAGAGAGAGAGAGAG
>OU015758.1:2441498-2457690 GCA_907169655.1 Acomys percivali | reverse complement strand
AGAATCGATATGCAACGCAGGTTGGCCCTCTGAGAATGTCTGTGGATTTAGAAAACTGTTGAGGAAGTGGTCACTTGCCGGGTGCCAGCGCAGGCACAGCTGCAGGTGATCGGGCTATGTTACTCTAAAATGGAGCCAAGCATTCGTAGCATGGTTTTTAGCCACATTTATCTGTGTTATTCCGAAGCACCTGTACAAACCTGACTGCTATGATTTTTCTTCAAAGTATTTGGACCACCAGTCATAGATGAAGCTCCATCCCTTACTGATGAGCTACTGGCAGAGTCTGGAAGAACTGTAGTCATACTCTTCCGTTGTGTACCCATAAAGGAGCCATCCTCGGGCTGAAAGAAAGAAATTATTTGTTTGTCAGACGTTCCTCCCTGCTTAGCCTTCATAAACACTACATCTTGTTCTAGTGAACCGAGCCCGCTGAGCAGTCCAGGGGCGCAGAGGCAAAGCGACTGTTGGCAAAACTTTTAGATTTTTGGCCCCATCTCTCCCCACTTTTCCTGATGCAGGTTCTACAGTCTTATGCTATGTGGTGGCTGCCTAGCCAATCACTTCATTTGTCTTTTTTGGGTCGGTCTCTTTCTGGGGAGCTTACTAGGACCCAACAGCAGATAGCGCTAAATCCACAACCAGACAGACAGCCCAGCTAAACTCAGCAGGTAGGTCTCTCTCTCTCTCTCTCTCTCTCTCTCTCTCTCTCTCTCTCTCTCCCCCCTCTCTTTCTCTCTCTCTCCCTCTGTCTCTCTCTCTCTCTCTCTGTCTCTCTCTCATACACACACGCGCGCGCACACACACACACACACACACACACACACACACACACACATACACACACCGAAAGACAGTTGTGGGAAGAGGAGTTTCCTAGCAAATAAATGGGACCCATAATGATAAGGAGATAAGAGAAGGTGTGTGAGGGGTGAGCAACCGGATACATTTTATACACTCATGAAACGGCCAGTGGGAAAATTTAATAAAAAAATATTTGGACCTGGAATTTGAAGTGCCCAGTGTCTCCTTCAGCAACCAATATAAAGGAAAGAGAAGAAATAAAACCTTGATGCACGCAGGATTTCTTCTCTTCCATGAAGGCTGGGAAAGGATTTAGTCTGAGGGAGCAACTGGTACCAAGATGAAGAAAGAATGCATATAGCGCTAGATGCTCCTCATCTCTTGCCAGCTTACGCCTGTTTCTAAGATGAATACTTACTTTTGTAGTGTTTAAAGCATTTAACTTGCCCTCAGGTTTCTTCGTATTATCTGTAGAAAAAGGAAATAGCCTTTAAAGCGCTTTGGAAAAGATATACCGTATATAACATATACAATATATGTAATATATAATACAAATATTATATTAGACTAGGTACAGAAGATGGCTTTTAAAAGGTCATGGAAAAATAAGACAGGCTTAGAAAACACATCCAGGATAGACAATCTTGTCACCGCAGTTCCTAACACTGCTTTTATAAAATAGAAAAGAAACCAACGAAACTGTACAAAAGCAATGCTACTGTTTTCTCCACATAAAGCTCAAATAAGATATGCATAAATTATCAACCTCAGTTGAAAAGTTTAATGAGTTTTATGCTCCAAATATCAATGTTCAAATATAAAATTCATTCATGACATTTAAAATGAATTAAAGTTGAAAGCCTACACAATACAAATTATACCAGTTAACTAGATGAACACAGTATATAACTATACATTTCTACTGAAGGGCATTAAAAATTTTAAGGTGGGGCACACTATATTCATGGATTAGAACTGTCAGTATTAGAAACGTGAACAAGTCCAATTACACCAATTCTATTTTCATTGCAATTCCAATAACGTTTTTGTTTTGATATTTGAGGTATCTTTACTGGATCCATGAATTTATAGAAAATTGCAAAGATAGAAGAAACTTAATAAAAGTTTTTGTCAAGGAAAATGAGAGGACATACCCTCCCAAACTTCAAAGATTACTGTAGAGCTATAATACCTTTGGAGTTCGGAAAGGCATGCCTTTCTATTATGGTATTCAGAGAGTTTCCATAAGTAGTCCAATGTCAAAGTAGCCCAATAAACATTAATTTTTCGCTAGAGCTTAAATTTAATTTTAATAAATGGACACATTTTGAAACAAATATTTATGTAAGAATTATAATTGAGTGGCCTTTTTTTCTCAATCCTTCTCATATGATTAATGTCTTGCAGAGACAATTGTTTAATATTTTACTTCTCTGGAGCTTAAAAGATGTTGCCCTTATGCTACAAAGGGAAAAGATAATGGTTTAAGCTTTTTACTGTTTCCTCACGTTCATGACCATATTGGACTCTATTATTGTTCAGTTGTAGCAAATTATCTGGGATTGTTTTAAAAACATTCCTTAGTAAGAGTAAGCACTGTTCCAAAACTTGAATAAACCTTTTTAAATTGATTGTTGCTATTGAAACTGGATGTAAGTCCCATCTATTTTTTCCATATTTTTCTCTAGATCTTTCTTTTTTTTTATTTCTCAAGAGAGTTATCCATAACTCAGTGTCCTCCAGGAGAGTCCACGGGAAGCCCAAGAAGCCCAGTGACCCTAGGAAAAGGACATGAAGAATTGCACACAATTGTTTCATAACAATTCTTCAAGTGTTGCATAAATTTTTCAAGAATCACCTCTTACTGTCTAAGAGTTTGATCAAGCTTCTAAGTATACTAAAATCATTGTTCACTCACTTTACTTATAATCTATATGTTTTCATATTAAAAATGAATAAAATATTAAAAAATAAAATAATTTTGTATTTGTGATGGCTTTATACTTAGACATATATTGGGAGGTATTAAAGCTTCTGCTTTTATAAGAACAATACTAAGGCTGGCGAGATGGCTCAGGAGGTGCAGGTGCCTGTCACTGGACAAGGCAAGCTGACGACCAGTTTGATACCTATGACCCACGTGGCAGAAGGAGAGAACCAAGTCTCAAAGAAGGTCGTCCTCTGATCTCTATTCAAGTACCAAGCAATGGCCCCTTTCCCCCAACCAAATAAATACATATAACAAAACTTTTAAGAAGCAGTACCGTCCCTATTTTGTTTTCATGGCTACATATTTCTACAGGTTAGATGCCCTTATCAATGCTTAGCTGGAACATGGGTGGCACTTCCTGCTCCCGACTTGGACTTCCTCTGTCTTTGCCGTAGGTTGTTTTTCGTCTGCCACCATCCCTTCCACGGAAGGAAGGATCCCACGTGATGATGCCTTGGTGCTGACCTGTGTAGACCATCCCTCCTGTGAAGCTATCATAGATGTTTTCCTTTTGCCAACTTTTTTGGGGGGAGGGGAGAAATGATCTCTTAGCTTCCTTTCTGCCGCTTTCCTGATCTTTTCTTTCTGAAGGCCGTTGTCCTTTGTAATTTCAGTTTCACCTTTGTGCTTGGCAGTAAATTTCACTCTTGTCCTATGATCCACAGTTAACTAGAAATCAAAACCTTATGTGACAAGTTCCAGGCTTGTAAACATACCTTCTCTCTCTCTAAGTTCTGTCTTTGTCTTATAAGGGAGACATCTCTCTTTTAGACAAATCAGAAATGTGTCAACATTCCGACAACAGATTTATGTAATCTTTTGTTATTTTAGGGTCTTTAAAATTATTTCTACTTAAAGTAGCTTAAATAACATGTTTTTACTGATTTGTCCCATCCTCCCCATTTCTACTTTCTCAAGTTCATTCTCTGTATCGATTCTTACGTTGTGTTCTCCTTAAGAAAAAGGATTTTAAAAACTGCAACTTTAGTCAAAGTCAAAATAAAAGTGTATATTAAATAAAGTGAAGTATTAAATACAAGCTAACTGAGAAAGTAATTACAACTTCTTTGAAATGACTAGTTTCTTTTTTTTTTTAAGATTTATTTATTTATTATTATGTATACAGTGCTCTGCTTGCACATACTCCTGCAAGCCAGAAGAGGGCGCCATATCACATTACAGATGGTTATGAGCCACCATGTGGTTGCTGGGAATTGAGCTCAGGACCTTTGGAAGAGCAGACAGTGCTCTTAACCACTGAGCCATCTCTCCAGCCTGAAATGACTAGTTTCAATGAAAAGTATTCACTTCAAAAGAGAAGTTGTATGTATGTCCCAAATTATACAGAATATACTTTCTTTTTGCGTGTTCTTCTGCTAGAATATCATGATTCATACAATGGTTTCAATAACAATAATGTGGTTGTTGAGCTATTTAAATTTCTAGTTATGTAAATGTATTGTATTAAATTTTACATACAATAACTTTATGAACAAATTTTTTTTTTTTTTTTTTTTTTTTGTACCAGAGAGAATTGAAACAAAAGTTCAGGAGGCCGAGCAGCGGGTGAACATGAGTGTGCAAACTGAATTACGTGAAGCTGATGCAGAGCCTGGTTTTATTTATTAATACAACAGTTGGTATGGATTTTCTATAGCATAATTTTGGGATTTATCCGTTTTCTTTGTTTAGAAATCTTTTGTAAAGTTTGTCAAGGTGGCTCAGCAGGCAGAGACACTTGTGTGCTGGCCTGACGATCTGGGTTCAGTCTTGGGCACCACTGGGTGGCAAGAGAACCGACTCCCGACAGAGAGCGCTGTCCTCTGGCCTCCGCATGTGTGCTGTGGCCAAGCACTACATGTACAGATCAACAAACCAATAAATAAAAGAATGGATAAATAAACCTTTGCACAATTTCCTCAGCCTGTATTTCACAGATTAATATTACATGCTCTAATTAATCAGTAGTAGCCCAAACCAGCCTTCCTCAGTGTGTAAAGCTGTAAGTGTACAAACAACAAGTGTGTAATAAGTGGTAGCTGTTATAGGTGTTAATTCAAGGGAGCGAGTAATTCATTTTCACTGATCCTACTTAGCATGTACATACTTGGGTGTAGTGGTTAAAATGGTGTTGAATACACAACCACTAAAGTAAACTTGTTAATTATAATATTTCGATCACACTTGAGTGGAGAGAGGGATTTGACTTTCTCATGTACTCTGGTGCCTCACATTTGACTATGTCCCCTGGAGGGGGAGACCTAGTGGCACTCAGAGGAAGGACAGCAGGTCACCGAGAAGAGACTTGATACCCTATGAGCATATACAGAGGGAGGTAATCCCTCTGAGGAACAGTCATAGGGGAGGGGAATAAGGGGAAAATGGGAGGGAGGGGAGAATGGGAGGATACAAGGGATGGGATAACCATAGAGATGTAACAAGAATAAATTAATAAAAAAATAAAAAAATAAAAATAAATAAATAAAATAATATTTCGATCAGGAAAAAAAATTTCAGTTTTATGAATTGTAAGTTCAGGGCTGCTTAAAGGAGGATCCCACCTGGTTATCAGCGGGAAGGGAAGGGAAGGAGTCCCCAAGAGGCTGACAGCTTTGAGCTTATGCTGATGGAAGAGTAGCCATGAGCCTGGATCATCTGGAGCAGACTCTAGGAGTGAGCCTTTCCTGGTGATGTGATGCATTAAATGGCATTTAAGAAGGAAAAGGCAGCCTTTTCATGCATGAAATGTGATGCATAGCCCAGAGGGAACGGTTAGTGCCAGTTCCCCAAAAGAAACTGTAGGTTCCACTGAGTCAGATGCAATAGCAATTGTACAACCAGGGCTTCTACGCCCAGGGAGGTGTTAGAACACGGCAGTCCAGGACCTAACTACAATCGTGGCTGTCCTCAGCTTCTGAATAAGTTTCCCTTGTCACCTCTGTTGCTAACACACATCCTTGTGATGCACAGGTCAAACCTTTTGAAGGGCTTCAGTAGACTACTAGTTTCCAACAACCAAATGGCTAAGCATTTGAGGCCTGTGGCAGAGCTCTTACCATGCTGGTTTAATCTATGTTTCCACCAGTGTATTGGAACCTGCTTTGGTTTAGGGGCCCCGTTCTGTGACAGTAGGAACTCTCTGAAACAGTTGGGACATTGGTAATTGAGATGGTCTCAATCTGCATTCCTTGACCATGTGCACTCGTGTGTGGCCTTATAAGTAACTATCTGTTACATGCTTTAAGTAGAAGGTTGCATTTTTTTTAAATCCATAGAGCTGTAAATTTCCTAATTAACAGCATAACAAGAAACCCGAATGCATATGCTGATATGGACTTTTATGAATAAGTCATGAAATAATGTCAAATTAACTCCCTTCAGACCCTGTAAAAGACTTCCGCTCACCCTCTCTTGGGCACGAAGAGCCTTATTTAAAATCTTGCCCACATTCACTGTAGCACTTGGTATCTAATAAACTTTCCACTTTTGCCTTAAAAAATATTTCAATCAATTACAATAGAACTTTTATTTCCAATATGGTGGGACAATCTTGCAGATTTTGTTTTAAAATGTAGTTTAAAATTGAGATGGGGGCAAATTGTACACACTTGAAGTCCTTTATCAAACTTAGCCTTTTCTCTTTCTCCCTATTTTCCCTAGAAATGTTCTGATATTTGTTTTTCAAAGATGTTGCTTTACTTTACTGGCTAGCCTTTCAGTTTCAGATCACATGTCCCTTTCCCCAAGTTTTCTTTGGCTTCATTATATTTTTTTATAGGGAGCATTTGAATATTATCTTACTACAATATTAAAATAGGCTATATTAAAATTTTATTTGTTAAAGTGCACCACAGAGATGATGAAAATAAGCAGAAACTCTCTATTCTGTGCTGTTTGTCCAGTCCATCTTTTTATTGTTTGAAATATAAATATATATATTTATAATTTGTATATATACACATTTTTCTCCCTGCCAATTTCTTCTACACTCTGCCTGTGTTGGTTAGTGTATGTCAGCTTGACACAAGCTAATGTCTTGGTAAGAGGGATTTTTCTAATGAGAAAATGGATCTATAATATTGGCCTATAAGCTGGTCTGTTGGGCATTTTCTTAATTAATGATTGATGCAAGATCATTAATTGTGTGTCTCTGGCTAGTACATCCTTTGCATGTGGTCTTCCTGGCTTGTGTAGGACGGAAGGCTGAGCAGGGCATGAAGAGCAAGGCTGTAAAGCGGTGTTCTTCCTGGTCTTCGCTTGAGTTCCTGCCTCCCGGTTCCTGCTTTGAGTTTCTTCCCTGGCTTCTGTTCATGGTAGATGACAAATGTAAGCTGAGATAACCATTTCTTCCCCAAACTGCTATTGGCCATAGTGTTGTTATTACAGCAATGAACACCTAAGACAATTACCCAATTTTTTTTCTTCCTAATTTCATTTTTTTTCCTTCACTGAGTCCGCTTGGCGTGGCCAGTGTGTGCAAGGGACATCACTCTCGGAGCACAGGCGGTTTCTCAGGGACCTCATCCTCAGAGACTACTGACTTTCTTTTCCCCAATAGACTTCAATTGCCAATTGTTCCTCCTCAGTAAGGCCTAGCACTTCATGAGTCCCTTCCCTAACTATCCTGGGACTTTGAGCTTGTGTACAACTCATACAAGCAGCCAAACACTCACAGTTCATGCGTGGAAACACCCTGCCATGTCTGGAAAACTCAGTCTCAATATAGTAATTTACTAACTCTCACTCTTAAAATCTTTCCTTTGTCCTTTTTCTGGTGTCTCCTGAGTCACAGGTCTGGAAAGGGTATGGTATAGATACCCTATTTAGGGCTGAGCATTCCAAATCTCTTATTCCCTGAATGCCAACCATTTGTGGGGCTCCCAATGAATCCCTTCCTTCATCTTTTAAGCATATACTGGGTGTCTCCTTGAGTGTGTTTTTTTACCTGCCGATGGAAGGCTCAAATGTCCTCTTTTGAGTAACATTTTACACTGCTATAGACTTTATGTATCAGAATTCTAAATTAAGAAAGTCATAAATCAATGTCCTTAACTGAATTTTTTTCTTTAAAATCTTTTTAAAATTATAATTTATTCACATGACATCCCAATTTGCTATCCCCTCTCTCTTACCGTCCTCTTCCTACCCTCCCTTCCTCTTCTGCCCTATTCCCCTTCCGTAGATCTCCGACAGGTACCCTCCCCCACCACCTCTACCATGTGATCTCAGCCTATCAGGTCTCATCAGGATAGCTTACTTCCCCTTCCTGTGTGTGTGTGCCCGTGAGGCTGTAAACCGCCAGGCACCAGAGTTGCGTCAGAGGCAGTTCCCGCCCCACTCCCACTCCCTTGGAGAGTGATCTGTCCACCGCCTACATCTGAACAGAGGGGTCGAGGTTCTCTGCTTGCCATGTCCTTGCTTGGTGAGTCAGTTTATGCCTCGCCCCCCGCATCCACATCCGCCGGATTTTTTCCATTTATAAAATGAATTCACTGTCAATCAATGGCGTTCCCTGAAAGGCTGTCCGTCACCAGTGACCCTTCCCCGAAGTTCCTGCTTCAGTAGAGCGTGCAGAGTGATGGAGGGTGACCCTCTGCATCAAAGACCTTCTCAACCTCCTTACTGACATTCTCGGCCGCAGAAAACTGAAAGACTGTCTGCAGTCCTGCCCACATCTCTGTATCCCTCGTTTCTTTCCTGGGGGGCTTGTGTGGCAAGTGCTTTGGCTGCTGAGTTATCTCCCTGGCTAGGGATTGAGATTCAAATCTGTCTTTTTCATCCTAGAGCAAGTACTTCCCTAGTATGCATCAAATACCGCGTGCATAAACTATCTGTACGTCAAATGCATGGCTTATACGTTTTGGAACTCTTTGCTGTGTACTGGAAGCATCTCTAGTAGGCCACGAGTTGAATTTAAGTGATTATTGAAAATGATTTGGCATTATTAATAATATTTTATTTTTGGGAAGCAGTGCATAGCTCAGAATGAATGATCTATACACTTTCCTAAAAATGTTATGCAATGTAAAGTTGTTGGATTCATGTATCAATAGGATTTAAGTTTAGACAAACATTCAACATCTACCTAAATGCAAACAAAGCATAGTTCGTGATATAGTAACAGTTTTAAAGGGAATGCTTCAAAGGAAACTTAGTTATGCAGAGAATTTTCTCACTGCCTCCAAATAAATAAGGAAACAGAGAGCACAGGAGGAACCTAGGTTTACAAAGGCCAGCTAATGCGAATCAGGTGGAAGATAGTATGTCTTGTGTCACTAAGTTAGAACTGAGCACTGTTTAAGATCTTTGTCCTGTCTCAAGATTGTATTTGGTGTGTATTTTAGGAAATGGAGATCAATTTTAAAAGCATTCAAGAAAATCAGGTTTTTTCCCTCTTCATTTTCTGAAGTAGCCACACTGTACCTTGCAATCGAAAAACACGTTGCAGCCCAAAAAACCAAACCAAAACAAACCAAACCAAAACAAAACAAAAACCAACCAACCAAACAAAAACCCCCACCACTTTCTGTTAAATCTACATGGTTTCCCTCAAATATTTTCCTGTTTTTTAAGCATATGGATGAAACTATTTAGTAGTTACCTGGGTGACCTCCTTTGTAAGCAATCAATGCCAAAAACCCATGCCATTTTATCTGTACAGGGTCAAAACTTGACAATGGAAGTAATCAGGTGAATAATATCATTGTTAGGCAAAGAAATAGACACCATGCCAGTTAACGGAGACACAGCGGCTTACGTTCAGGTCCAGGTTGAATCTCTTTATGCCTAAGTCTGAGCACATCTTAGCAATGAAGCATACAAGCTAGAAGAAGGTGAGCAGATGATCACAAGTAGAAACCCAGAAATGAGCTTGGTAAATGATGCATGGGTGCACATCTGCTCAGCCACTGGCGTGACATCAATACCAACTCACTTCCCAGTTGACAATGTCACCTGTGTGTAAAGCCAAGGCAAGTAAATAAATAATTGACTAATTGGTTTCAGAGATACTGTAGATCATATTTCTTTAAGTCTACAAAGCAGTGGGTTGGTGGGGGGACGGCGCCCCTTATCTGAGGAGTAGGGGAGGGTGGCTGAGGGGAAAGGGAGGGAGGGTGTGACTGAGAGGAGAGGAGGGTGGGGGTTAGGGTTGGGACGTAAAGCGAATAAATATATAAATAAAAATAAATTTACAAAGTAACATCTAACTCTCAATAATTGGAAACTTGAACCAAATTTGACTTTAATAGAGAATATTCAAGGAGTTACGCTGACAATTTTTTTTTCCTTACCTAACACACACAGGAAGATCCCTGGAATATCTTCTGGAACATGCATAGTCATAGGAAGAGAAGACTATACAACAGAGGGTCTACTGCTTATGTTTTAAAAAACATCTACCATTCACTTTTTTGCTTTCAAAGCACCCATGATATATAGTTCTTAAATTCTCCGTGCCTTTTAGGCATTGTCTTCTAATAAAACCCGTGTGCCATGCTAAATACAGTCTGTTAATCAAACACTGAACATCACATTGTGGTGAAGAACTTATTTCAAGCTGACTTGTTTCAAGTGGGTGGAAAAGAGACTGTTTAGACCTTGAGGTTGGGCCCTATGATTACAATTGTTCTGTTGTGTTACATGTATGTGACTTACACATTTTCCCCTCACATTCGAGCCACTTTTTAACGGAGCTCAATTTTGAAACAGAAAAGAGCAAACTTCCAAATTTATTAGAAAATCTTTTTAAAGGGAATGGATTGCCAGTTTCCTCAGATGCATACACTTATTTTTTAATAGTAAACTATCATAGTGAAAGAAATTTGTTCTTTTTTTTTTTAATGTGTTCATCTGCTCTAAACTGAATCCTATATTTTAGCTGAGCGAGGATTCACTTTTGAAAGCTGATAATAGTTACAGATAACCATGGAAGTGAAAGTATTTTAACATCATCAGTACAACTTATAGATCACAAGTTTGTAATGGAGGTGCTGTTATGATCAGCAATATCTCATAATTTTAAAAAACTTCTCAGTTAGGAAGAAGTGCTGAGAAATACTGTGTTCTGGACATGGCATGCCTATCACATGCCTGTCGTCTTCTGCATAAGGTCTGCACAGAGTCAGCCACCCGACGTTCTGATGTGGATGAGGGACAAGCTCAAGAGAACCAGCCCTTGACTGGGAGCTGGGGAAGGAAGAGTCTCTTCCACTTGGGAAAATGGCCAATGGTAGCTTGACCATGTTCCAGTGGATGGCCACACATCAACGTGTAAGCTGGCAGCAGGAAGAAAACTTAACGGGAATATTAGAAAAAGAAGAAGAGATAAACTTGGGAGCGGCACGTGTTAGGAGAATCAAGCAGTACACACGTGTACAAAATTCTCAAATAATACATTAAATAAAATTAGTAGGGGCTGAAAAGATGGCTCAGCTGTTAAGAGCTCTGACTGCTCCTAAGGGGACCTGGGTTTGATTTTCATCACCCATGCCTGCCGGTTGACAACCACCTGTAACTCCAAATTCAGAGGATCTGACACCCTCTTCTAGCCACCAAGAGGACCTACATGCATGCGGCACATGCAAACTCAGGCAGGAATATGCACAAACAGATAGGTGAAAATAAAGAAATCTAATACAATAAAATAAGAGCAAAAGCAAGTGAAGGAATAAACTCTGCAGACTGAAGATTATAAACACACATAGAATGTTGCGTGATAACCAAAAAGGTTATTTTATTAACCGAAACAAAAGGAAAAGTAACCTTCCATGTTTAACAGTAAACGTGTATCTGGATTAACAAAGCCAGTTGACCCAGAGGCTTTTTAGCAATTTTCTATTTTAGTGGTTTTCAGGGGGTGACTTTGTTCCCATCTCCAGCCTGATGCCTGTGGACTGGAGAGGCACTTGGAGGATGCTGCTTTAGTTAGAGTGAGAGGACACCGCAGCCTCCACATCCCACAGTGCTCAGAACAGCCTCCTCATCCTCCCCCGACAAAGAATCTTGCAGATCGAGCACTGGCATGGCTTAGAAACCTTGCCCATATTGTTTTGCCATCTGTATTGCCATAGTGAAGTCAGGAGACTCAACCTGCAGGGCATTCCCTTCTGAGGTTACTCCTGAGTGAGCCAACACTCCATCCATGGTTTAACCTCCTGAGGAAGTAAGTCGCTAAACTTACGTTTGACGGTAACTTTATTGTATGTTTTCAGTCAATCATAGAAAAGAAACAATACCCAGGCTGGTATTATTTCTATACCTAGACAGGCAGAGGGAGATTTAAACATAACAAATTAAAAGAGGCCTAACACGCACACATGCACACACATGCTAGATAAGATAATACAGATAACTGATTTACTTGTGACAGATTTAATGCTCCCATTGAGCAGCTCAGTTGCCTTTTAGCCTAAGCTGAGAATTCGAGACCTCAGTTGTAATAAAAAAATGATTTAATGACAAACATTTTTCACTAAAGCAAGAATATACAAGACAGTCAAAAAAAAAAAAAAAAAAAAAAAGGGAACAGATTGGTTTCAGAATGCCTATTTCTAAAATGTATAGATGGAGCGTTACATAAAAAGATGCCCTTTGAATAGATCTGCGCTTCAAAAAATACCAGTAAATATTTGTTTCCCAGAGGGACCTGAACCCGAAATGTTAAATATCATGGGTTGAAACGCTATTTCTATTTTAGAAAGAGTAATTATGGAAAAGAGGCATTCTTCCTTTTGTGATATCTACTTATAATTGTTTAGGATTATCTTCTGCACATGTGGAAATCCTCACTCTCCTGATGCTGATGTGCCATCTTGTTACTCATTAGCACCTGCCCCAGGGAGGGAAAAAGAGCCAGGGAAGGAGATGAAGTGCCAGGAAATGTTCCCCCTTGTTAGCGGTGTTCTGAGGAGGAGAAGAGAGCAGCAGAAACAAGATTTACCATTCTCCATCACCAGACGTGACTCACTGCAGAGGACAGAAAGGAAAGGGATGCCATGTACAACCTTCATCAAGGGCAGCATGGATGAAGTTGTTAAGGAAAATGACCCGCTATCTCATTAGCTTGTTAGTTACAGAAACATAACACGCTGTGATTTACAGTGTGACTTTAGCTTTCATTTCCGGTCATTTATGCTATTGCCATAATACCTTCAGAGGTGATGCTGACAGCTTTTCTATTGGAGACAGAGAGAGAGAAAGAGAGAGAAAGAGAGAGGGAGAGAGAGAGGGAGAGAGAGAGAGAGAGAGAGAGAGAGGGAGGGAGGGAGGGAGAGAGACAGAGAGAGACAGAGACAGAGAGAGAATATGAAATTCACATTGAATTCTTGTTTTCAAATTCATATTCCTGAAAAATATCAATCTGAGAATGAGAGTTTTATGACATTTCTGTAACCACTGCATTTATTTTAAATAGTGTTTTAAAAAATGTTTTAAGTGGGAAATGAATGAACTGACTGATTAGTTCCTAGAGATTTTTTTTTTTTTTTAAACAATGAATGACTCCAGTAACTGCAATAAAGTCTTCTAGTGTGGCCATCTGGGTGCATGCTTAGAGGCCAAAAGACACTTTTGGAAACTTTGGCTTGCTAATTTAGCTTTGGTTTTAAGATGAGGAATGCATTATAGGACCCTCCATGGAAACTCAAACATCTTCCCATCAATCATCTTCCTTTAAATTACTTGGAGAGCAGCGTGCCTAATGCCAGAAACAGGTTTGCAATGCATACAAACAACATACCAGTTAAAGATCAGATCAGTGACTGTGATGTAGGAATAAATATCTTTCATACTCCCAGGGCAATTGAAGTTTTGAATAAGGAACCATGATTCCCTCTCCCCTGGGCTATCTTTAGGAGTGGATTTATTATCTCCTTCCTAGCGAATGGAAATTAAAAGTAAAATTTACAGCCCAGCACTCAGGAGGCAGAGGCAGGTGGATCTCTGTGAGTTCAAGGCCAGCTTGATCTACAAAGTGAGTGCAGGTCAGCCAAGACTACACAGAGAAACCTTGTCTCAAAAAACCAACCAACCAACCAACCAAACAAACAAACAAAAAAAAAAAAAAAAAGGAAAAATTTACTAGAATCCACCCTAACCCTCGCCCCTTCTGTACTTTTCTAGGTGCCAAAGGGAAATTCTAGGTATTTTTTTGCACACCAAGTTGCCATTTACCCTATATTTTTTGACACAGGATCTCTGAGTAGGAGCCAGGGGTCACCCTGGCCACTGGGATTATAAGCGTGCACTACCATCCATGCATCCTTTTGTTTGTTCCTGTTTATTTTGATATGAAACGTGGGGGATGAATTGAGCTCCTCACACGTGCAGAGCAAGCGCGTTACCAGCCCTCACCTGTGCCTCTTAAGCTGAAGTCTGACAGTCTTCTTCATGACTACGGCGACATTCAAAGTAAAAAGAATGAAATTGTAATCGCCTCAAATAAACCAAGCCTACAGCTGTTGGCTACTAAACGCTTTTAATAAAACTGTCACGTGTCTGGCTTAGAGCAATCATTTTCCCTTGGCTACCTTCTCCCAGAATAATCTAGATAAATTCATAGTACCAGGATGTATGTGTTCACTCTTTTGTGAAGAGTTAGTCTGTGAAAATGCGTTAATGGACTCTCGGCCTACTCATGAAAACCGACACTAGTAAGGTCACCTTGAGGATAAGGTCGAGGATCTTGAGGTGAGTGAGCACAAATCCGAGGTCGAATAACCTCAAATAATGATGTGTTACTGAAATATTTTTGGTGTTCATAATTGGGAATAGAGATAGATAACACCGAGAGATGTAATCTTAACCCAAAACGAGTCCTCACAGCGTAAGAGACGTTCACATCCGGACTGTGTCCCTCTCCACCATCAACAGAAGAAAGTAATCTTTATTATATAACCAAAGCTCCTAACCTCTGCAATTTTAATTTTAGAAATTAAAATGGTTCTTAAAGACTAGCCCTTCTGTTAACACAAATAATTCTATTTTACATGGCTGCTAAGAACACACAGCTGTCAACAAACCGAAAGCCTTGCCTGCTGCCAGTATCATAGCCCTGCTCTGTTTTTCCAGCAAACAGTTGTTATAACGGTGCTTATTTCCTTTGACGCTTGGAGTTAAATGATTCTCTTTTGACCTCTGCCTCACAGGGTCGTATGGTCTATCAGGTCAGGGACTGGGTCATAATGGTGTTTCTTACCATCATGTCACAGTCTTGAACTAGGTAGTATCTAATGAATGTGCTTTTGAGGTTGGATGAGACATGGGTAGAGAGAGAAACGGTTAAACACTGTTAGTGTGTTACGACCCCACACCCACCTGCTCTGACTACTGGTTTTCCATGAAGCTGGGCTTTAAGAGGGCCAGGTTAAAAAAAAAACATTATAGACATAAAATAAAAACGACTAGCGGGTTTATAAATTTGGAGACAAAAAGTGTAGCAGAGTAGAATTTATTATTGGAGTCGAGGATTGTGTGGGGGAGAAGAGTGGTAGATAGAATGCACAGCGAGCATTCAGGATGTGAAGGGAGGAAGGAGGAAAACGGGCCACTGGAGGGAAGGCCTCATGGGGATATGCAAGGGAGTTGCATCGTCTTTAGAAGAGATGTTTATAGGTTCAAACAGAAAGGATAAATGAAGAGAATTTAGAGATACGATGGAGGAAGGAGACAGCAGAGGGAGGAGGCAAAGTCCCTAGGAATTTCATGGTTACAAGTCCTCTGGTATTGAGACATGTGCCAAACAAAACAAAATAAAACACCCTCCCCAAACAAAAACAAAACAACAACAAGAAAGGAAAAATCTTTAATCTAACTAAGGATTTGTTCCTTTCATTCTGGCCATAGGAGTCTAGGGTCTGCCAACACGTTAAACTATGAACTTCTGATACTCATAAGGCAATGACTACCTACAGGGACTCAAAATGTGAGCTTAACACACTTGTGGTATTAGCCAGGCTGGTAGTGTCCCTTTGGTGACAGGCTGCTTGAGAGAGAGAATAAGAAATTGTGTCTGTGTGTGTGTGTCTGTGTGTCTGTGTGTGCATTCACATGTGTTTAAGATATGAGTGTATGCAGGAGATACAATGAATTGAATCCTCTCCAAATTTGTATCTTCAAATCTTAATCTCACATGCTCTCAAATATGAACAAATTCAGAAATTGTCTTTAATAAGGCAATTTCAGTGAAGTTATTAAAGTGGATACTAATTTATTATCATTTGTAATGTATATTTACAAAAAGAAGAAATATGGACATAGACACACAGAAAAGAAAACCATCTGAGAGAAAGCAAAGAGGAGAGCCAAGAGAGAGCTGGAGCAGAGTTCTCCTCAGCTGTCAGGCGGGCCTCATCCTGCACAGAGATCTCCTCAGCTCTCAGGCGGGCCTCACCCTGCACA